>JAPSGF010000014.1:11483579-11827970 GCA_035772895.1 Perdix hodgsoniae | reverse complement strand
CGGGCGGAGGAGCGCGGCCCCGCGGGTGGCGGTGAGCGGCGGGGGCCGCGGGAGGGAAGCGGGCGCGTACGGCCGGGCGTGGCGCGGCGGGCCGGGCCCCGGGAGGTGCACCTCGGAGGTGCGGCACGTGTCCCGGCGCTGCGCTCCGAGCGGCGCCGCAGCTCGGCCGGGGCCGTGCCGCTGCACGTCGGCCTTTGCGGCGGTGGCCGTCCTGCGTGCCCAGCGCTGCGAAGGGAGCGATGTGCGAAGACGCCGGGCTGCGGCGGGGGGGGACGTCCGAGTAGCTCTGTAATAGGTAACGGACGTTTCGGGCTCACCGCGGCTGACCTGTGCCCCGCGGTCCAATGGCCAGAGCTCCTGGCTGGGTTCGGGCGGTGCGGGATGGAGGTGGGAGAGCGTGAGCGTCTGGGAGCCCTGCCATAAGGAAATCGCCTTGCGAATCTGTTACGGTCAGGTTATCGTCTTGTGGGCTGCACCGAGGGCGCTTTTTGCAGCCTCAGCTGTATCTCATCTCACTGCGAGTCAGCTGCTCCCCGTGTCAGACGCTTGTTGGGGGGGGGGATCCGGTTCTGCACCAGCTGTGATTTTGTACCTGTTTCAGATACAAACTGAGATTGCCTTCCTTTCTTAACCAAATGGAAACAGCTTGTGGAAAAAGGCCATTGAGTGTGTGAATACCGTGTTGTCCATTGTTTACTTAAAGAAATCAAAGCTATTGCATCTTAAACATCTGCCATGTGCCAGAAAGCTTCACTGAAACGATGACTCTGAACCCGTGTGAGTTTCCTCACATCGGATGTGTTTGCTTAGTGTTGTTTTCCAATACCACTGGATCCATTCTTGTACATTGCATGTTGTCAGTCTGTGCACCTTTTTGCTCCAGCAAGTTTCCTGCAAGTGCTTCAGAGTTTTTCAGGCAGAATGTTGAAAGTGCATGGAGAACAGAAGCAACTCATCACCTCCAAAAGAGTCAGTAATAGAAAAGGGCTGGATTTTATACCTCATGTCTGGAGGGAAGCTAGAACTGTATGCAGGAAGGTGTGAAATTACAGGTAGGCAGTGCCAAAATGCCTCACTGGGCTCTCTGCAGCTTCAAGGCCATTGGCACACAGCATGGATAATTGTTACTGTGGCCTCTCCTGTGGAAGGATGAACATTAATCGAGGATGAAGGCTTGAACGTTGATGGAACAGATAGATTTTTCAAGAGGCCAAAAGTGCCCAACCTGATCAGTCAAACTCCTGCTCTTTAAGAACAGGAGAGGTTGGTGTAGGTTGAAGCAAACCAACTGAAGTATGTCTCTGTCCTCTGTTTATGTATTTCATGATCTGTTGTATCAAACCACAGTCCTGTTTCCTGAAATGATGGCTGCGGGCCAGGAAGACAGGGAAGATGATATTTTCTTTGCCAGATGGTATTTGTGCAAAAATAACAGTATTCTGGGGGGTTTTCCAAAGTATTTGAAGTGTATAAAACAGAACATTGTCTTAAGCAGTTTCTGTGTCCTTGAATTACCTTGTTTATCTTTAGTTATGCAAAAAGACTCCACTGTATCTTGCCCCTCTCTCCAGGAGCCAGATGCTGGAAATTCAGCAGAAGGGTCAGGTGAGAACCTACCAAGGCTGTATTGCCCTCCTGGCACACCTTTGGCAGGTGGCAGAGGAGGTTGCCTCTTGCTGTCCAGTGGGTGTTTGTGTCTGCAGCAGAGGGAACACCTTCAGAGTGGGGTTTTTGACTTCCAAGGATGTGGCACTGGCTGGTTTGCAGTTACAGACTGGTATTGAGCAGGACTGAGAGCAGATCTCAAGCAGTAGGACTGCCATAGGATTCAGATGCCTAAGCTTTTTTATAGCCTTTTATTTTTTTGTGTGTGATGCGAGACTGCAGTGATGGTAAGCGTATGTCTGTTATGTGTGATGGGTGGTGTGATGAAGCAAGGAGTAGAACAGTTCTGTTTGCTTCCTTGGTGAGTTTCTCATCCAGATTTTATAACTCTGAATATAGCTTGGCACTGGCAGGGAACAGGGTGCTTTGAGGTGTGTTCATCTCCTTACAACTCATGTAAAACTCACAGCTTAGAAATTAAATTCTAATTCTGCTTTTGTTTGGGGGTGGGTTGAAGCAATGCATCTTGATGGAGGTTCCTTGTAAGAAGCCATCACAAGTGGCACAAGTGCCATTCTGCTGTTGTAGCCGTAATTCTGAGAGCAAAGGTACTTCCAAATGATGTCCTCAGCATGCCTCAACTCCACAGTCTGGCACTTTTTTGGGGACATTACATCCCTAACGAGATCTGAGGTGGGAAATTGGCTGGGTAGTTACAAAGACTGAGTAGGCATTCCTGGAGCAGTTCTTACCTGGCACCTGCTCAGATACATCAGCAGTATGGGACGTGGTCAGGAAAGCATCACTGGGACATGGCCTCTGAGCAAGGGATTCCTTAGCTGCCAGTAGTTGCTGTTGTGGAAAAAGCTTGCTTGAGCTTCCCTGGTTCATAGAGCATTCCTGCTCTTCGCTGACTCCCTAATGAGGTTTTTCTCTGAGTCAGCAGAGAGGTTTGGATTCAGGTTCCTGGCTCCAAACCCATTCTCCACTCTCTGCTGCCAGTGCAGATTTAGAGATGCATCTGCTGTGTGAGTTTGGGTGCTGGGGTCACGGTGAGCATCTCCCCCTCGTTTCATTTCGTCTCTGCAGCTGTTGGGTAGATCTGCTCTTGTGGAAAGGGGATGGAAGGGGGCATGGAGGGAAGCACTGTGCTGGGCTGGTATCTCAGCCCAGAGTGTGCAGGTGATGAAGTCGTGGGAATGGTGGTGTCATGTATTCTCACTACGAGGTTTTCTTTTCTGGTTGCTTTTTTTGTTTGCAGAGTTTCTCTTTTTTTTCTTTTCTTTTTTTTTTTTCTTCCTTCCCTTTGTGACCTTGGATTCATCACTAGTATGTCACAGAACGAAACAACGGGTGTCAGGAGGAGAAATAAATTAGTAATGATGTTTTCATAACTTCATTTCTTATGCTTGGCTGTTTTCAATATCCAGCTTCCGTCTGTGAGCCTCCTAGCAGGCAAAGCACAAGGCAGCAAGTTTCTCGAGGAAGTCTGTACCCCAGTCCTGGAGGCTCTCATGCTGACTTTTTGAGCCTGTAATTATGGTACAAATTTATCTCTTTTTCCCTCCTCTTCCTACCCAACCACTGAACAGACTTGCAGGTGTTCTCACCCAGGCTGTGCCTCCTGCCCTTGCAGCTCTGCTCTTTCTGAATGAAGCAATGCAAGCATAGAGGCCTGCAGAAACCCTAAGTGGAGCTGAGCGAGCAAGAAAAAATAAGCTTGTGGGGAAAGGGAACAACAATACCCCTCATTTGTATAGCATCAAGCTCAGTGTTGATTAATCACTTGGAACATCACAGCAGCATGCCAATTTTGAGTTCTGTTTTAGCAAAGGAGAGTGGATGTGGAGATTCTTGGCAGCACCCCTGATGGCAAACACAACTGCAATCAGCTCCTGTGTTTTAAATTGGTCTGAAAATAATACAAGAATGTGAATACGTGGTGCAAATAACAGTAGTTAACTATTTAAAACAAGTTTGGTGGAGTTCATTAGCAGAATTTTTTTTGTTTTAATAATGCATCCTCCAAATCCAGGCTGCCAGCCTCTATTTGTGTTGGATGCCAATAATGGGAACCAGCTACCCTGTTGTCATCTCTCTTTCTGATGCTCGTGTTCTCCAGGTGCTCAGCTGGCACAGGGCTTGTGATGTACACCACAAATATAAAATCAGAATAAATTTGTACTGAAGCATTTTGAACAGCTCTCTGTATAAATCTAATGATAAGAATGGTGCCTCGCTGGGAATTAGAGAATACTTCAGGTTAAAAAGCTAGTTAGAAATCCAGCTGCTCTTGCAAGCGGTGCTGTGGACAGACTGGAGGCCATGACTTCTGAGTGGTTGCTGATTTCCTGGCTGCAGGCAAGGTGTGCTGCTGGCTCCCTGATGGCAGTGCTCCCGGGCAGCAGGCACAGGGATGCGTATACCTCTGTGCTGAGTGTTGCTTTCCACCTCTGTGTGTTCATCCCAGCACCAGAGTAAAGCAAACCTTGTTGGTTTTGCTCTGTGGCTGTTGCTGCAGTGCAGCTTCTTGGAAAGGGAAATAGGATTACAGAAGCAGGGTGTGCTGGTGGAGGTAGGAAAGCAAAGGATAAGTGTGGCTGTGGTAAATCCCACAGTACTTGCTTGCATTCTGGCTTCACCAGATAATAGAGCTGGGTGGTGAAAATGTTTGGTTTGGTGCACGGTTTGGTCAGCAGCTGTTGGAGGGGCTGATGTAGCTGCTGTAATGTGGTGCTTCTGCTGTGGCACCTGAAGAAAAACATTAGAAAAACATGAGAAAAGCCAGAAGGAGGAGTGGTGTCAGATGGAGACCATGAGGAGCAGAGCTGGGGATTGGTTTGGGATTTTGCAGGGCCTTCTGATGTCATCTGTGAGATTCCCAGTGTTCATTTGCACGCAGAAGTTTGACCGTTGTGTGATTGTGAGTGAGGGTTTGTTCTTTGCTCCTCTGTCATCTTTGGCATGGTGCAACTCTGTTAAAAATGATACAAGAAGAAAAGATTGAAGATAGTGCAGTGAATGCCTTCCAGGTCCTGTATACTTTAAATCATCATCTTAAATAAATAAATAAATAAATAAATAAAGGGAAAAAAAAGTGCCTTTCTTTATCTGTTCCTCTTCCGTTTGGGTTGTCCATTTGGTATTTCTGGAATTCGTGAACTAATTCTGTAACAAGTATAACGACCCAATAAACTTCTGTCAGCTCAGGGTCTTGAGGTCCTTAGAGGTTGTCCTTCTAGTTTTCCTTGCTTATCGCTTCTCTTTGCTGTATGCTGATAAATTAATCCAGTAAGAAAATTCTTCTAAGCGAACCTATGGTTGATTGAGTGGTGCTGTAAGTAAGCCAAAGGATTTCATTTGAGAAATATATATCTTGCTCAATCTCAGTGGCAACGCTTCTTTTTTTTTTTCCCCCTCATCTGGAGCCCAAAAATAATTGTAAAAAACATCGTAGGGAATTGAGCCATGGAGTCCATTGAAAGTAATACTGTGTTTGTGTCTCTCTTCCCTAAAGTGCTTTGGAAACTGCCCAAGTGGTGTAACTGAGCCCTGAACATCAGGCAATTATAGGACTTCTGAATAGTAGAAATTGTACTTTACACTAGAATTCTTTGTAACTGTACTTAATTCCTCTATCACTTTCCTTTCTCTTGTCCTGAATGTAAGTTCTCTGTTTAATGTGAATTCAAGTCATCTGCAATCTCAGACCTTGAGATCCTTCCTGAGTCTTGTGGCAGCCCGCTTTGTGCAGGAGGACTCGGACCTGGTGCTGGCTGTCCTGTTGTGCTGTGCTCTCTGCATCATGAGGCTGATAACTGCTATTTCTGGATACTGAATTTTTCTCAGATATTGGAGCTGTGTTCGCTGCCTTAAATGCTTTGTTTTTCCTTTACAGTTGTAGCAGATCTTTCTCGAGTGTGAGGCAGTGATGGAGGAAGGTTGTGGAGTTGCTTTGGGGAGGACTTGCCATCATTTGCAGAGAAATTCAGCAGCACATCCTGCATGCTGAGTGCTTTTATTTGGTCTGGTGGACCAGTTTATCCCGAGTCTGATTCCCACTTTGCCTTGCATCATCATCATTCTTCTCAGAAAATGTGCGTAGTATTCATGTGTAAAAATCTATATCGCTTTGGAAAAGCATAGTTTTGAGCAGGAATTCTGCTAAACAGAAGATTCTTTTCTAACAGTAGAAGATTCTAATGAGTCTTCCTTGGAAAAGTGCTTATCAGTGCAGATTGTACAGTTACGGTGGGTGGTTGGCAGTGTCCTTTCCAGTGAGGAACAAGTTGAATACATCTTGTAACCAGTGTTCTCTTGATTAAACCAAATGGAAGTCAGTGGCTTTCTTGTTGCAGTCCACAATTCTGTGCACTCTGTGCATGTTTGAGACATCTCAAGTAAGTGGTTAGCAGTTGCGATTGCTGGAAATCACTGACCTGGGGGTGCTTGGGGCTCCAGGCTTCACCATGCAGCAGGACCAGCATGAGTCGTTGCCTCCCCCATCTGTGCACCCGGCCTCTCAGGGAGGGTGGGGAGGGACTGAAAGCAGCCATGGTGCCCTTGGTTGTGAGCTGTGTCTGTTGAGCTTAGCACTGCGTGGCGCAGGGCAGCTCTCGGCAGAGGCACGGGGATGTGCGTGTCTTCCCAGAGTGCTCAGGAGCTGTGATGCTGACCATTTACTGTATGGTGCTAATGAACTGCAGATGCGGTGCGTTTCCTTTGAACACTACCTGTTCTATGTAGGCTGTAGTACCTGCCACTTCCCTCAGACTGAGTGGGCTTGCTGTGCTGTGACAGACGATCTGGTTAGCAGGTTTGTTTCGGAAGCAGTCTGTTTTGCTGTTTGGCACCCAGCAAGGGCCGGTTTCAATATGTCACTTTTAGGCATGGTGGCAGAGCATAGGGTAACTGGTAAGTTTAAAAAAGCAGTCTGTGTAGGTAAGTGGTAACAGGTTTGAAGTTATGAAGTAGGGGAGGGATCAGCTTCAGTCTTTAATTTTAGTTCACGTCCACATCTTTTTACTTGTGATGTCTATCTTATAAAAGACTCCTTGCAGGTAAGGAGGGGAGCAGCAGCAGGGCCAGCCTGTCTGTCCCCACATGTCACAGCATCCCTGTCAGCAGCAGCATGCCTGCAGTGTGTGTTGGCCCTGAAGAGCCATAGGCGACTGCATGCTGCGCACCCCATGGTGGGGCAGGCGCTGTGTCTGTTGGCGTGCGAGTTGTCTGTGTCTGGGTAGTGTTACGATGGGAAGGGACTGCATGGCATCTGCTCCCCCTGAACGACTCTCTCCCTCGCTGTTCACGAATTATCACAGCACCATTCCAGCCAAATGAGTGCTGCTGCTGTTTGCTGAGGAGGTAGTGGAGCCTGGTGTGCTGCTGTGCGTGGTGCATTGCAAACCCGCGTCACTGGTAGGGTCTGTGAATGGCTGAGATCTCTGCTGCTCCCCACGCACATCCCCGTGTCTCGTGTGCTGAGCTGAGGCCTGGGCTGTGGCCTCGTGTCGTTCCATGCAGCAGTGTCAGCTGTGGGGAGAACCAGCCCAGCAGAGCCCTGTGTGGGACACGGCATAGCCTGACAGCTATGGGGTCTGGAGCCCTGGGATCAGCAGTGCAGCATGGTGTGGGTTGGGGACATGGCTGAGCTGTTTTAATACCCCGGTTACTGAAGTGGGTAAGTCACCATCTCGCTTGTAACAATTACAGGTTTCTGCTGTGATTTTCACCCATCGGTTGCCACAGCAACAGTGCAGCAGCTCAGCTGTCACACAGATTTAAAACCAAAGTGGCTCAGCTTCTCCCTGCGCTCTGGCACATCTCCTCTGTGCCCCCCAGTGCCATGGCAACCCGGTGGGGTGCCCCATATCTCCCCTTTCCCCTCCACCCCAGCACTGCAGCTGCCCAGCGGGGCTTCAGCCCGCAGGGATGCTGCGGTGCTGGGGCTGCTTTTGTTCCCGTTAATGTCAGCATCGCTTGTGCTTCCCATCTCAAGGAGGTGGTGTGACAGTGCCCGCTGGCTTCTGTGCTCCCTGCGTCTGAGGGAAACAAGCAGAGGTTATTTTGTGGTAGTTGTGTTGCCTGGTGTTATCCCGGGGATGTTTGCAAACTGGAGCGAAACGAAGGGTTTTAAAGAGAAAATCTGTTCTTCAGCTTCCACGGTTCGGGAAGACTGAGGGGCCGTTTCAAGCTGTGATGCGGTCTGGCTGACGTCTCGGTAAGCTGTTTTCAGAATCCCGTGGAGAAGCATTCAGACGAAGTGAGGCGGGCGCAGCTGCGCGGCAGAGGCGTGGGGGTGCAGCAGCAGCCAGGTGGGCCGGCGCACTCCGGAACTCACGGCATCCCCTGGTGCACTCAGGGCCTCTGGGTGATGCCTGCTCCCGCTGCCGACAGCCGCGGGCGGGTGCTGCAGGGAACTGAAGGCAGCAGCGTGGCTCCTGGCTGCGGCTCGCTTTAAAGCAAAGGGAAGAGAGGCTTCCTGAGCCGGCAAGCTGGCTGCTGCAAGCGTGTAAGTGCCTTTGGGGTGTGCTGCGCGGCGGGGCTTAACACGGGCTGTGGTTGGTGCCCCGCACACAGTGCTGGTTTGTCTGTGTGCAGGTGTGTGCCGCATTCAAATGTGCCTCAGGAATGTGCTTGTCGTGCTGCTGTGTGCTTGTTTTGCTGGGTCCCTTGTGAAAGAACCTTCCTGCGTCCATCTGCTGCTTTGTGTGGTGGCGGTCACCTTGAGGAGCCCGAGCGGTGGCTCCCGGTTCAGGCATCCTGCTCACTGTGCTGCTGGCCTCCTCACAGTCAGCGACTGCCTCGGCGAGCAGAATAAATGGTGCTTTGCAAGTACTGTTCGTTGGATGCTGTTTTTGTGACCTTGAGGAGGCTGAGGTGGGATGCTGAGGAGTAAAACCTCGGAAGGAATACCGCTGGGTTTCCTTGAAGGAAGCTGCACCTCAGGGTAATTTGGAACGCTTGGATTTTTCCACAACCACAGAATGCTTGTGGAACAACTTATCTGCAAAGCTCAGCTGTATCGTAATGTCACTCGGTTAACCCTTTGGGAACCAGACTGTGTTCTGGTGGAGGAGATGTCAGGAGGTTAACAGACGGGTTTGTTTATCTTGTTGCCGCCTTCATTTAAAATGATGTGTTCAGAGTACTGAGCTCACTGAGCTTGAAGAGAGGCTCCTATGGGCAGCTCACAGGTAAAGGTACCCTGAAATAAAGTGCATGTTTTGCTATGGGAAGTGATAAAGAATGAAAAACTAAAAGTGAAGATAACATTAACAATTGGGCTAATGTTAACTAAATCATGCTGTTTTACACTTGCATACTGACTTCTAACACTGATTTGTGCCAGTTATGTAGGTGTTTTTAGCTGTGGCTCCGGAACTTGCCTGATTTTTGCCAGCTGCTTTCAAAATCCTGTTTCTTCTTTTCCCTAGACAGTGTTTGAGGTAAGTGTAGGTGCAGTACCTCAGGTGCTGCAATAGTACTTACAGCAAAGATGAGCTGCTGGAAGCTTTGGTGGGTCACCTGGATCCTCGTGTGTCACACTGGCAGCTTTTCCATCTAGTTGTACTCTCTGAGTGTGGACCCAGGGGTCTTCTGTTGGCCCAGTGTTTATTGGAGGGAAGATGAGGTAAGACAAGGGCAGAAAGGTTTTTAAAAGTGTGTCAGTATCCAACCCCCATGTTAGAAGCCATCTGAGGGGGAAAACCCGAGTGCATGAGGACAGGACTTCTTACTGTGGGTGAGTTTGCTGGAAGATCTGCAGGCTCCTGTTGTAGCTTCTGTGCTGAGTCAGCTGTGACCAAGTGCTGGTCTGATTACATGGGTACTGCTGTGTCACAGCCTTCAGTCTGTAGACATATTTTTGTCTCGTGTGTTGGATTTTGCTTTGGGCTTTCACTGCTGTTTCCAAAACAGACGGAGTGCCGGCTGAGTGCAGTGAGAGAAAGTAGCTGTGCTACTTTAGAAGCCTGTAATAAGCCTATTTATTAGGGATGACTTGTGCTGCTCTGTGCAATATTTACTGCTTTGTCAAGAGGTGAAAGACAAAACCAGTCTTCACGTTTCAGATCCAAACAGCAGTGGGAGTGTTTGATCCTGTTGGTGTCAATAAATAAATAAGCAACCATGAATAACAGACACTTGAGTTTTACTTGTAACTATGACAACTGTGTCCTTGACGACTTAAGTACAATCACGGGGTTTCCAATTACATCCTGTTCTACACAAAGCCGACGATGTTATTAAAGGAATAAATGGCAAAAGCAACTGTGTCAGCTCGTGAGCTGACGTTCACCCATTTTGGTGGTCGATGCACACATCCATTTGCACATCACCTCCTTGTTTGGTTGGTGGGTGCTGCTCAGTGCAAGTTGCCTTGGCAGGCTGTGCTCTGCAAGGTCACACTTGCCAGCCATTGGCAGAAGTCATTTTGGTGATGGCATCTTGGGCTGCTGTGTGTCAGTGTGGGCTGGGCTTTGGAGGACAGAGCTGTGGCCCCTTGGTGACAAAGCTGCACAAGGAACGAGCGGGGTGAGCACAGCACTGGGTGCTGAGCTTCCAGAAGTTGGGGGTTTCAGCTCTGTTCTGTGCTTTGCCTAAATAAGCACTGCACAGAAGGTCTAATGCTGGCCTAATGTGGACACTAGATGTAAGTTTTCATGTAATTACTTCTTACGAGGCCTTTTCCTGTTTCCATGAGGATTACAGATAACCTTTGCTGTAATTATCACTTGGAATGTGTGGTGAAAGTCTAGCAAACCTCTCTTGTAAGTGCTGTTGCAAGCTAGTGCAAAAAAAATCAATGAAATATGTCCTGAGAAAAACTTGTTGAAGTAAAAGGACTTGTTGTACTTCACCGCATGCACTCTGGCTTTCATTACTCCAACGGTGTTATTGAACTCAGCTCAGTTTCTGGGACCAGCAGTTCAATAGAACAACATGCTGGCAGGCTTCTTTTTTTTTATTTTTTACCTTATTGGTTGCTGTGTTAAAATGACTAAAGCAGTATGTCAGGATTCCTCGCGTCACCCCTCACTGTCAGTAATACAGATAACATGAAATCATCCAGCTTGTTCCTTTTTGATCTCTGGGAAGAAGCAGACCTCTCCTTGAAGGACAGCAGTGATTGCAGTGCAGTTTTCAAGCAGCAAATGCTGCATATGTGGAATCTTTGTATGGAGATATGCACTGTCAGTAGGTTGGCCCTTTCTTCCTCAAATGCAGACCTAAGGAAAGACTTCATTACGTTTAAAGGGTGGCAGACCAAACTGCGCTGTCTTCCACCTCAACCATATTCTATGTGAATTTGCAGATTTGTCTTCAGATTCTCTGGCATGTCCTTAAGCTGAGTATGTGGGTAAGGTGCATGAGATGCAGTCCTGAACTCATGCAAGGTGCCTGCTCACAAGTGCTGGAAACCAGGAGAGCTGTCCCCCTGTAATAACCAGCCTTGAATTCGTTGTTTTTGTAGGAGAGCACCCTGCAGCACTTGGTTTTTGTGGGACCCATACACAGAATGGTATCTGCCAGAAGTTAGTGACAGTACTGAAAACTGAGCAGCAAGGGATTTTTAGGAGTCTGAAGTGCAGACTGCACAGGGATAGGCAGATTTTTCCTTCTAACTTGTCACACTGTCACAGAGTAAGAGATGCTCAGTGGCACGAATGAGGCTGAACGCTCGTCCCTTCTCAGCTCAGAAGCTGCAGTCCTATCCAGCTACTTTTTCTCAGCCTTCCCACCTTTCTCCTTTTTTTTTTTTTTTTTTAATAAAAAAGCACAATCCCCCAAAAAAACTCCTTATCCCATCTTTTAGCATACGGCAGTTCCAGCTTGTGTGATGGGGCCCATGATTCCTTCTTATTAGTTCCCTTGTTCTGACCCTGTTATCTAAGCTTTCCAGCTTGCCTCTATTATATTTCAGTCTGATTCTTTTCCAGAAAAGCTGCCTGAAGAGCCCTGATATGCAGATGGGGAGCGTTATGGATGTTAGAAAAGGAGAAATGAGTTCACAGGAGATCAGTACTACAGAAGACTGGACTCTAATGCTCTATCCTGTCATGGGTCTTTGTAGCAGTAGCTGGACTTGCTGTCCTGCAAAGTCAAGGGAATTCCCTTCTAATTCAAAAGAAGGCAAACCTCACTTTATTTTCAACAAAATGGTGAATCCAAGCAAACAAGACTAGCAATAAAAACAATAGTTCGACATGCCTTATATCTCACAATTAATATGTAACCCAATGATTCGTTTGGTGATGCCTGCTTTAGAAAAGTCAAGTGAAGGAAAACAGCAAAGAAGGAATCAATTTGTCTTTACCTCCCTGTCCCTCTTCAGATACATATTGGGAAGACTTTGTGGGGTAATTGCAGTGTGCAGCTTGTGCTGCTGTTTCTCAGCCACCTAATTGTTCCTGGTTAAATGGGTTTGGAGCAGCTGAGAGACAGCTGAAGGTGCCCCCATGAATTTAAAACAGGCTTCTGTGTCTTTGGCATGAACTGGAAGACAGAGACACAAACCTGCGGTGCTGACTTGTAATCCATGCTTTGTAATGTCTGTGTATTCCCCTCTTGCTTTTGCATCTATGCTGAGGATGTTTTGGAGACAGATTTTGCAAGCTGCCGTCTGAAGCAGGGATGTCATGCTGCATTAGCTTCCCTGCTAGCAAGTGAGAGAGTGTTGTACAGAGTCCTACTTTCTATATTTTGGTGTCTGGATTGAGCACCCTGAGCATTGGGCTCCCTCACTAAGCATGTGGGGGGAACCCCTGGAAAAATCCAAGAAATTAGTCCAGAATTTTAGGAGCTGCAATTTAAAAAAACAAAACACATCCAATTTGCATTTAAAAAAAATCTGTGTATTCGTGTTGCATTTGCTTTGAGCTTCTTCTGTAAACATGTTTCTCACTAAGAGCATGCAACTTTGTGTCTTAAACTGTATTTGCCGCTGCATGTGTATGTGCTGCACAGGGCATCTGCAGAAGGGATGCCTCCAACATGCATTCTGAGCAGCTGCTGTGCACAGCCATCACTAACCTGGTGCAGCTCAGTCAGTTGCCATCAGAGGAAAATTATTAACAGGATTTCTGAGAACCTTTTTCTCCTGGAAAAGTGTCACTTCTTGGAAGCCTGAAAAGCCAATCTGAACGTTGTCCTTTGCATCCCTATCTGCAGTCTGCTGTCTGAAACTGCTGGTTCTGTTGTGCCTGGGTTTGAAAGCAGCTGCCACTGTCTGTGGTGCCGATGGAGCAGCTCTGTGCTGCAGCTTGGCTGTGTACACACTGGTTTCTTTTGGCTTCCAAACTCTGCCTCTGCTGCTGGGGGTGCTGGAGCGAGCAAGGCCAATGGGAATTGATCAAGAGATGGATTATGAAGGCAAAAATCAATTGTTTGTTACGATAACCAAATAAGGTGTGCTTAGACAAATGTGCCGGTTGTATCAGCCGATGTTTTGTGAGAATTTGTGTGCTTAATGGAGATGGAAAAGAAGTTGAATTTAGTTATGCTCAGATGTGATATTACGTGATTCATTCTGACTCTGGACTGGGAAATGGTGAAACTTTTTATGTAACAGCTGCCGCTGAAAATTAGGGCTGAGCTGGTTTATTTTTTTTAAAACCTCTTGCAATAACCTTTTCTTGTGAGTGCTTCAGAAGGGCAATGCCAAAATGCTGTTTTGAGCCTGTGTAAGTATTGTATCTCAAGCAGTAAAGGCCTTTAGATAAAAGGCAAATAGAAGTGAAAGATTAAAAAAACAGCATTTTGGGAGCAGGCATGAAGGAGATGATTGAGCTGGGAGATGAGGAGCGGGTGCTGCTGGAAGGAACCTGCTCACCAACGGGTAGGGCTCTGCATTTGATTCTGATGGGAAGAGACGTCGTTGTGGAGAAAGCAGGGAGTCGGTGTGTAGCAGAACAAATCTCCCAGAACATGGGAGATGGCCACGAAGGGGGCTGGGACGATGTGGTGCTTTCGTGGCAGGTTGAGCTTTCTGCCTGGTACGTTCATGCTGCTCTGGGTGCTCAGGTTAGCTTTTATCAGTCTCGTGGGGGCACTTAGATCTCACAGAGCAAAGTTAGAGGGAATAGTCGCTTTCCAGAGCGTGGAGCAGGCAGATAGCTCTGAGCAGAGGACGTCAGGGTGGTTAATCATTGTGAGAGCTGTGGGGCCGATGGGCCCTTCGGTGGCTTTTTTCTGCTGTGGTGGTTTCACTGACTCAGACTCACCTATGGTTTTCACTAGAGAGTGATAATGAACTAAGAAACGTGAGATTTGGGGCTCGTTCTTTGCTCGTTGATAATGCACAGGTCAGCACAACTGAAGAGAGAAGCTAAGCACAAAGCCACCAAGGAATCCATTACACACCCTGCCGTATGGAGAAGTTCCTGCTGTCTGCCCAAACCTCCCATTCCTTCCACATCTCTGACCCAACGCCTTACAAAGCTGACACAGCTTTTTCTCAGCTGCGCACCAACGTTGTGCAAGTGTTTGTTCACCTTGGTGAATTTCAAAATACATTGAAATGAAAATTGAACTCGGAGCAAGCTACAAGAATCCAAGTGCTGTGTCAGTTGTCTGGGAGGGCAGAGGTGATTTTCTTTGTACCTGAGTAATAATTTATCTGTGATTTAATAGATCTCCGCAGGCAAGGAGTTCTTTGTTTTGTTCTGCCAGTTCTGCCAGCCCTGCTCCTGGTCAGGTCTCTGCACACCTGGGTGGGTGCAGCCTGAGCCTTCTCTGCTGTGCTCTGAACAAGCCCAGCTCTCACAGATGTCACTGGTTGGTAGAAGCTGGGTTTTTTCAGAGACTGAGTTTTCTTTTTTATTTCCTAATGTTTCTCCTGCTGTCTTCTTGACTGAGGTGAAGTTATTCTCATAAACTTAAGGTTGAATCTAAGTAATGCTTTTAGCCTGAGGGAACTATGGCTGGAAACAATTTTTAAGGAAGTTTAACATAGTCTAAGATGCACATTGAAAATCGATGAGCAAGGGAAGAGGGGAAAACAAATTATCATTTTACTTCTTGGCTAAATTAAAGTTGGGAGGTACAGATTTGCTCTAGGAGTCCTTTGCCTGAACAGGACCCAGCATTGGGCTCAGCTCACCGTCATGACACTGAATGGAGAAGCTGAGATGAATGGCCCTGCGGCTGCATCTGTAGGGACGTGAATAAACGTTTTCATTCTTTTTTTTCTTCTTTTTTTTTTTTTTTTCCCAGAACATCGGCATCAAGATTGAGCCTTTTTGAGTAAAGAACATACAAAATGGCATCAATGCTACTTAGTCGACAGCTGAGCTGTTGTCTGCAGCAGAACTCCAGGCTGCTCATATTTGGTAAGTGATCATTGTGGTTTTTGGTTTGTATTTGGTTATGCTAGTGGAGAAAATTTTAAAAAAAAGTTTTAAAAAGTTTTAAAAGTGCAGATTTCTGTTGGTCTTTTTGGTCAAAGCATAGAGCTTTAAGCCTGGCATCCAGCTTATGTGCTGCTGTGCTGAGTGCAGTATGGCTGTATGGCTTTTTGTGTGACCGAGTTTCTTCTCTCATCCCACCCTCCTGCTGTGCCTGTGTGCTCCTTGTGCCAGTGCTGAACACAAAACCCTTCCATTGCTCAGAAACTTAGATGTGGTTGGTTTTCTTCTAAATAATACACTAGGAGGAGCAGCTGACCTTTGGTTAGGAACACCAAGTTTGGTCTTTCAACTATTGGAAAAGTCCCAGGTCAGTGTTTCAGGACTGGCTGCCCTTCTATTTCTGGGAGTGACGCACTGATTATCTGAGCTGTGCAAGAGCAGTGATCGTTTGGTCAATAGTGCAAACGGAAAGTGCTTGCAGCAAGCAGACCTCCATGAGCCATCTTTGAGCTAATCTGTCATCTCAGTGTGGGTGCTCCACATTCCTGTGTTCCTCCCAGGGTCTTGCATTCTTCCATGGTGCTTCCCAACCAGGATCGTGGGCTGCGACAGTTGTGCAAAACATTTGAGTCATTAGAGTGCAGATGGGTGCACAGGTCTGGCTCTCTTAATGTTGCACTGAAGAGGTGTAGGTCTTCAGTACAAAAGAAGTGCAGCTCTGGACTCCATTAGTCCATCTTTGCTTTCAGAAAACTTGTAAAGGGGAAAGCCTGTTAAAAGCAGGCTTCTGGCAAAGAATGTGGGGCCTTGTTGGCAGGTGGCATGGCAGCTCCACCGCACATGGGGCAGGCTGCTGTGTGTGCCTGTCTTCAGGGATTGGAAAACACCGAGCAGCAATAGAAGCCCTTGCTAGAAGGAGCTGACTCCTGGCAATCTTTTATCCTGCAATGCTCCTGGATGATAGAACAGGCAGGAGACTCTCACACTTGTAGAAAAATCTGAGCTTCAGGTCATTTTCCTGATGAGTTCCAGCCAGCAATCTAACAGCATTCTGTTGTTAGCTGAGGGGGTTGTACCATAATTATGAGAACAGGCTGGGACTCTAAAGATCCAGGTTCAGTTTCCTACTGATTAGCCCAAGGGATTAAATTCATCTTTGGATATTAAACTGCACAGCACGCCAAAAGGTCAGTCTTCTGCCTAAAGGTGCATCAGTTTGCATTAGTGCATGCCCGTGTTCCCCAGGGACAAGTTCCTAAAGGCTGACCTGTTCCTAAAGGCACCCAGCAGCACGGCTTCTGCAGCTTCCCCTGGCAGTCTGCTCTACTGCTGAACAGACCTTACATTTAAAGCTGTTTTCTAATGTTTAACCTAGGTTTCAAAACAGGAGAAAATCATCTCCTTACTCTTTGTCCTATCCTCGGTGGACCTGGAGGCTGAAATGCTTATTTTTAATTTGCAAGCCTTTTATGTATTTGAAATCTTCCTTAACACTTAGTGTTTTTGTCTCAGGTTATCTATCTATCTACATTTCAGTGTGTTCTCATAGGACCAGATGTTCTTCAGAATCTCTACACTTTTACTGCAGTGCCTCATGTGAACTAACTGTCTGTTGCTGCGCCTCTCATATCTCAGCCTGGTTCCTCTCTCCCTACAGAGGATGTCACTTTATCTCACAGGCATGCTGCGGTGAAGACTGAGGGATACTAGTGTTTGTTATTGATTTGTCCCCATCACAGCTGTCTGAAAGACCTGCAGGAAAACTAGCAGTTTGATGCTCACATTGCTCTGCTGAAAAGTCGATTTGAGATTCAGCTGTGTCGAGGGGAGGCAGCTGTTCTTACTGTTTCTTATGGGAGCTTCCACTTCTGCACAGCCTGTTCGATATCAGTTTTTGTCTTGGTCTTTGGAGAGCCCTGTTCTCCTTAAAAATTTCCAGTATACATGTGAGAGTACTGAAACACAGTCCATCTCATGTGGAACAGCTTCTGATCTTACAGCGTAAGCGCTCTGTAAATAGCAGTCTCAGTTTTCACAATATTATGCAACAGTTATGTTCACTTTCCAAACACCTCTAGCTAGCCTGGGCTTTTGCCATTCCATTTCAAGAGCCTGGTAGTAACAGATTCCACGCAGCACCTAAAATAGGATTTGGAGGAAATCACAGTCCTCCTACTTTTGGCCGTCAGGGACTCCATGCTTCAAATTTCTATCTGAACGATGGTTTGATAGACACTGTGGGGTAGAAGTTAAAGACACACGTGGGATGTTTGTGTGCTGTGGCACATGCAGTGCCCTCGTCGTGGCTGGGGGGCATTCACTGTGTGATTTAGCACAGCAGAATATTTGTATGCGAGAAATGTGCCAGCATTTCTTTTCTGTCTTCTATTTTTTCGCTTTGGGAGTAGTTCCTCCTCTTAATGACACTTAGATAATTCTGGTGCCTCCTCTGGAGTTTCTCTCAGGTAATACCCAGTTGTTTTGCTTTCAGGAGTAGTGTTTATCAGAGTATTTCTGCTCAGACATAGTGGAGGCCTAAGGACTTGCTAGACCTGTGTAGAACCTCCCTCTCCTGCACAGAGATTGCTGCTTAACACTGAGACCTGCCCACAGCAGTGCTCTTTGTGACTAACATCAAAAAGTGATACAAGGGTGTATTTACATTAATTATGTTGCTATAGCAATGTGTTTCTTTATTAAAAACTGCTGCACAAGACACCTGGTGAGTGATGAGGATAGCTTAGAAAACAGGAGTTGAAGGAGCTTTTCTGTCTGCTAGCAAGTGATGGCATCCTGCTGTGTGAAAAGGAAGGATGTGATGATTTGCTGGTGTTACATGCTCTGGTGTTTACAAAGATTGGGCATGGCACAGACTTTTGAATAGCCTCCGAGAAGCAAGAAGAGCAGAATTTGATTTATTGTACCCACCATCTATAAACCAGTTGGGTCGAAAATCCTCCGCAAGTCATTCAGCCGATGTGCTCTCTGATAATTAGGTTCATCATTTATTTTCTGACTTCTGATTTGATGTCAGGAGGTGCTCGGTTTGCTGTGCTGCCTCGTCTTAGCTACATGTAATTAAAAAACATTACTAATGCTTCTTCAGAGACAGATACCCTGCTGCAGCCCTTTACCTCTTGGCATTTTTAAGACAAGAGCTGTGGTCACATCATTTGGTCCCATTCTTACACAAAGTTAATAGAACAGGAGAAACCACTACACTTTGATCACAGAGCTCAGCAGAAGGTCGGCGGGTTGAGTTGGTCCATTGGCTCAACAGCGTAGCATCAAGCATCTGAGGGCTGGTTCACATGTAAGTTGTAGTGCATGGCTGTAATAGGAGCGTGTAGTCACTCGACTGGCTGCTGCGTGGTGCTGGTGTGACAGGTGCAGGGGGGGGGTGTTGTAGCCATTGCAGGTCTGGTAAGGGAGCACACTTCCACACCTTCAGCAGAAATGCCAGGAAAAGTCATGCTGGGCAACAATAAAACAATTGTCTTACTGTAAAGCTACTTTCCTCTCAGCCCTGTGCTATTTGGCACGTTCCTGGGCAGCGTTATAATGGATCTGTTATGCAGTTCTTCCAGAATCTGTGGAGCAGAAGTTAGCAGCCCAGAGCACCAGCAGAAGGGTCTGCGTTACTTCTTGGAAGCTCATTAGGTTTTTATTTACCTGTTGGTTACTGAGGTTTATAAAATAAATGCTGGTTAATACAGGAGAAGAAGCAGCATTCGGTGTTGGTGTGCTGCTGTATCCCATCACAGATGGAGCCGGGGGCACATAGGTCACTTGGGTCTCTTTTCCCCTTGGAGTCTCTACAGGCTGCCTGCTCTATCTGCAGCTTCATTGGCTATGTGTCTGCAGTAGCTCTCTTTTCTGGTGGAACAGTTGCCATGCAGTCTCCAATTTACATGAAAGCTAAACAGAGTGACACAAAAATGAAGTGTTGTTGCTGTAATGAAACCTATTAATAGCTTGCGGAGAGGCAGTGACGCATCTCGGATACAGCACACGGAATTAAAGCTGAGGAGATTTATCTTTGCAGACCAAGTTTTCCCCAGATGAACAGCGAGGGATGCTTTCCAAGGGCTGTGACTTTTCAGATAAACCTTCTCCAAACCGGGCTTGAATGTCACACCTTTCTGCTGGTGGAATGGAGCCGAGGGCCTCGCGTGGCCTTCACAAATTGTTCCAGGTTAACCTGCCTGTCGTGGACTGAAGGCTGAGCCCCTTCAAAGTGTTTACAAAGATCAGGCATGGCACAGACTTTTGAATAGCCTCCAAGATGCAAGAAAAGCAGAATTTGTACCCCCTTCAGGTATTGATCTGGGGCATAGGTGATGACCCTAAGTGAAGCTTATTAATTTGTCTTTGATACTGCCCTGGCTAAAGGCTTGCAGGTGCTTTGTGATACAGATGTGGCTGTTAAGGACATCACTTCAGCTCAGCACTTAATGGCAGTGCATGCACATCGCTCGTGGTCTCTTGCTGGGCACCTGGCTGAAGCTCCTGAGTCTATTCCTCCTTGGTTGCAGATGCACATTGAATCCTCCAACCCCCCTAAAGGAATGTACATGTATCCAGGAGTGAACCACCAGAACCAAAGTGGTTCTTGGCACTTACTAACTGCATCTGTTGGTGCCATGGGTATCCCCAGCGCTGTTTGCTTGGCATTGTAATGAAGGCACGTGGGCTCTGTCCCTTACAGTAGGATTTGCCTCTGTTTCTCTGGGGCTGCCCTGTCATCTAACTGTATTGTGGGGTTTTTTTAAAGCCACCTCACTGGTATTAGTTTTATTTCATGCTTGTCAAAGAGATGAGATATTTGGTTCCCTTCAGACAGCACGATGTAATTGGTCTCATCTGTCAAGTGTTCACACTCAGGTAAGGTTTGGATATTTATTCTGGAGGAGAACACAGAAATTATGGTCTGTACTCAGGTTTTCATTATCTCCTACAGGACATAGATATATCAGTCAAGCTGCAGCCAAAATTGATGTGGATTTTGATTATGATGGACCTCTAATGAAGACAGAAGTTCCTGGACCACGATCTCGGGTGAGTTCTCAAAGTGTAGTGGCTTATATTTATTATTATTTTTCTTTAGCAGTATTTAACTTCTTAGAAAACAAATTTTATTCCAAACTTTAATTCTGATGGATGGATAAAAATCACATTGCAGCAGTCTGTGCCTCTTTTATCAAAGTGCTGATACTGAAAAGCCAGGAAGGGGGAAAACCTGACAAACCTGACTTGCATTGCCCCTCTCTGAGAGAGACCTGACTTTCTCTGGGACTCAGCTGTCAGCTTCTTATTTGAAGTAACTGGGAGCCATAGAGCACCCATTTACCAAAACCATCTCTGTTTGGTGTGCAACTTTGGTTACTTGTGAAGGCAGCTCAGCTGACTTCTTGTGATGTAAAATAATGCTTTGGTGTTGAAAACAATGCAAAGTTTCAGTTTGCTGGGCAGTTCTCCTCTGTCAGAGTCTGTACTTGAACAGAAGCTGTTAAATCAGCAGAGGAAAAGCATTAGAGCTAAGGGCACTTACAAATGCTTCCAGTGTCAAAATAATTTTCTTCAAGAATTTGTGTGCTGCCTCCTTTGCAACACAGGAATTTGCATGGAGCACAAATACAGTGGGCACAGTTATTCTGCATGGTAAGAGACTGATTTCTACTTTTTTAAAGCTGTGTTTCTAGAACCAGTGTGCCAGTATCCCTTCTACATGTGTGATTTGTCTCTTCTCCATTCAGCTGAGCAGTACAGAGGCAGCTTTTCCTTTTGGAGGCTCACAGTTAAGCTGTGTATGCAAACCATGCAGCAGAGTGTGCCATAGTTTTAACTGTCATTTGTGCCCCGTGCACTGTGAAGGTTCATGTGGCAAGTGCACTTGCCTGGTAAGCAGATGACATTGCAAGCTTTGCACATAGTTTATGTGGTCGTATAAAAGAAACATGTTCTTATAGGCTGGATGTGGCTCTGGGCAGCCTGGTCTGGTGGTTGGCAACCCTGCACATAGCAGGGGGTTGAAACTACACTATCATTGTGGTTCTTTTCAACCCAGGCCATTCTATGATTCTATGATTGTCAGCATTCAGTAATTACATTCCTGAGGCTGATCTATTTTGTTTTGTTTTCTGCAGGAATTAATGAAGCAGCTGAATGGAATTCAGGTAATTGGTCACATTTTCTGAGTTCAGTACAGATGTCAATACTATGACTCCTGAACTTGGTTCAAAATCTGATTTTGTATGTTTAGTTCTGTGCAAAAAAAAAAAAAAAAAAAAAAGCCAAGTATATTATGCATGGTGCATGTGTATGATTGAATAAAATCTTTTCTAGTCTGTTTCGAATACTGTAGAACTGTTCTGCTAATATCAGTGCTTTGTCTGTAATCACTGGAACACTGTATGTGTTACCACACATGAGTTACCGCATGGCCATTGAGAACACAGGAGTATTTGGCCTTAGAAGTGTGCCAGCCTGTGTGCAAATTGCCTTCCCAGGATGAGCAATTCCTCAACTGTGTGTGCTTGATCTATGTGAAAGAGAGTGCATTCTTGCCTTTAAGCTCCTTCACGAACAGCTGCTGATCCACACCAGCTTTGTGTTCTGTGTAACTACAGACATCATCTGGGGCTTCACTGAGTAAAGAAGCCCAAGAGTTCTCAGCCTGAGAGTTCTCAGATCTGGAACTCCCTCCTCCTCCTCACTGAGGACTGGCAGAGTCATTCTGTTCACTTGGAGTCATTATCTATTAGCTAACTGACAGATGTTAGAAATGGGCATTTTTCTGCCCCCATTTTTTCCATAGAACAGGCGATTCTTAACAGCTCCTCTATACAAATAGCTTTGCAGTTAATTCCCATGAAATGGATATAATGTGTCTTTATATTTTTTATCTTCATCAGATTTTGCTGTTGCTTCCTCCACGCTGCTGCTACTTAAAGCTTTCATTGCTTGTTGCTTTTTTCTTTAAGAATGCCGAAGCTGTGCACTTCTTCTGCAACTACGAAGAGAGCCGAGGGAACTACCTGGTGGATGTGGATGGCAATCGCATGCTGGATCTCTACTCTCAGATTTCATCCATCCCGATAGGTAGGAGACAGCTGTACCAACAGTTTTGCTTTGTCCTTGTGCTTTTGTCCTCTCAGCTGCTACCAAACAAGTTGGTTCATTAACAGCAGCCCAACAAAAGGCTGACATAATGTATGCCTCGCTGTACTCAGGGAACCACACTGCTGTGTATTGTGCAGTGGTGTTTTTGAACAGCTGGGGAAATGGGGTTAAAAATGCAGTCCTTACGGCTCACTTGGAGCACAGAGCAGTACGAGGAAGAAGCCCTAATATTAATTTGTATTTGCCATTCCATGGTTTAGGTTTTGTCTGCTCGGATTTGGGTACCTTGTGATTCTGTAATAGTATGTAACGCTTTTAATATAATAAATCTAACTTAAAGATGTTAACATGAAAGCATGTTCTGTACTTGAGCTAACCTTTCTTTCATGAGAGAGCTGAAAAGAGGAGTGGGCCATGTGGACTCCAGTGGGATTTCATCATCCATTTATGCATCTTTGATGCATTCATTCAATGTCTTGTCACATATTAAGGCATGGGACAGTGTTGAGTTTCGTAGTTTGAAAGGAGTAGAAAATTAAGTGAACAAAATTCATGTCTTCAAAACAGATTTTCCAGGTTATTTATTTAGTTGAGTGTGGATTTCTTCTCCTGAAATCCTGTTGATTTAAAACAGGATTTTGACCGGTCTCTTATAATTCATTTCCTCCTCTCCTAATGATTGCTGAACTTTTATCAAAGTAAATATTCGAGAAATAAAATGGGATGTGCGGTGGGAAAACTGCTTGAAGTGCATTCAAGATGCTGACAGGTAGAAAGGAAATGCAGTGTGTCATCTAAGAGCTACAGTGCAGCACTTCATATGGCATCTCACGCAGTGGATCTGTGATGTGCAGTAACAGGCAAATGGGAATGTAATACAGACTGACTTAAATATGACTGAACACAGTCTTAGTTTTTTTTATAAGTTGAACTGAATGACAGGGCAGACAAAGTGAGGCTGCAGAGGTCACTAGCAGTGTCCCCCTTGGTGAGAGAGATAAGTCCTAACTCGGACACCAGAAGAAAATCTTATTGAGGGCTGTGGGTGAGCTCACGTTCTCAGATCAAGGTGCTCGTAGTCATCGGTGCTTATCTCTGCACGTACACTCAGTAGGTCTTTTATGAATCAGCCAGAGCTCCCCAAGATTTAATAAGAATCTGCTACAGCAGGATGTACTTATCAGCAGAAGGTGAGAGGTAATAAGCGCCTGTGCAGAGAGATAAGAAGTATAAAAAATCTTCAGGCAAAGATGTTCTGGACAGTTTCTGTTTTAAAACTCTTTTGTTTTTTTAAACCACCTATTTTTGGGGAGATTGTAACACACGTCCCTTTAAACCTGTGTCTAATGTGTGTAGTAGAGTTAGAAACCCCCTGAAGCCAAATGCCTGGAGGGGTTCTACTGACATGTTTACTTGCACGCCACCTGCAGTACCAAATGAAGTAATCTGTTTTTTGTTGATGGTGAGGCCTGTTCTTGTTCTTGGAGATTCACGGAGGTGCAGTTTGGTGTTGCTGGCAGCAGCCTGGGGTTCATTTCTTCGGGCTTTCTCCATCTCTTTCTTTCAGCAGTTTTGATCCTGTTACAAACAGGCACATCCGTGAGCCTGGAGGACGAGTTCTTTTCTGCTGTGCTGATGGAGACAGACAGGTACAGTGATGGAGCAGGTGCACTTCTCTTAGCGCCAGCTCTGTCACTGCTGATAGGAAGGTACTGGAGAGTGGATTCATAAAGCTATAAACCATTGTGCTGCCCTTGGCAATGAAACAAGCTCCTGTCTGCTGTCTTAGCCCAGGAGCAGTCTGACTTTTGTCTGCTATAGTTACATAATAATTAACCATTCCAGTCTTTCCAGGGTTAGATTTATTAATATAAACCCACACAGCAGGTCAGCACCTTTCTGTTCCTGCTCCTTCAGAAAGGCAGGGTTTAAGGATTCTTTCTTACTGTGCCTTGGCAAGGATGTGCTGATGGACAGAGAATGCTGGAGGAGGCAGACAGCTGTGGAGCACAAAGTGAAGGCAAAGGAAGGTGTTATCTTGTGGGGATGGAAGAAGATGGGTTACGGGTAACGGAAACCTTGATTTGTGTTACATAACAAAAGATACAAAGGTCTCTGCATTCTTCATGCTAACTTAGCACCAGCAGCAGTTTTTACAAGCAGTATCAGAGCTAATGGTTAAGCTTCCCGGACACTGGTGGTTGTTTTATAACAGGGGTAATTGGAGATTTCCTAAGCTGTGCTCTCCAAGGTGCCCAGGGCTGCAGCCACAGCTTCAGCTCTCCGTGCCTCAGCCCTCAGCTGTGTCCGTCTGTCTCATGGCAGCTGATGCAATGCAGGTTTAGTTGCCTGTGTCCAAATGGCCACTTGTATCATCTTCATAATGATTTTAACAGATACCTTGCAGAATGGTGTGCAGCTAAAAAACAGTCTGGTTATTCCCTTGTTTTGAACTAAAATATTCAAGATGGAATTTAAAATTGATTTGTTAATGCGGTAGCTGAATGCGCTGCTGCTCAGGCAGGATCATAAAAGCTGTTGTCATTCAACTAGAATGGGGAAATCAGGGGCATGATTTGCTTTTGTAATAACATTAGAGCAGGCTGGCTTCTTTTGCGGTAGGGAAGATGAGGTTTCCAGCTGTTTCTGCAAGAGAGTGTGAAAGATTATTTTAAGTCTCTGTCGTTGACATTTCAGATGTAAAAATTGGGTTTAAAACACAGTTTTCTGTGATGAATACTTTTTCTACATCAGGTCTGTTGGTTTACCTGTGAGCAAGCAAGTGATGTCATGTAATGTCAATGAGTATAAATTAAGCTCTTTTGTCTTGTTAAATCTGAAGCCTCCTTAATATTTTAACTTTTATAGGTAAAAAGGACAAGCTGTTGCATCTTTGTCCAACAAAAAGTGTGTTAGAGGAAAACAGGGAGATGAGAAAGCTGGTCAGAAAAGAGTGTGTAGTGCAATGCATGCACTTCTCAACAAGTTTGACAGCATCTTGCATAGAAAGGCTGTGTGATAAAAACTGCGATGTTCAACTGCCAGAAGATCAGTGTTATGTTCATCTCTTTTTGTGCTGGGTTTATAACTGTGTGTACTAAAATACGCTGTGCTGTTGCCTGACACCAAGTATGTAAAAGAGGAGAATTGCCCTATTTAAAAGAAGTGTTATTGTTGATAGTTGAAGCATACACACGTTAAACAGAATTTGAGCTAAGTCTGAATAAAGTTATTCTCTGGGTCACTCTCCACATTAGTTTACATAAACCAGATACAACTTTTCTTTCTCTTTTTAATTAGGTTACAGCCATCCGTCTCTGATAAAGCTTCTCCAGCAGCCACAGAACCTGGTAAGTGAATTCCAACATGAAGGCATTCTCTCCCTCCTTGTGGCAGTCTTCTCCAATTTCTCTTAGGCTGATAATGAACATCTAATGACTCAGTTTGAAAGTACGGTAAGATCTGCTTTCCCTACTTCTCATTAGATGAAAATAGCTTCGTTGTGTTTAAGAAGACATCAGAAAGTATGCAGAGCTTTACAATAAGGAAACACTTGTCAGTGCAAGCAATTGGGATGTTTGCAGCCAATTTAAACCACACTTCACAGAGTTTCCAATTAATTATTTCAGCCATGTTCTTCACTGAAGCTTTTGAGGCTGGAATCAAGCACAAGTCCTTCAGTGTGTAGTATTCTGCATATGAAAATGATGCTTTACATCTGGAATGCTCTGTTTTGTTTGTCACTGTTGTATTCTAGGTTTTTTTGCTTCTTTTTGGTTTGGTTTTCTATGGCGTTTTTTTTTTTGAGGGGTGTTTCAGTACATGGTTCTCATCTCCTAAGCATGAAGTTGACCAAACCACTGACATGTGCTTGAAAACTGAGGAGTTCAGCAGCAGGATGATTTCAAAGCCATGTAACTGCTTCTTAAATTAAATGCTTTCTTATTTCCTCAACACTGTGCTGACAGTATTTGGAAAAAAAGCTGGATTCTAATCAGCCTTCATGTTTTCATTTCTTGGACAGGAGTTCCATAATCACTTTGTGGGTTTGTTTGTCTGTATTAATTTTACCCCTTTGCTTTTTAACACCACAAGTTATGTACACGATACAGAAATGTTTGTGCACAGAGCTGTGATTTAACTCTGAAGCTGAATGCAGCCAGGCAGAACTGAGCTGCAGGGCCTTGGGCTGCGCACCAACAGATCCCCCGGCTGTGCTTCCTACATGAAGTCTCATGGCTCTGTCCAGGAGAGCAAAGCTGGGGCCAACATGTGAGAGGAGTGCAGGTGTTTGGGTTCCCTGAGCTGAGCTGATGAGCTCAGTCCTTCAGGATGACAGGAACTCTGCCTTTCCCAGAAACGCAGTATTTCAGTATAAAAATAAGTCTGCTGTCAAGGCTAGAAATTTTAGAGTTACTGAAGGCAGATCTGGGTATGTAGAAGCACTAGTAATTCTACTTAACATTAAGTCATGACATTATTTCTGGAGATGGCAATACCTTGTTTAATGCAGTAGTAGGCAAAGTCAGATTTTCAACAAAACAAAAACCAATTGTGTGGTGGCAGTTGCTAATCTTTAAGCTGGAAAAGGCTGCCAGCCTTAATATAAGGCCCATCTCTCCTGCATCAAAAACATTGGTACCCTATTCTGGTTCCTGAAACCTCCATCAGTTTGATCAAGGGCAGAAGGTGGCACTAAGGCCGTCTGCCCCTGACTGCACTGCCCGTTCCTGGCAGCCTTCGCTCTGAGCCCAGCACAGGCAGAATGTCATTTCTGCAGGGCAGTTTTGTGGCACTGAGGCTGGAGAGCTGGAAGAACTTGGGGGAACCTCACTGCAGACGCTGGGGTCTGACTGCAGTGCCAGCGTTAGTACTCAAAAAAACAGCCTTATTGTTTCTTGAGTAATACGCATCAGTGGAGGGCCCTTGATTATAGTTAACAACAGGATTGGTGTTATCTTGGAGAGATGTGTTTTTGTTTATCTGCAATGCTCCATGTACCCTCTTTATAGCTGGCTATAAAGAACAAAATATGCATCCATTCATTTGAGACCGTAGCAGCTTGATATCAGTGTTATGTTTCTCTTGGTGCTGAGCATCACATTAATAACAAAAGAGAAATTGACTTTTCTGTTTAATGGCAAATGTTGTCAATTGACTGTGACAACCCATAATCAAATTCATGACAGATTTATGGTCTCATATCTCTTAATTTTATATGAGAATTGCCTTCTAAATTGAGGTAAAAAGTCAAGTAAGAGTTCTCATATGTACTAAACAAAAGCTTTGTGGTTATCTGCTAGTAAAGGCATTATTTATATTTTTATTTTTTTTATGCTTAAGTTTGTTGAAGCAAATAGTGGTTTGGAAGTAGTACATTTGTATGAATTACTGAGTCCTAGCTCACACTTTGTTATACCTTACGTGGCTTTTGGTTATCTCAGAGTTCTGCTGAAATGTTCTACGTGTACTGGGGCTGTTCAGCAGAAGACTCAGAAGGCCATGTCCACAAATACCCAGAGGGAGGTGCAAAGAGGACACAGCCAGGCTCCTTGCAGCGCTGCCCAGAGCCAGGAGCAGAGGCAGTGGGCACAGCCCGGAGCACAGCAGCTCCCTCTGCCCGTCAGGCAGCACTGCTGTGCTGTGCGGTGCCGGAGCCCTGGCACAGGCTGCCCAGAGGCTGTGGGGTCTCCTCCTCGGAGCTCTCCCAGAGCCGCCTGCCTGTGGGGCTGGGCCCTGCTCTGCAAGGCTCTGCTGGGGCAGTGCTGGGGCAGGGGGACTCTGAGGTGCCTCCAGGCTTGCTGTCATTTTACAGTATGACCACTCACACCTCTTACTGTGGTCCACAAGTCTGAATAAAGGAGTACCTGTAGTGAGAAAAGACAGAAGGCTGATGAAAACCATACAGGCTTGGGATGTAGCCTGTTCCCTCTTGGAGACCCGTAAAGACTTGAGTTACCAAAGCTCAGCTGTGCAAGTGCTGTTAGGAGAGATTCATGTTGCAACCATGCAACCGTTGGGACTATTTCAGCAGTAGTAGCACCTGATTTATGTCAGACCTTAATCAGGAAATGGAAAGGAGAAACAAAGAGATGAGAAAACTATAGTGCTGACAAGCTAGAAATCTTCTATTTTAGTGCACAATAAAGAATGTACCTAAAATTCAGGGTAAGGCAGTGGGAAAGGTGACTGTGCAAACAAAAAGCGCCAGAACAAGAAATATTTAACTGCTATGTTTCCAGTGCAAATCGGCACTGGATTTCACTTCATGAAAGCAGAATGTGGTTGAAAAGCATCTTTAGCAGCTTGTCTGGATATGTCACAGCCGATGTTCTTGAGCTTGATTTAATGCATGCCTCTGATTATTGAGAGAATAGCATGCAAGGTAGCTTCTCGCCGATCTCCTTGCTGCACTGCCCACTACTGCCCAGTAAACATAAAAGTACAAATTTCTGGCTGTTATTTGTGATAAGAAGTAAGTGTAACTGCCTCCATATTGACGCGATATTTTTCACGTAATACTGAAAGCTAACAATTTCTCTTCCTTTGTTTTTGTAGAGCACTTTTATCAACAGACCTGCCCTCGGGATTTTACCTCCGGAGAACTTTTCAGAAAGGCTGAAGGAATCTTTGCTATCAGTAAGTCTGAGATGGCTGTGGTGAGGTACTGCATTCTGTGTTTAGTGACACGGGTACATCAAGGGGAGATGTGGGGTCTTTGTAGGGAGCACCGTGGGTGAGCAGTTTGTCCACCTGCTGGAGGGAAGCTCTTTCAAGAGACCAGAGCCAGCAAGTGACAAAATGGAACCTTTTTCCCCAGGCTTCAGTGTGAAAGGGTGATGTGGCTGCTCTCAGCACAGATACTGCCGCTTTCAATGTGAATTCAAGAATTGATGACAGAATGCATTTTCATTTACTTCTGTTCACTGTGCTTTCATAAGAGGTAGCGTAAGTGGAGTGTGTTGAGCCTCTTCAGCTGCAGGAGTCAGCTTTCCTCATCCCAGGCATGGCTGGTTTCCTATTACACTGAAACTAATTGCATTGCATTCAATTTCCACTATAGTTGCGCTCAGTATTTTGAAGTGATTTTCCCTTTTTATTGACAGGTGGCTCCCAAGGGTCTGCCACAGGTGATGACCATGGCTTGTGGATCCTGCTCAAATGAAAATGCATTTAAATTAATATTTATGTGGTACAGAGTGAGTAAAATATTAATAGTGTTTATGTTTTGTAGTTTTGAATGTAGAAATCTCTATTTATTCATCAGCATAACTGCTGTTACAAAGCAAAGTAAAGGTCAGAGGCTCTCTAGGAGTGATATTTATATTCACCTTAATATAGGTTCTGTATTAAAAAGCCTTCCTCTGAGCTTTCAGTTTCTATTGATACAATTTCAGAAATTAAGAAGGAAAGAAAGAAAATGTATGTGGTATTAGTGCTTATTCCTTGTTCCCCACATGATCAGCTGAGTACTGTGATCTATTTCTTCTTCCAGAAATGGTTTAACCTAAAACTCAAGGAAGGTCATGTATTCCTTGGGAACGGCCTCTCCAGCAGCCATCTTCTTTCTCCTAATGTGTAGGAGTGAGTGAACAGACTGACTTTGCCTGTCTGTACATTATTAGGGCCAACATCTTAAACTGACAATTACCTAAAATAGTTTGTCTTACAAAATGCACATTGCAGTCATAGGAACCACAGTCTTCGCTGCGTCTAGTTTGAAATAACAGAATTAGTAACTTTTAACTTGGGTACAAATTCACTGGTTACAACTGAAGGAAAACTGTTGGTAACTGTTTGCTTTTGTTTTGTTTATTTGCAGAACAAGGAGAGAGGCCGTAATAATGTCACAAAAGAGGAACTGGAGTCATGCATGATTAACCAGGTAACGTTGTGGGGGATTTTACCATACAGATGTTACACTGGCTTGGGTTTCTAAGAGAAGACTGGGAGGAAAAACTGGTTTTCCTGTCTCTGAAGTGGAATCTCAGTTTTGTACACTTAGAAAATGGGGAAAGACAAGCTGCTTCCAACAAATACCAAGGCCTGCTGCTGGTATTCTTCTGCATCTGTCCACACAGTGAATCTTGGGAAGATCTTCCTTTTTTCATGAAATACCATTTGCAAGAAAGGGAATTAGGTGATGGATGGGTCCGTAGGGATTATTAATACATGCACATTTTTGCAAGTAATATTGACTGTCCTTTTCGTTTTTCCAGAAGCTGTGATCTTATGGCTTAAAACTAATCAGGAGGGTAGTTAAAACTGAATTGTTAACAGGTGGGATGAGAAAACAGAGATATAGCAGAAAAACCTCTGAAGTCCTACTCAGCTTTCAGCTGAGGTGGTCTTGCTCATGCCAGGCACGAATGTTAACTTGCAACAATAGCAGACAACTGCATATTTTATCTCTTCTTTGAGATACATGTAACCTGCTGGTCTCAGCCCCATGGTTGTCACCTCTCTAGTGAAAAGCACTCCAGTTCATTTGCATGAGATTACTAACTTCATTTAGCTTTAAACTGGAGGTGGGTTTGGGTTTTGCTTGTCTTTGGAATTAAGTTCTCTGGCATTGCTCAGTCTGTCCAGAGAGATGGCTGTGCCCATACTAATGAAAGAATGGCACCTAACGGCCTGAAGGAACAGGAACTTTCTGATGACCAAAGACTTGTGGAACTGACTGTCACCTTTTGGCCAGGTTTAGCTTTCTAAGAATGGAGTTTCGCATTTGAGCTAATTGAGTTCTCTTTACAGTTTGAGGGTGGGAAATTTTCAGAGCAACTTACGCCTTTTTTTTTTTGTGGGGTTACAAATGTTGGATCCTTGAGCACATAGCTGAGACTAAAGGACTAAAGAGTGTGTAAGTAGTGATAAGCCTTTTGTTCCTAGGGTAAAAGGGAAACACAAAGAAAGGTAATTTGTACCTTTGGAGTGGCTGGGGTTAGCTTAAGTACATCCTTCTGAACTGCAGACAGAATACAGTTGCATGTTTTTCATTATGGTTCCTTTTTCATTCATGGTGCAGCACATCAAAGCTGTGTGCTGGTCTGAGCGTGCCCCAAGTACAGACACTCAGACATACATGTAGGAGGCAGCTCTCACTCACTGCTTTGGTATTTCTGCCTCCTATCAAGGCAGTCTGTAGCATATAAAGAAGTTGCTTATCAGCCCTTAGGGAATCTGCTGTAGTGGGCTGCCCGTGGCCTCATCATCCCTTTACCAGGCTCAGTGGTCAGTCCATAATTCTTCCCATCAGCCATTCCTTTCTCCTCACGCATTTCCCCTGCCCTGTGCAGGGCCTCCATGGGCTGCAGTCCCTCAGGATAAAACTGCTGCGGTGTGGGTTCTCCACAAGCTGCAGCTGCCTTCAGGGCTGTGCAGTGTGATCTGCTCTGGGTCATTTTTCCCTCACCGCAGCCCCCTTTTGCCCATTCTGAAACCTGCTCCCCAGCAGCACTGCAGGGCTCGGCTCTCAGGCCTGCAACCAGGGCAGTCCCACCTCTGCTCAGAGGCCCCACCACCCCCACACATGGGTACACGGTGCACAAGTGGGTGTTTGTACCAGAAAGGGCTGATTGTATTGAATGTTCTGCTGTTGTAAAGCAATAGTATTATCAGTATAAATTGCCAAATATTCATTAATACTGTGATACAACGTAGGAGTTCAGGCAGCTCTCGAGGGAGGACATATGCTTCTTCAGTGTGCCAGTGTAACCATCTTTGGTGGCTGCTGCCTGGGGAGGAAGGCTGCGAGCAGGCCGTGGGGCAGCAGCTGAGCTCTGGCACCGTGCTGACCTCTGTGCTTTGCTTCCAGCCCCCTGGCTGCCCCGACTATGCCATGCTCTCCTTCATGGGTGGCTTCCACGGAAGGACCTTCGGTAAGAACTGCCCTGCCCTGTCCTGTGCCTCCTCCCCAGCCCCACAGTGAGCTGCCGTCCTGCTGCAGACTGCAGAGTGGCTGCTCTGAGACAAGCAGTGCCAGCAGAGCAGATGCAGGCCTATGCATCAGGCCTTACAAGCCCCACCAGTACTGAAACTATCCTCGAGTGACGGTGGGATTTAATCTCAAATCTTATGAATATGAAGATCCCTTATTTTTGAATCCAGGGTTTCCAACATGTACTAGCAATTTAGCTCCTGGGGTGAAATTTCCACAACACAAGATGATGACACTCATGATTAACGTTTTATATCAGCTCAGTCCCAGCACAGACTCGTTAGCCACTCGTTAGGGCTGTAATTCAGAGCTCCATGGCTGATTTTCTTCCACTGAGTGGAACCCATCTACCCAGCACTGCCGTTCAGTGACAGAGGTCCTCTTGTCCTTCTGGAACAGTGCGTATGGAAATGGATGCTTAGAGGCTACAGCACTCTGCCTTGAATAAATCCTATTACTCAGTATTTCAGGAAAGGAAAACATGGAGCAATTCAGAAAGTCCTGACGTCAGGCAATTTTTCACCTCTTGTAGCTTTTTTCCTGTACAGTTCCTTGTCAGCTATCACTCTAATTCTTGTTATTTTGGGCTTAGGTTGCTTAGCTACAACTCACTCTAAAGCAATTCACAAACTGGACATCCCCTCGCTGGACTGGCCTATTGCTCCATTTCCAAGATTAAAGTACCCTCTGGAAGACTTTGTGAAAGAGAATCAACAGGAAGAAGCCCGTTGTTTAGAGGAGGTAACAAATTCACTGGCAGCTTTCTGTTAATTTTGTTTGGAAATGATGAATGGTGTTAGCAGGTTTAGTTGCTTTTCACTAAAGGAATGTTTTCGGGGATTGGAACAGCTTGTGATTAAAACAGCATTCACTGTTGTTTACAGTTAGCAGTTTGGCCCTGCTCTGCAGAAGAGCAGCCAGTCTGCTGTCATTACATTGTACCAAAGCAAAAGTTCAGGTGCAGAAGCAGCTCGTTACGTCCTGATGAACTGGTCTGCCAGATTTTGCAAAGAGATGTGGGCTAACAGAGAGCTCGGTGTGTGTAACTCTTTGCACAGAACTGTACCAGTATTTCACTTTTTTCAGCTTTTCTGTGTTAGTCTTTGTGCATAAAGACACACACAAAAAAATGATCCTCTGAGAGCTGCAGGGAAGGAGCTGGCACATTCTGTGCCTTCCCTAGTTCAGGAGGAAGGGAAGGTGAGCCGAACAGAGCTGCAGGGAGGCAAACTGCCTCCATGTACCCAAATGATGGGATTCCTTGTTGGGCTTCCTGGCATCCAGGATCTGCTGTTTTCAAGGCGTTCTTTTTGAGAGACTGCTGGGGAGAGCAAAGCATGATGTGCCATGTGGTTTGATGTGGGACATTGATTAGAAGTGACTGCCAAGGAGTGGGCTGAGTGCTGCACAGAGCACAGCAGCGCTGCCTGGATGGCTGTGCAGAGCTGGGCTGAAGGGGCTGCTCATTTAAACCTGCCGAACGTCAGGGGAAACTGAAAGCATAGCAAATTGCTGCCCTGTGACAATAGCTTATTCAGGGGGGGGAGTGGGATGTGAAAAGTCAATCCACAAACTTCAGCCGTTATTAAAAAGGAAAAAAGAAAAAAAAAAAGGGAAAAAAAAAGGAAAGCTGAATGCTCTCTTGAAAGTCTTTGAAGTTGCTTACTGGCACTCTTGGGAAAGAACTGCTTTATACAGCCTACATAGGCTGTGGGCCCTGGAAGCTGTGAAGGGATATTTCAAGTACAACTGACACCTAATGACTGGCTCTACAAGGTTAATTAGAACTCCTCCATAAGCCCCTTATCAGCAACAGAATTTCTGCAGTGCTTCATCAGATTAAGTTAAAAGCATGTGAAGTGAATAAAAAATACAAATTTAGAAGATTGCCTTCATTCATACATCAGATGAGATTTGTTCTGTGCTGCATTTTTTAGATCTGAGATGGAATGACAGCAACAGCACAGCAAACTGCAGTGGTTTCAAGGATACTTTCAGCTGAAGTTTGCTGTACTTTTTACACGATGGAGGATTATACAACTTGCTTACAGTTTGGTTCAGATTGTGGTTTGAACTTCACCAGAAATTACAAAGAAGGCAGTTAAATCCCAGATACTTGTGGCTCCTGCCACTTCTATAGCCAGGCTATGAAATGTTGAAGTGCTGGTGCCGAGCTTTAATCTTTCTGGGAAGAAATACGAGAAGGTCACGAGAAGAAAATGTAACATGAATTGATTTGCAGGTGGAAGATCTGATTGTCAAGTACAGGAAAAAGAAGAAGATTGTGGCTGGAATCATCATAGAACCAATACAGTCAGAGGGTGGGGACAACCATGCCTCAGATGACTTCTTCAGAAAGCTACGAGATATTGCCAGAAAGGTAATCAATGTTTCACTGCTCACACAGTGGTAGCTAAACCTCTTCATTAGCAGCTGGGCTAGTTATGTACATGTATCCATACAAACTCCTGTGGTCAGCACAGCGTTGTCTCTTACACTGGACACACAGTTGGTGCACTCCTCAATTGTTGAGGGGTTTAAACAACTTTAGAACAGGAGGTTTGGGTAATTTTTGGCTGGCATACTTGTGTTTCTACTCTTGTTGAAGTTAAAAACAAATCAAATCCATGGATAAGTACAGATGTTCCAAGAAAACAAGGACAAAGACAGATGCCTTCATAACTGGAACATGGCAGTTACGTATTTAGAAGCACTGGCCTTCAGTAAGACCTACTTCATGCTTTTTGTTCCCCTCAGACATCTATGGGAGAAACTTTTGTTTGCTCACAGAGAAGAGAATAGGTGAATAATTGTGAAATCCAATGCACAGTGAGTTGAAAGTCTGGTTAGGAAACATGACAACACTGGTTTAGGGTTGAAGACAAGAGATTTGAAGCAGCAAAGGCAGAGGAAGGAGAACCATAATGTAATTGGCTTGTATGTATCTATTCTTTGAGGGACGTATTTTTATTTTGGAAATGCTGACTCCTGTTCTGTGCTTTTCACTTAAATCTCTGCAGCATGGCTGTGCGTTCTTGGTGGATGAGGTGCAGACAGGAGGTGGCTGCACAGGAAAGTTCTGGGCACACGAGCACTGGGGCCTGGATGATCCAGCTGATGTGGTAACATTTAGTAAGAAGATGATGACAGGAGGATTTTTCCACAAAGAGGAGTTCAGGCCAAATGCTGTAAGACTTCCAATGAAACTTTGTGCTAATTGGCAAGATTCTTTATGAGCACCTAACATGTCTGTGGAAGAGGCAAGCTTTCACTGGTGCTGCAGGTTCAGCTAGATGGAGCTGCTGTCCCAGAGACACTTGCTTTGTGCTTACAGGAGACATCTTTACTTTTACTCTGTTAGTCTGATTGCTGCCAGTCACTGACATCACTGATGGGAGAGAGTGGAGAATTGGGTTCAGTCAGCCTAATGCCCTTCAGTACAAAAGGCACCACAAACCCACACCTTTTTCTGCAGGGCTTGGCATTTTCAGAGTGTGTATGCAAGTAGTATGATCTCTGTTATCCAGACTTATTTTTCATAGTAATAGCACTTTAAATGAAAATGAAATGAAAAACGCTAAATTAATGGGAGAAGGTAAAGCTTGAACACCAAACCCATACAGACAACACTGATTTCAACATAATCTGTAGCCTTGTTTCTGTGACATGACAGAGCAGCAAAACAAAACATGCTAAATTCATGGCATAAAGTAGTAGCTCTTTCTTTACACCAAGCAGGCAGCTTAGGGGACTTAATGAGATTAGTGCGTGCTTTTTCATGTACCACAGGTGATCAATGTGCCGGCTTGCTTTCTTTGTTACAGTGACTTGCCTGTTAACTTGTTGCACAACTCTCTTTCCACTCTTTCCCAAGCCCTATCGGATTTTTAACACCTGGCTTGGAGATCCATCCAAAAACCTCCTGCTTGCTGAAGTCATTCGGGTTATTAAAAGAGAAGACCTTATAAGCAATGCAGCCCATGCAGGAAAAGCACTGCTGACTGGCCTACTGGATTTACAGGTAAGTGTTCTTAGGGCTTACTACAGATAAGAAGCAGAAATTTGCTGATCAGTTGGGGTCTGACCTCATCCAGATTTAAATACATGGACTGAGGAACTCCAGCTGGGCAGCAGACTATGATGGTAACTTAGTGGTTCAGGGACTTCAGTGTAAGCCTGAGTAAACACATCCTGTTTCAAACACAAGTAAACTTTCCTTTAATGACTTAAGAATATATTTTTTATATAGCTTAATCCAAAATGAAGGATGGCCTCCAAAATATGTGAAGCTGTGATGGTTCTAGGAGAAATACAATGTTAAAAAGACACCAATATTTACAGTTGCTGCTAAGCAGTATTGTGTGGAGCTGAAGCCATTCTCAGCAAAGGGCTGGAGGAACTGGGAGGGAACAGAATGAGGGGATATTCCACACCATGTGACATCGTGTGGAAGGAATTTTGAAGGGAGCGGGACTTCATCTCTTCCACTGTTTGTGGGACATTGATCAGGGGGTGGTTACGTGAGATACCCAGACTGTTTGCAAGCTCCAGTCCACCAGAACAGGAGGCAGAGGGTTTTCTGTACTGCAGAATGCTTGGTAGAGCTTGCCAGCAGGTGCCCTCAGTGCCAGCAGCTGCCATGCATACATCCATACCACTCTCTGCAGGCTCGCTACCCCCATCTTATCAGCAGAGTGAGAGGAAGAGGAACGTTCTGTTCGTTTGACACTCCAAATGATGCAACTAGAAACAAGTTAATTACAATAGCGAGAAACAAAGGTAAGAAACTTTATGCGTGGATTCAGTTTCAGATGACAAACAGCAGGATACGTGTAATGCTTTGAATTTTTTCTTTTATCTGGTGCATGCATACTAAAATATCCAAAGACAAAAGTGAATTACAAGGCTTCTCTGGGAGTAGATGTATCTCCTTAAATGTTTATCTGAACCAGTCAGTTGCACATAGATGCACAATTACTGCCTTTTTAGGTCTGATGCTACGTAGAGAGATCTATGCAGAGCACTGTTTTTATATCTCACTTTAATATTCCTCAACTGTGAACAAAGGTGGGTCCAGGCATGGCTTACTTCTAGAAACACATCAGGAAAATTAATGTTAACTGTCACACAGGAAAACTCAGGAAGAACTAGGAATTCTATGGAATATCTCAGTATAGAATATACACCGAGTTGCCTAAAGCAGGCATGGATGTACAGCTACATGCCTCTGTTAGTACAGAACTTCACCCAGCTGTAGGCAAGCCCAGGTTTTAGGAGGGGAACCTCCTAATGATCTGAAGTCTGTCTTTGTATTTAACTGCGGGCCCTCAGTTTGCAGCTGTTTTTGCTGTTGCTCCCATCTCTTGAAAGAAGCACATACAGTACACCTAGCCACTGTTAAGACATTGATACGTTTTGTTCTTGAAAGCCAGCATGGAGAAAAGGTAAGGCATTTGCTTCATGGTGCACCAGGGCTGTGCTTAGAGGCAAGGTAAGCTCAGTTCAACAGTACAGGTTTTCATGGTCCACAACCTTTTAAAAAAAAAGCCCTCGTACTTCAAGTAATGCAGCACTGCCACCACTGAGATATTTAACGTTTTTGTCATTAAAAACGAAGTTGTTTAAAAGCAAAAGTGTAAAGCAGCTTTCCAGTGGTGGTTTTGAGCGCTGTGCTGCAGGGAGCTTTTCCAGCATCTCAAGTGTTTCACAGAATGGCCTCTGAGTGCTGCTGCGAAGTCTGAGGCGCCTCTGCATTACTGGTGGTGCTTTGTGGCTGTAGGCCTAGCAGTGATTGGGGGGAAGCTTTTACTGACCCTCCTCAGTGAGGTACGACCGCCACTTACTGGATGTTGGGCAGTGATGACTGAAGGAGCCGTTCTCCTCGCAGGTGTTGTGCTGGGAGGCTGTGGTGACAGATCGATCCGTTTTCGTCCAACGCTGATCTTCAAGGACCACCACGCACATCTCTTTCTGAACATTTTCAGTGACATCTTGGCAAACTTCAAGTAAAAAGCAGTTCTCTCACATGGAACAACTAACTGATTATGAAAGTAGTTTGCATTAATTCATGTCTTCTCCACTTACAAGATAAGTGTAAAGTCATAAACTGAGGTTTGTGTTCTGTCTGTAATCCTGCCCAAGGCAAGCTGCTCCATGCAAAATAGCACAGGCAGAGCACTGGTACTGCTCACCAGCAGGTACCTGCAGCGCTCCTACGCTGCGCCTGCAGAGGCTGCGGCCCTCCACCTGTGGGCCGTGCAAACTGCAGAGCCCTCCCTACACCTATGGCCCTGACTGCTTGATTTGTCTAAATAGGACCTGGCACGGTCCATCGTCACAGATAATCCCAGCAGTTTTACTTGTGTCCAGAAGCAGCAACAGGTGTGGCCTAACACTTAAATGCACATACAAAGGCCTGCTGTGCAGAAAGAGCCATTCTCTGATGGCAGACACAATAAAAGGCATTTCAGGGAAAGCTTTGCTTTCCGCCACTGCCAAGTACAGTATTTTGCAGAATAGCTGCCAGCTTTATTCCCCTCAGCGCTGGTCTGCCATAGCACGTGGATCACAGCACTGCTCCACTCAGCCATTAGCCTACAGGTACTGCAGCAGAGGTGTAAGGCACAGCCGCGTGTGCGGGGCTGAGCAGAACTGAAGCACTCTGTCCTTGCCCTGGAGGTTTAAACTTTTGCCTTCTCTTACAATCAGACCTGTACAGAAAAAGCTATACTGAAATGTTTCTGATTTGACAAAGCTTAGAGAATCGTGCAAAGCACGTCGTTTCCACCTCTGTCAGTGATCTTACAGTTAGGATTATTTTCCCGTTTGCCCAAAATGCACCATGACAGCCATTAATTTTAGCTATTACAAGTTCTTAGTTACTACTTGACTATCTTGTAAAACTACAGCAGAATTCCTTGATCTCGCCCGCTGCGTGACACGAGAGCCACTGCTGTGCAGACTCTCGGTAGCAGTGGGTAGTCCCAACTGCACACTGTAATGCAATGTTTTTCTGTCCTAATAGTTTACAGAGGTCTTCTGGAAAGCCACAGAATCAAAAAATGTCAGCACTTTGTTGTGTTGTAGTTGTTCTGGACTCTGAACTTTACTGTGAACTCTTTGCTATTTGTTTCAGGCTGACCTGAATTAGTTCTGGTACCTTTTTCAGTTTGCTTTCTTGGTTAGCAGGCACCTGGCGTTTCCTTACTGAGTTGAACTTTTTTTATGTTATGCACCAAAAAAGAGGGACCACATTTGACACTACAGTCACCCTATCAGCAAGTCTTTAATTATACAGTGAAGAGAGAGCAGTTAAAGGATGTATACATGCTTAAAAGAGCTACCAAACTGAAAGGTTTCTTACCTTGCTATGTTTTAATCGTGGTTTTCCCATTTTATTTATTGAGTTCTGATATTGGACAACTCAAGAAAACTGACTTCTGTTAGCTTAAAAATAATGGGATTTCTATGAACCTCTCTGCAGAACCCAGAATTCTGGTACCAGCTGGTCAGAACCTGAGCAGGTTTTTGAACAGAGGTTGTTGAAATCTGGAGGAGGGTCTGGTGGACTGGTGTTCAACAAAGCCTCATTGTCATCACTGTCCTCATAAGAGTTTTATCACCAAGAGGAAAGTCAAACTGAGAACTGCATTTGACTGCATTCTGGGAATTAGGTAGTTTGACATATCAGTGCAGTAGTTTTAGTGTCCTAGCAAGTCTTGTACCTTTACAGAAGCAAAGGTCCAGTAATTTGAAGTCTTACCACATCTTCACTTTTATGATGAATACTCTAGATGTTTTTATAATTTTTACTGACACTCAGTAACTGTATAATTGTGTACAACATGCCGATGAGATCATGTTAGAGAATACATAAAAGCACTGCAGCTGAAGCATATGAAGTTAATATTGTTTACAGCATACTGTGGACAGTGCCAAATAAATGTTTAAACCAATACTTAAGTACACTTCATGGTGTAACTAGTAACTGTACACAAATTCATAACAAAATGACATCTCGTGTAATCAGTATTCTTAAATAAAATATTTAAAATTGAACTTCCCCAAGGCTCTTTATTTCACACCTAGCACGCTCCTAGACTGAATCATTAGAGTATATTAAATATATTCCTGTGAAGAGGTGCCTCCACAAATCATACTGTATGCATACAGACCACCTCCGTCAACTGGTTTTCTGCTGCCATAGTATTTAAGCCAAGGAAGACTTCTATTTTCCTTTTGATATTGCTGCACAACTCACCATCAGCCACAATTTAGATGAAGATCCCACCCAATTAGGAGACATTCAGTGTGAATAAACAGTAAATCAGGATTAGCCTTTGCACTGTAGCAGCAATTTTACTTACTTGATCTGCTGATCCACTGAGATGGATTTCAATAGGCCTGAGGAATAAACTGAAAAGCACACTCCAGATGTCCCTGTTGATGAAGATTAGTTGATGTGCTGTCATTCAGGTTGGAAAAGATCTCAAAAGTCCTCAAACCCATCTGTTAACCTAGCACTGCCACTAAACCACGTCCCTAAGCACTGCATCTACAGGCCTTCTTAACACCTCAGCGATGCACTGGGCAGCCTGCTCCAATGCTTCATAACCCTCTCTGCAAAGAGACTTTTTCTAATACCCAGCTTAAAGTTGAAGCTATTTCCTTATCCTATCACTGTTACCTGGGAGAAGAGACCGAGCCCTGCCTTGCCAAAGTCTCCTTTGAGGTAAGTGCTGAGAGCAGTAAAGTCCCCAGGCTTCCTTTCCTCAGTGCTCAACAATCCAAGTTCTCTCATCTGCTTCTCCAAAGGCTGGCTTGTGCTGTAGATCCTTCACAGCCCTGCTGCCCTTCTCTGGACATGCTGCAAGGCCTTCATGTCTTCTTTGAGCTGAACTCAAAGCGTGGCCTCACCAGAGCCAAGCTCTGACAGATGCTTACCTGCTCCTGCTGGGCACAGGATGATGGAAGCCAAACCTCACATCAAATGAAATAACAGCTAGAAAAGCAGTGTAAGGACTTACTTAATTTGGCTTTTGACAATTAAAAAAATCTTAAGAAGTTATCAAGTTACATTCTTTCCCAGATTTAAATCCTGCTCCTTATTTCTGCTGAGGTTTTGGCTTTGGCAAAGGAGGAATCACAGTAACAGCAGAACACAACCTCTGCCTTTTACAGCCACAGGTGAGGTGCCGAGCTCCACTCACACAGGTGATCAGCTCTTCAACAGAACACAAGCTACACCTGTTACACTTCTCAGCTGTAATTCAACACAGCTTGCAGTTGTCTCACCTCTTCTCTCTTTGTTTTAGGTTGGGGCAGTGGGTGGGTATTTGGCAAGGGTGCTGAAGATGTTAAAAGGAGCCCAAATCAGCACACAGATCAGGCAGTACAGAGCAGCTGGACCACAGCTACAGTAATCGATGGTGGGGTAAACAGAAGGCTGGTGACTTCACAGTCTCAGATAATTTTTTGGCAATATTTACTGTTTTAGCAACTCGACCGTTACAGCAGTGATTAAATGTCATTAACACATATGACCTAAAAACAACCCCCAACATGAATATATGCAGAAAAGGACAAGTAGTTACAAATTTCATCATAGTGATTATTACAATGTGAACTGAGAAAGGGCTCCCCGTAATTCATTGAACCACAAATGAGGAATGTTGTGTTCTTCCTTTCAATGGGAAATGGATCAGCACTGAAGGCACCTGTAGGGCTGTCCCAGCCTTTACCCACCCAGACACCAGCTGTGCAGCAGCACACAGCCCTGCCTGCCGAGCTCTGTTTGCACCCACACAGCCACCAGCCCTGTTGTACTCAGGAGAGTTGGTCCAAGCACTGTTTCCTTAACGCTGTTTTTTATGATTGTCAGGAAGCCTTTTCATTATTATAGCCATTAATTACTTACTGCTCACTAATAAATGGGCTAGCATTCTAGCATTATTAATCATATGACTGTATGGGCCCAGTTTAATTTCAACAAGTTTCCCAGCTAACCTAAAACTTGCTACAGTGAATTCGAAATGAGGATGCTCTGACAGTCACTGCATTCACTTTGAAAGAGCGTCACGTTTACCCTTAAGCTCCAACACAAGCTGAAACAAAACAGTGCAGGGCGGCAGCAGCACCTCGCTGCCTGTGTGGCTGTGTCTGTCCGGCGTGGCACCAGCCGTGGCTGCAGCACTGCACGCACTGACTGCATCCAAAAGAAGCACTCCTGCTCACTGCTCACCCCATAACCCTGCTGCAACAACGCTTACTTACTTACTTACTTACCCAGTGGGTTGCTGGTTACTGTTTCTACACTGAGCACACATACCCTCACATGGGAAAGTGACAGAAGGATGTCAGTTTGATAAACCAGCTACATGTCACGCAAGAATCCACACAAGGAACAACGCAACAAGCGACATCGCTGGCAATCTGCTGCCACATCACTGCAGCTCTCCAAATATTTGCATAAACTTCTGTCTGTCCACAATCTGGCCGTATTTAATTGTGAAATACAAGATCTCTGTGCTGTCATACCGCCTGAACCGGAGAAGCAGCTCTCCCTTGGCATCCCCAACCTCATCCAAAGTCATCACCGTCTCCAGGGGACAGCAAATGTCGTTGCGCCTCCCCCAGAACGTCAAGTGGGCCACTCTGACAGTTCTCCCACTTTCACTTAGGTAGATCAAGCCGATAATTCGTCTGAAAAAATAGCTCATCCCGTACAGCATCACTCCAGCAAAGAGCGCGATGCCGGCTGTGTAGAGCAGCACGGCCTGGGGCAGCTGCTGCTGCAGGTGCAGGTAGCAGACGGGCGGCAGCACCAGCAGCGTGGTCGCGGTCTGCAGCAGCTTCAGCCTGGACAGCACCCGGCAGTACTTGATGCCCGGGAACCTGTACACCACGTGGAACTCTTCGCTTTGCCCATCTCCAGCCTCCCGCGGGGCCGCGGCAGCGGGAGGCCGACGGCACAGGAGCCGAGATGGCACAAATCGCGTCTGTCGGCCAGGGGGAGCGCCGTGAGATCGCAAACACACAGACGGACCGAGCGAGCAGGGCGGGCCGGCAGCTTCTTTCTTCCACGCCGTCTTCCAGGGCTCCCAGCGCAGGAATTTCCCCAGGGACGGCGCCGAGCCGCCGCTCCTAACGCAGCACAGCCGGACCTGCGGGCACAGCGAACCTGACGGCCCCGGTGTCTCCATGATTTGTTGGGGGAAGGAAGGAAAAGAGCACCGCTGCACGGCGCTTACACGGCACGGAACCAGCGTCGCGTTAAAGAACAACGGGTATCTCGGAAAAACGGAGCGCGGCGCGCCCCGAGGGCGGCCGCAGGGCGCAGCTCGGCGGGGCGGGCGCGGATGGAGCCGACGGGGCGCCTCCCAGCAGCGCCCGACGGCCGCGAGGACCCGGCGCAGGGGGGCAACCGCCCGCCGGCCGCCACCTCCCCTCTCGGCCCCGGAGCTCCGAGACGCCCGGCGTTCCCGGCGCAGCCCTCCTCCCCGCCCCGCCGACGCGACCGCCCGGCCCAAACGAGCACGCCGCCCTCCGCCCCGCTCACCATCGCCATGGCGCCGCCGTCCGGGAGCGCGGCCACGCCGCCGTCGGGCCAACACCGCCCCCTTCCCGGCGGGCTCCGCGCGGTCCCGCCGCTCCCAGCCGCGATGGCGCCGCCGCAGCGCGCCGCGCTCTGCCTCTTCGACGTGGACGGGACGCTCACGGCGCCCCGGCAGGCGAGTGGAGGCGGGGGGCGCTCAGGGCTGCGCGCTGCTCCACGGGGCGGGCCGGGCTGTGCTGGGCCAAGGGGGGGCAGCGCCTGTGCGCGGGGCTGTGCACGGAGCTGTCGGGGCTGTGCTCGGGGCTGTGCTCGGGGCTGTGCTCGGGGCTGTGGCGGCGCGCCCCTGCCACTCCGGGGAAGGCTGACTCCTGTGCACCGTCTGTCTCCTTTTGGACCGTAGAAAATCACGGCGGAAATGGCGGAGTTCTTGCAGAGGTTGCGTCAGAAGGTGAAGGTGGGCGTTGTCGGGGGTTCCGATTTCGAGAAGATCAAGGAGCAGCTCGGCGATGACGGTAAGGGCGGCGCTGCTCCCGGAGACGCGGATCGGTGCCGGGCTGCGCCGTGCCGGGGCTGCAGGGTGAGGCCGGGGCCGCGCTGACCTCACGGAGGAACGCACAGACGGCGGTCCTGTTTGATGCCCGTGCTGCCGAGGCCTGGGATCTCACGTGTGTTGCGGTCTCTGTGTTTTCACCTACGGAACGCTTAAGGCAGCAGCTGGTTTAAACAGACGGGAAGTTCCTGCTGTTGACGTCTTTCTGTTTGGTTGCAGTGGTTGAAAAGTTTGACTACGTGTTTCCAGAGAACGGCCTCGTGGCGTACAAAGATGGGAAGTTCTTCAGCAAGCAGGTAGGGCTGAGACTGCCAGGGAAACAGCATCTTCTGCACTGCTTTGTCGGAGCTGCATAGTCCTCTGCAGTCGCCCTTCTCATTAAGGCCACGTTTCCATAGAATCATAGACAGGCCGGGGTTGAAAAGGACCACAGTGATCATCTGGCTTCAACCCCCTGCTATGTGCAGGGTCACCAACCACCAGAGCAGGCTGCCCAGAGCCTGTGGCCGTGCTCCTGCAGCACCCGTAGAGCTGGCATTGCATGGCTGATGGGTCTTCAGGTCTAGAATGGTCCTTGTGACTCCTGTAGCTGCTTTCAGTATTAATTCAGAGCATACATTCTGATGTGCCTCGCAAGGCAGAAGATCAGCATTCTACCTGAACATGAACAGCTGATTCTAGGTGCTCCAACCACCTTCTTTCAACGTGAGTAACAGACAAGACAGTTTTCAAGATCCTGGCCTCAGCTGCCAACTTGAGCAGTGCTTCCCAATTCATTTAGTAACGATCTCTATATCTTCATCTATGGCTACAACAGATATTAATGCAACTTTTGTTTTCAGTCTCCCGCCTTTTGTGGTTTCCTTTTAGCTCAAATACTTAAAGGGAGCCATCTTAATTGAGAGCTTGGTTTCATAGTTTAGGAAAAAAAATTGAGAGCCATTGGTTAGTATCACCTGTGTATTAATGGAGAGTTGCTTTACTGAAAGGCCACTGCTCTGTGGTAGTAACAACTGATTATCCAGCAGCTGTGTTCTCCATGTAAACTGTTTTGAGGATCTCCAGTTCTGGACACTTGGTTAAATGGGCATTTATTTTGTTTAGAGCATTCAGGGTCACCTGGGTGAGGATGTGCTTCAAGACCTTATCAACTACTGCCTGAGTTATATTGCAAAGATTAAACTGCCAAAAAAAAGGTACGTGCATGGATGCATCTCAAGGCACCACCTCAGAGCACAGCATAAATGTGCAAAGCAGGCACCACAAAAAAAAGAAAAAGCTTTGTGTTTTAGGAGCACAGCATACAGGAAGCAGATCAATCCATGCTTGCAAACACAAGCTGCCAGCTGGAGCAGGCAGCAGGTGATTTAAAGATGATGGTCTCTTAAGTATGATGAGTTTAAAGGCTGAAAAACAACTTTGCAGGACTTGAAATAATCACTGTCATTCGAGGGAAGGAAGTTCAGTTTTGCAGTAGGACTGTTTCCTTGATGTGTTTGAAATTCAGCAGCATAATGCTTTCCAGACCAGTGAAGCATGTGTTAAGACGAGTTCTGTGTGTGTGGGAGCGCAGCTGCTAGTTTATACCATCCCCTGTGTCAGACCAACCAGAAACAGTGCCAAGATTCATAAGATCTCAAAGTCCACCCAAAAGCAGGCAGTACAGCTACTAGGGCCTGATGGTCACACTGACAGGATGCTCCAGACATGCTTTTAAAACCACATCATACATTTAACATACATGATATAAAAGTCCAGAAGACACCTCGGTGTCAGCACTACTTCTTTCTACCCGTTTTTTTTAGCTACAAGGGGATGCTGAAAGATGTCTGATTCCCATTGTCTTTAGAATTAAGGAAAGCCTCATTGTTGTATGCAGTATTTTTAACCTTGTTTCATCTGTTTTCTGCCTTGTTAATTTTCTTTCAGGGGGACCTTTATTGAATTCCGAAATGGGATGTTAAATGTGTCCCCCATTGGAAGAAGCTGTAGCCAGGAAGAACGAATTGAGTTCTATGAACTTGATAAGGTGAGTTACAGCTCTTGAAAAATATCCAAGTTTTAGCAGAAGCAGCTACAGCCAGAAATTGCTTTTAAAAAAAAAAAACAAAAAGCTTCTAAAATGAAATACTGGAAAAGTATGATGATGATGAGTTTAATTTGTTTCTTCAGACATCAGGAAATAAATACAGTAGTTAGGGTTTCTTTTTGTGTGTAATAGTTAACTGAGGAGTTGGGTAAGGGGCAGGCTTGGCTCATGTTTCTTTCAACCCCAGTCCGGAGTTCTGAATGTCCTCCTACCTGTATGTAAGTATTCCTACAGAAACCTGTCATGTAGAAAACTATCCGTATCTGGAGTGCTCTTTAGTATATCCGTCCTGCTCAACTACTCCTTTCCAACTCTTTCAAGCCTTTTAAAGCAGTCCTGCTACTCAGAGCTTTGGACATTTTGTTGTTTTTTTTTTTAAGTTATTTTTATTGCTGAATTAACACAGCATGTAGCTGATCTCTTTTGTTGTTGTTTGTTTTTAAACAGAAGGAGCATATAAGAGAAAAATTTGTAGCTGATTTACGAAGAGAATTTGCAGGAAAAGGCCTCACATTTTCTATAGGTATCAATTTGAAATAATTTCATTTGAAACACCATTTCATTTAAATTAGGATTATATCCTCTCATTGCATGCAAATCAACCTCTTCCCCTTCCCCCCCACCTCCCCACTTTGCCTTTCATTTGGTACATTTTACCAAAGGGAACTTCATTTCTTGTCATCAGTTCAGTATATTTTAATGTCACCTGTGACTGATTCTGCTCATTTTTAAACTTTGACTTTTTTCTTTAATCAAAGAAGTGATAATGAGATGGACTTAATTTTCCACATACATTTCTTCTTTCCCCCACTACTATATTACAGTAATTCTTGCCTTTTATTATTTCTCAGTTACAAAAAGCATAGGGGTGCCACTATTGCTGTGTGCTAAAACATTAAAGTACAAATGAAACACTCTGCTGCAGCCTGTAAATACATTTCTGACACCTCCTTCAACTGGGAAACACATCTGCGTATTGGTAAAGTCCACACATTTGGAACTGAGACAGTTTATCCTACTCTTTGACATTAAAAAAAATGCAGATCTAATCTCAATACTGTTGATAAAAACAGCTGTCCCATTATGGTGCCTTACAAAGGCTGGTTTAGTCCTCCTTCTGTCCTGAAAGACTTAATCGTATCAAGACAAGAATGTCCATATGAAGCAACATCATCCATAGTAAGAGTGAGTTAAATTGAGTCAAAAAGTCAAACTGAGATTTAGTAGCATTTGGGAACTTTTAAGACTTTCACATTTTTTCAGTGGATAAACAGTCAGAAAAATAACTGTAACATGATGGAAAGCACAGCAGCAAGGCCCCAGGCTGCAGTAAGTGAGGACTTGCAACAGCCATGGGCACAGAAACAAAGGAAAGCAGCTGCTTACCTTCAGAAGGCCTCAGGTACACGGAGATCTCCAGTGAGATGCCCTCACCTTCACTGCCAGCTCTTAAATGAGGGCTGGGAAGGGGTGGATCCTGGCTCCAGCCCTTCCCTTACTCAACTGTACTTATTGCCTGCACCTGAGCTCCTCTGGGTTGGCCCTGCCTTCCTACCAGGTGCTCAATCACTGGTTCAGGCCACAACTTAGCATTTCTGTTCAATCACTATAACTCATAGCCTGTGGAATATTTTCTGTGCTGTTAAGAAGTAGGTCCTGGGTCTGACAGCATTTCCTCTGCAAAAAGTCATATTCCATTTTGTTCTTCCTCACTTGTCACAAATGTGTTCTTATAATCGAACAAAGCTTTCCTGGTTCGTGTCTCTCTTAGGAGGCCAGATAAGCTTTGACGTGTTCCCAGATGGCTGGGACAAGAGGTACTGCTTAGGAATCATTGCAGAAGATGGGTACAAGACTATTTATTTCTTCGGAGATAAGACTATGCCGGTGAGTATACTGCTTTGTGTACGTGTTTCAGGGCTGCTGTTTTAAACTGCAAGTACTGTAGGTTCCTGGCAACTGCCTTATGCCTGACAAGAATTGAATTTAGAATAGACACATGTATGTATGAGTTACTATCTCTGAGAAATTAACATTAATATAAATAGGGTGTCTGAAACTTCAAATAGATCTTGCCTGCAAATTCTGTTCAGTTACGCTACTTGCTTTTGCATCTACAAGAAAGATGCCAGGCTGCTGCTGAGTGCTGGCTACTTCCAGGAATTACAATCCTTTCAGCAGTATCCTCTGACCAGTTCCAAATGTAGGTGGCCCACTGCATGCTCAGGATCACAGTACTGCAGCCATAACCCACCTACCTTAGTAAGAAGCCAACATTTCAGCTTGACAATAGGCAGTTTATTTTAATAGCGTCCTCGTGGTCGTTTGTTAGCAGCGTTGTAATTTGGAGCAAAATGGATATTCTTTTCAGGATTTTCTATACAAGCTCTTTCTCCACCCCAAGACTACAACTGTACATTAAGTTAAATAACTTTAAATAAATCCTCTTCTGCTTTTTACTTTTTCTCTTTTCAGGGTGGGAACGATTATGAAATTTTCACAGACTCCAGAACCGAAGGCCACAGCGTTACGTCCCCGCAGGATACAAGAAGGATCTGTGAAGAGCTGTTTTTTTAATCAAAAGACTTTTTTTTTTTAGACTTCACATTTACCAAATGGTTAAGACAGCTTAATAACTCAAACCATCTTCATTCTGTATTGTTTTTGTAATTGGTGATAAACACTCAGTGCTCTGCAGGTGTAAAGGGAAGGGTTTTAACTCAGGAGAACCTGGGTGACTGGTTAATAGAGCAGAGCTCATTTAGGACCATCCTTTCACGGTTTCTATTAGCAGAAGTACTTTTTGTTTAGTTGTGGTTTTGTTCTTTTTATTTGTTTGTTTGTTGTTTTTTTTGTTTTGTTTTTTAAAGTTGTCAGCCCAAATGACTTCATTGTGTCTCATGTGTTTCCCCGTGGAGCATTACTTTGGGAACAGTAATTAATTTCACTTAGAAAACTAGACATTTCTGGCCAGGTTAACCTGCAGAATTTGATTCCTCACGTGTCTGTGGCTTGAAGTCACAGGAGCTACTGGAAGATAAAGGGGTAATAGTTACATTGATGCATTTTTTGAGATACACCTGACAGAAGGTTTTGTAAATCTGTGCAGGGAAAAAATGAACTTAGGTTTTCACCTTCTTTTTTCCTTCTTTCCCTCTCTTTAAACTAACTAGTAACATTTATTTGCTAATTAATTACACTGCACTCCCTCCTCATCCCCCCATTAATCTGCCTGTTGTTGATTTACGGCCTTAAAGTTGGCCTGCAAGGCATTTATGCTTTGTTTTGGCTTTGAAGCTGCTATTTAAAATAAACATTTTGAAGGCTTTTTAAAAACATATGTAAATAACCTTGTGCTGTGAAGACATGAATTTTAAGACAGCAGAGTAAAAGATATGTTGTACTATTTATTTTTTTTTTCCTGGGGGTGGGAAAGGCAGAACTGAGCCCGAAGCCTCTGAGTTTGCTCATGTTTTAGTGCACAGTCAGCAGGTGTGGGGCCTGTCAGCACTGGGAGGGCTGGGCCCCCTGATGCTGGTTACCTCCTCACCACAGCCTGCACTGCCAGTGAACGGTACAGTTAATGGACCCTCTACTTTCTGCAGGCTATTTTAAATCTACAGTGGAAAAAAATATATATTAAAATAACTTCAGTGCAGCAACAAAATATGATTTTGTCACTTATTACACTATTCCTGGTAAGAATATATGTAGGTGGGATTTTTTAGTGCTACAATAAATGATTAAAATTCACATTGAAGCACGGCAATCGGAGTTAACTGCTAATACTACTTCTCCTGTCTGGCATTTGGAAATTAATCTCTTCTGGGAATGGCTTAGTTTGGAAAAAGAGAATAAAAATCTCATCATGAAACAATTCTAACAGTCTGTCATTTTGGCAAATAAATTATTTTAAGCAGATCTGTTGCGTGTTTCCTGCATGTACAAAGTTACTGAATTTAATGCTTCCCATTTCAGGTTTGCATGACTGTTAACAGCTTAAAATGAAAGAAAAAAAAAAAAACCAAATAACCATTAAGTTCAAAGGGCTTGCAAAAGAGGTGGTGGATGCTCTGATGCTCTCATCGAAAAGTTCTAGCCTAATCCACTTCTCATACGCACACTTCCATAATGTAATTCTGCCTCAACCATTTTAATGAAAGCAGATACAGGACCAGACCCATTAGTATTATGAGAAATATCTCTAAAGAGAACCACAGCCTAATAGCTGCTGCTCTGTATGTACACAAACACGATGCAGCTAGTTATTGCGTTACTTCACAGTTGTTTCCTGTTTGCAAAAGCTTATGCAAAACACCCTGTGAAGGACCAAAACCAGGTTTGTTACACATGCTGGCAGCCACTGCCAACAGGTCATCATCTGCCTCTGATGCCATCAGATGAGAAGCAAACTGACAGAAAGAGCTCCTGAAGCCTGGCTGAAGCTTTCCTGCAGGAGTTTCGAATGCTGACTGCTCCATCTTGGGAGGCCTTTCTACAATGCCTTGGTCTCCCAGGTTTCAGCTGGTACAGCCAGGCTGTCCTCCCTGTTCCCCCCAGTGTAGGTTAACATGAACAGCTAGTACTGAATGCTATATAATGAAAATAAAGTCTTTATAGAAAAATAAAATCTTGTATGCTAATTGATTACACAGCTAGAAAACATGGTAAATTACTTTCTACTACTTCTGGTAATGCATATCATCTTAACAGCATGCATATGCAGACACCTGCAGTCTCTTCTGTTCAAAGAACTTCAACACAGATTATGTAGAGATCAGACTGAAGACATATTACAGCATTATAACAGCTGCATTTATTGTAAAGAAAGCAATATGCAATACTCCACAAGCCAGCTAGTGTTAAACCTACCATTACTCAGTCATGGCTAAAAACAAAAAGCCGCTGCAGGCTGGTCATTACAGCGCACTACAGTGTAATACAGCTTAAAGTAAAACAAGCCATCACAGCAGTTACTGACCTTCGTACAGCTGAGCTCTCCCCAGGTCAGACCTTGGAACAGATCTCTGCTGTGAGAGTCCTGAGACATTTCATGACAGCGAGCGCCTCTTGGAAAAACTGCAAACAGGCAACTGAAGTTACACCGCGTGACGGAGCTAACAGAAGAGCATCGTGCAATCTTTGTGTATTTTTATTCTTTTTTATGTGCAAAGTCAATAAAAATCCACTGTTAGGAAAGAAAAGAGGAAGAAATGCTTCATTTGAAAAAAGGTATGGAAGGCAAACAGGAACAAGGGCAAACTTCAGCTATATGCAACCTCGCAGGCAGAGAAGAGAGCTGGGGCAAGGGTGGCCAGGGCACATCCTATCAAGAAAGGCTTCTAAAAAACACAGCTGCAGGACCTACTCCACCCAGAGGCAAGTCTACTAAGTAACTCTCACAGTACTTCAGTATACAGTGAGCTCAACAGCACCTAACTTGCTTTTCAGAAGTTATTTTGCCTGCCAGTGAAACACCACAGCAGACATTTATCGGCTATATGCAGTTCAAGAAGGTAGTCTCAATTCACAGCCAGAAGCTTTGAAGCTACTCTACAGCTTTCTAGCACTTACCTTGAAGCAATTTTTTTTTTTTTTTTTTTTTTTTAAGTAATACTGGCCTATAAAATCTGTTGCTAATCAACCATCAAGGCACCAAAGTAAATTCAGGAACAATCCAGGCTTCTTCAGAAAAAAAACACACAATATTCCACACATACGCAGACAGGTTTGCAAATGCTGCACCTGAAGGCCATCAGAGCAAAACCACCAGATGGAGATTTTCCACTGTGCAGCAGTTTGTGATCTTTCTTCCACAAGGAAAACAAATTGCAGCACGACACAGCCTGCTCACTCTCACGTCAAGGCAGTGAGGCACTGCTACCAGCAGTAAGTGTACTCCGACACCTGCAGAAGCACAGCTCAAGGGGCCACAGTGATCATGCGCCCATGGGGCCTTGCACCTGTGCATCTGCTACAGCTGGCTGTGCTACAAGGGCTCTCCTTCAAGGCTCCCCGAGTCCCCTGAGGGACTGGAATTGGTTCAAAGTAAAGGGAAACAAAAAAAATCCAACCCCCTCAAAACACACAAACTACATCTCTTTAAAATACATGTTTGTAAACACATTAATAAAGACATAATTTTTCATTTCATTAGCATCTGGATTGCCTTTTTTTTTTCTCCTTTGTTAAATCAGGCCTACTGTAAAAAAAAAATGGTAATTTTGGCCTACTTCTGCTTTTATTGACAATGCAGTATTTCCTCCCGCACCATTCGCAGACTATTCTTAGGTCAGGTTCCCTGATGGCAGGCGCTGAGCAGTGACCCACGCAGACAGCATCCCCTGGGCAACTTCAGGAGCTGATGACATGTCCCGACCAGGTCTCGTGCTTGGTGCCTGGGGCCAGGTGGGTAATGACCACCTCCACGGCCTGAAGCTTCTCGTTCTTTGGTGGGATGGTGCACACCTTGTAGGTGACCTCGTCCCCCGACACAGGAACGTACTCGCCTTCGATGCTGTGGAAAGCAAGTTTCAGATCATCATAAATCACATTCTTCCTTCAGTTTAATTTTTTATCATAACAAATATATGTATAAGGAAATTTCAGGTGGTCTTATGATGGTCTTATGTCCTACTACATCAGTAGCCAAAGCTGGGGTTGATTAGAAATGTCTCACAGCAAAATCCCATGAGATCACTATAAGCAACACCAGCCTAAAGAATGGAGAAACCTTTATCTACAACCTCTAAAATGACTCGAAGTCAGCTGAACCCAACAGAGGCCAGCACTGCTGTGATCCCGGCACCTTCCCCCACATTCCTGAAGCCTGTTCCCCACTGGTGCACTAGATGGCAGGGCTGACACTGCTTGCTACTTCGTTTTGGAACTTTTTGGATTGCGCAACTGTATTCACTGATTTATCTTTAAGTGACTCCACCATAACACCCAGTTTGTCTGTGGTATTTAAAGCATTAAAAAAAAAAATCAAGTAATATACAGTGCCAGAAGCCTTAAAATCACTTGCTATGGGGAAAAAAAAAAAGTGGAGGAGAAAAAAAGCCAGTGGTTCTGATGCGTTACAGCAATGCAGCTCTCCTCCAGCACCTGACTCCCACAGGTCACACACTCACTTCTACCTGCCCACTACCAGCGATGCTGGAGGACTCCCACCCTGCAGCTGTTACTGTGATACGACTGTGAGTCTTATCTGGGAATAGTGGGAAAGCAATAATGGCTGGCACCTTTTGTCCAGAGCAACGTACTGAGGAGACAGAGCTGCAAAGAGTAACAGCCTTCCTCACCTCCTGTTCAAGGTCAAAGCTTTTTAATAAAAAATCTCAGCATGTGCCAGTGAAGACATGCAGAGATGCCTTCTGAACCACATTTTCCTAGTTCTCTGACAGGATGTTACTTCACAAGCCCACGCTGAGGACTCCCCCTTCCTTGATAATTCAGGCTTTAGATTTCCTTTTGTTCACATATTTTTCAGTGGATACAATTTGTAGTGAGAGCAGGACAGAAGAACAGATAGACACTAATATAAAATCTATCAGATGCCTGATTTGCACAACTTGCTCACGTACTTTTTTAGAAGCTTCAGAGGGAGGGAAACAAGTCCTTTCTGGACAGTTGTGCTTGTTTTGCCTTCACCGACAGCACGCTCACACCACCCAGGAATTTTACCTTACAAATGCACTGCAGGAACCTAAGACTTCAGTAGCGCCTTTCATGTCCTCTCTCTTTATTGCTAATACTTTTGCTATTACAGGAGAGACAGACAGGACTGATAGAGACAAATATACTGTCACTCACTGCCAGTTGCAACTTCACATCAGATTTTGCTTCTCCCCTTAGCTCTGTAAAACCAAGTCAAACACTTCATCACTTGCATCGCCTTTCTCCCGCTCTTCCTACTTCAGAGCTACCTCAGCTTCTGCTCCCTTGACTCTTGCATCAGAACCACTGCTGGAGAGCTGGTGTTGGCAGGCTGCAGCTGAGCAGAAGCAGCCTGCAATACAGGGCAGGCTGGCACGTACAGTGGAAGCTAAAACTGACCCAGAAGTCTTATCTTCTCACATGGGAAGTTGAGGAAAAGAAACAAACTTTATTCTTCACTGACTGATCCTGTCAAGGCAATATGGAAAACGCTCCCACATCTAAATACAGATCTACAGTCTGTTTCAAGGAGTTAAAGGCATTCCTGTCACTTGAAACATATTCTTTAGACCCTCTCTGCCATACACCAGACCCAAGTGGGAATGCCCTAAGACGAACTCTTCAGGGTGGTGCCTGGGAAAGTGGCAGTAAATTGCAAGCAGAAAAAAAAATTTACAGAAAAGCCAAGCTAAATCCTTCTTGATCAGTCCTGACAGCCTTTCCTCCTCATACACACTGATCCTACTGACCTTTACTTACCTCCAAAGTCCCCACATGACCTGTCATCAGCACAGCCCTATATCATACTGAAAGTACTGCACTGGGGTCCCCATCCCTAGGCTCTTGCTATGGCAGTCTTCTTCAGTTACTGCCTTTATTTTTAGCCCTTAATTCCTCTAACAGGTTTGAGATTTCTTTGTGTGTGAAAAGTTTGCACATCCAGTATTTACAATCCTCTCGGGAGCAGAGATTCACCTGATTCTGATAAAGCAGCACCCTTGTTGCCACGTGGCCCTTGCGTATGCTTTCTCAAGTACTGACCACTGCAAATGAGAAAAAGACCAGCAAAGCACAGTCTGCACACCAGAACAAGACATATGTGTGTTCCCATTGCAGCTGGCTTGAAGCCCTGGCAGGGCCTTCTGAGAAAGTTTCAGCCATAGATGAAGTCAAGAACTGCCCTCCCTCCTGCTGAAGTGCAGCCGGAGCACACATTAAGCAGACAAGCTTGATAGGAAACAAGTTTATGCCACGTTGTATTAATTGGTACCTGAAAACCTAGAGCTGAGGTCAGCGACCTGAAAACAGACCTGCAAGAACTACAGGAACACTCTGGGGATGAGGAGCCAACCACACAAAGCAGACAAATCTCCCCAGCTCTCCTGTGCCAGTGTGACAAACACACCCTAGGCAGCAACCCTCCCCTTCCAAAGAAAGGTATCAGGGAGTACAGCAAAATAAAAATAACACACACCCCAAAAGCAGTTTATCTTTCTGTACAGTGCAGTAACGCATGAACATCAGTTATGACTGCCCACCATGCTGCTGCAGTGCTCATGCAAACAGGTGAGCAAGCCATCAGCCCCAAAAGACAGAGTACTTGTTACCTGAGCTAAAAAATACGTAACTGCAGCACAACCCATGCAGGACAGCAGTCCCACCTTAGCAAGGTATTAGTTTTCAGCAGAATACACTAAAAACACAGACATTATCCATATAAAGAAACACCAGCCTAGGAAAAACACAGCAAGTGGAAACGTTTCCCAACTCAGATGTAATGAGCGCTGACAATACAAGCCAAAGCAGAAGGTCTACATTTATTCAAGTACAACTGAGCCTCTGGAACAAATTGTAATGAAAAGTGTTTCTTCATCCAGCCTTAAGCGCCAGGAGCAGCTGCAGACAGGGTTTCAGCAAGCTGAAGCACAGCAGTTACTGGAAGCTGGAAATAAAGCAGTATCTCCTCTTAGCATTGTGGCCACCCACTCCACAACACCAGGCATCACTTTGATTCCTGCACAGAGGATGAATGTGCACAGCAAGCAGTGAGCTCAGAAATCACCACTTTACAGGAAGCAAACAATAGGGATGCCCTGCCCAGGAAAGGATCTTAAGTTGGGCTGAAAGGATTCTTTCATGAACAGGAACTTTACATGTTCTTTGAGAGCTCCTGTAAAACAGGAAGAGCCCCAGCAACAAACATTTCAATCTGCAAAGAGTATTTAGAAGGTGTGGTTGAAGTAAAAGCACAGTGGGCTTCTGCTACCTCCTGAAGCACCAAAAACGTGCTCACACACAAAGGCAGCTGTTGTTTCAAGAACTTAAAAGCAATTAGGTATCATTGGAATCTGAAGTGAGAAATGAGCTCAGCTCAGATGCTAAAAATGATGTGGACTTCATTGGGATGAGTTTGGCTTAAAACTGAAATATGAACATACATATCAGGATGGGTTCTGGTAAGAAGGCAGTAACCAGTGCACCTGCAAACCAAGTCGTGCTGGGTGTTTTTTTTTTAATCCCTGAAAATAAGGAAAAAAAAAAGAACTTTCATCAACTAGGAAGCACTTCTTACAGGACCAACACTACCATGACCAGCATCAGTTCCTTTCTTGGTTTCTTACCTTATCTAAACTGATTTTACAAGAAACTGAAACTGTGATAGAACCTCATTCAATCTTAACAGCACTTTCTCTCATCTTCTGGTCTGTCACACTCTTTTCTGGCTGGACCTGATGCAGACTAATATTGTCCTTCCTAAAGTTATGTGAGAAGGCTGTGACCACGCAAACAGCTCGAATTTTGCAGTCTGCTTTCAACCATTAAACCTGTCTCCCACAGATCAGATATTCTTTCCATCCTTGCAGTTTTCTGACTGTCAGTCATTCTTGGTGCTTACCTAATATGTGATTCTTAACTCATTGTCCTCTGAATCTTCATATGCACTGGGGACAAAAGTCTTTCTTTGCAGCCCAATCACATCCATTTGCGAATGGCATAACAGCTGTTTGCCAACCAAATGCTGCTTCTGGAAATAGTGGTACTGGATATATGCAGATTTGCTCCAGTATCAGCATCACTAAGCAAGGCTTATAAACAAACAGCATCCAGCTTGTGCAGTATTTTTTGGTGGTGTCAAGAAAGAACAGTATAATGGCACCTGAAAGGTGGTGAGATGGCTGAGCTGCAGGATGATCCTCCACCAGGAAGCAATTGCCTTAAGTGCTGCAAGGTAAATGGGCTGGAGGAGATCAGAGAAAATAAACAGGTCTTGGAAGACATTCTGTCTGCAGCAGACAAAATTTACCTGGATAATTTGGTACAACAAGTTAAACACAGACTTTTAAAAACTATTTTTACTCTAACTATATATTAAATGTGATCTAAAGCAGAGGTGGAGACCTTCATTGCTTTTTTTTTTTTTTTTAAAGAGGTCTGTATGCACATTCCTATTGAAATGAATGGATATACACATATATATAATATATACACATACATTTATTTTATTTTATATATAAAATTCGCCTCCAGAGATTTTAACATTCTTTGATATACTAAGCTAAAAATAGGAAATGTTTTTTTGGTGTCAGTGTCAGAATGAGACAATAGAGTGAGTTCTAGCTTATCCAGCAACTCCCATTTCCCAGCTCAGTCTCAGCCTGGTACAGTGGAGCATTTTATTTGCACTATTTTTAGGGAACTGGGAGGTTATTAGGAAATTACCTAAATAAGGGCTGTTCTAGCTCTTCCTCCTCACAGCTGCTATTCATATTCCAGGCTCTGGGGACAAAGACTAAGTCAAATGGAAATATTTCTGAACAGAAGTTTTCAGTTAATTCTGAGCCTCGTTGGCCAACAAGACTGACGGTTCCTACAGACCGATGGGCTGAGTTATCTTGTGAGCTTCTTAAAGCTCATTTAACTCTTCAGCACACCTCTCTGTAAACTTGCATCTTCACTAAACGACAGGACTCAGCCCAGTAATGAACTATCCTGAGTTTCTAATTTTGAATGCATTCCGATGCAGCGTCAGCTGAGATCAGCAATGCCAGCAATGTCTTTATCGAGATGGTTGGCAGGCAAACCAGTAGCAGGAGTCACCCACCAGTCACCCCTAACTGGGAAATACAAGTTTGAAAGAGGCCCAAACAAGGAATCCCAGCTGTAAACAACCAAGATCTCTGCTATGAGACTGCCCTGCTCTCTGAGGCCCTGGTTTGGTCCTCCCACAGCTAGGAAGGAAGCTACTCTTCTCTTCCAGTACACCAGATGTATCACACTCTTGCTCAGGTCTCTAGAGATCTCCTCTCATGGTTTTGGAATCCACACTTGGGGGTTGTTATGTCTCCATATGTTATGTCTCCCGCTCTGAACAGCCAATTCAACACTATGCAGCTCACTAAGAGGAAGAAAGTGATGATCACAAGAAGCAGAGCTTTCTAAAGATTTCTACCTGGGCTCAGGCTTCTGCAAGCACCCAACTGAGATCCCATCACAGCAATACCTACTGTTCATATCCAGAAATCAAAGCCCTGGCTGCTGTGTTCTGTGCTAACCAGGGAGCCCCCTGTCCTTGGGCAGCTACAGTCTCCTGCACTGCCCAACACACTGCTTGTACATACAGTGCAAGTATTGTTTTTCAGCCATCATGGTTATACAGTTATGTAGAGATTCTGGAGAGGTTTTGCTATAAACACAAGCTGGAATTCCTATATGCATTGGTGCAACATACAAGTTTCCTGAGCCAAGTTGGGTGCAAAAGAGAACTCTTAGGAAAATCTATCCCTATCTTACTAAGATCCAAACCCCTCCCCAAGGAAGAACTGGTATTCTGCAGCCTCTTCCCCCCCACACACATACACAAAGTGCTTATTTCAGATACTTAACAGTTGCAGCAAGGCACAAGGAGAGAAACACATCAGGAAGGAAGTGCACAGCCCAAAGCAGGCAAGATAAAGTGCCTCAAATATTTTGAAGGAAATCAGAAAGTGCAGATTTGGCTTCCCAGCAGCCCCAGGAACTGTTCTTAGTTCACAGGAAAGGAAGAGGGGCTGGATGAATCATTCCCCCAGCTCAGATTCAGCTCTAAGATGGTTTCTAATTATCAGTTAATTTCCAGTCAGTATCATTATGCTCCACCAGGAGAGCAGCCACACAGAAGATGGTAGCATTAATGCTCTGTTTTAAATACAGTGATACAGCAGATAGTCAGAGGAAAGCAAGTAGTGTGATGTCTCCACAAGCACAGGTAGCTCAGAAATCAGTCTCTGTGATGCAGTGGGACAGTGGCCAGGACACAGCTGGGTTCCTCACTGCAGGAAAATGACACTGTTGGTACCCCTCCAGTACAGCCAGCAACAGAACAAGACTGTATCTCCACTTGGGACATCGTCAGAAGATCCCTTCTGCAGCTATCTTTTCTCCTGCCCCAGTTCACCAGAGTTATTGGGTCCACAAGCGTATTTTCCTGAGGTCACAAAATCACTTGTGAGAAAAAACACAAGTGCAGGATCTGTCCTGGGACACAAACTTGCTGTGAGTCAAAGCACTGGGAGAAGCGTAGCATCAATTCAACAAAGCCAACAACAAGCTGGGGTCAGGAAACCAAAGGCCTGTCTGCATTGCAGTATCTTCCCCTTCAGAGCCAAGCACTAGCAAACCACAGAAAACCCACAAGCTTTTTGGCTCCAAGACATCAGCTACTTTTTAAAAAGAAAATCCTTAAAAAAAATAAAAAAAAAAAAGTGTGCTCACTAATTCATCAGGGCTCTCTGGTGAACTATCTCCTTGCCTTGTCTTTGCAGGCACACAGGTTTCAGCCCAAATCCCAGTCTAATGTCTGTGCAAAAGCCCAGAGGATTAAAAAAAAAAAGGAAGTCTCCTTTACATGCTCACACCTATATACACTGTGAAAAGCAAGTGGGTTTCCTATGGACTGCTCAGAACTTCATGAACTAACCCGCTATGTTGGGCACGGCCAACCCACATCACCAGAAAAGTGATCTGTGAACACAGAAGTTATAAGCTTAAAAAAGAAAGGTATCTGCTATGGGGAATGAAGGGCCACAATGAAAGCAAGAGAGAGGTGGGTTGAACACCAGAAACAATTAGGAACCAGACCTGTTCAGGAGGGGATCAGCCAGGGAGGCAGTGGAACTCCATCACTGGATCGTTGAGAGTGGATTGGGTGCCAGGAAGGCACTGACACCTTCCAGCAGCAGACTGGGCAGAAGAGGCCCCTCCGATTTTGTCAGGTATGGTGAAAGAAGACCCTGTTCTGCTTTAAAAGAACTGCTGTACTGCAGAAAAACTTCAGTGTACACTACTCTGTACAGCATGACTTACAGAGATAGTCTGGTCCCTGTCAGCACGAGAACTAATTCAAATATGAATTGAAGTGAAGCAATTAAAAATGAAGGGGAGAAGCATGTCCCAAGGACACCAAACTGAGACCTGGGAAGCCACAGCTCAGGCTGGAGCGTGCTATTCCTTGTCCAAACAACAGCCCTCCCCCTCTCATCCCTTAGCTAGGGGAGAGCAAGCTGAGAGCATGGCTGGGTAAGGATGAGGGCAAACAGAAGTGTCAGCAACATAAATAAGCTGAAAATAATAAATGTAGTTGCCTGTGAACTTTTACAACAACTGTTTTTAAGATGGATCAACTGAGTGGAAGAAAGGATAAAGATGGCACGTCACATCCAGGGTATACTCACTTAACTGTAGCATATAGACAGTTCAGAGTCAAAGCACTTTGGAAGTGTACAGGATCAAAGTAGCACAGCCCACAAGAAGGGACTCCTGTGAGATGGGGGCCTCTCACACAAACCACTAAAATCCCAGCAGCAAAAAAAAGATCTTTGTAGTGTCATACAGAACTTGAGCATAGGAGATATTTTGGCTAAACAGACAAACAGTAAAATATCACTGGAGTTTGAGTTACAGCTGTTTGGAAGGTGATCGAGGGCAGAAGCAGTTTATGTACCCTTAACAGTCCATCATGCAGAAAACATTTCAGAAAAGCTGGAAGAATGCCAGCGTGCTCATTCTCGAAGGAGATGTGTTAACCGCATGGGCAGAAAAGATAACTGAGGGCACCTGAGTTAATTTGGTAAGGCTTTTATTGACTTACCACTGGACAACCACTCCAAAGAAAACAAATGAGGGTTACACAGCTTCAACACTGTTGGCAATAGCTAGACTAAACACTGGTAAGTAAAAAGATAAGTAATTGATGGAGGAAAGTAATCCTAACATAGGCCAGTTTCAACCCTCATGCTGGTCAACAACCCCATCTAGAAACAAATATAAATTTGTCTATTAAAACTTGGAGATCACTCAAGCAATAAATAACGAAGATAGTCAGAGTGATCTGGATCCCCTGGCAAGCAGGGCCTATTCAAATCAAATGTGCTGCAGTGCAACAAAATATGAAGTCATGTATCTGGGAGCCAGGAATGCAAGCCCTGCTGCCAGAAGATGACAGACTGCAACTGCGATTGCACCAATCTCTGATGCTGCAGAGGATGCAGAGGTCAGAGCAGATAAGCAACTCAGCAAGAGACTAAGGACAAGAAGGGCTAATGCGATTATGGGATGTATAGAAAGAGAAGCAGCAGAAGTATGGAAGAAGATTCCTATCTCTACATACTGAAAATACCCACACAGCTATATTTCCCCCCTCAACCCCCCCCCTTTTTTTTTTTTTAAGTAACTTTTAAAGGCTGCAGCACACTTAGAAAAGAAACTGGAAAGACTGTTTTAGACTGGAGGAAAAAAAAAAATCATGACTTGAAAAACTCAATTCATTTGATTTATCAAAAGGTATATTCAGATACAACAGATCTTCATGAGTTCAAAGGAAAAAAGCAGAGCTACCAATGAACCCCCTAACAGAGAAAAGGTTGAGGCAAAACAGCTTATTCTAGTAGACTTGATAGAACAACCTACTAGTTCTCAACAGATTTATAGTAATACCAGCATAGGTAAATTATCGTCTTCTTTTTCTGTAACATCTGCATAACTGCTTGGTATTAAGGACAGTTTATAGCCTGTCACTCTTAGAATGTGATGTATCTAAAGCATTAGGTAATCAAGAAAAACTGAGACTCCAGCTTTCTCAGCAGCAACTTACTCAGAAATGTGTACGAAGATGTCAGGCCCTCCATCTGCAGGGGAAATGAAGCCATGGCCTTTAGAGCGACAGAAACACTTACAGACGCCTTTGTAGATGGGACCCTCTGATGCTCTCACAGTTCTGGGAAATAGAGCACAAAGAGCAGTTCATTGCTGAGCACGGATGCAGAAGGTTCAGCTGCAGCACTCCAAGCAAACGGGCACAATGGTTCAAATAACCCATTCACTACACAGTGAGTATATTCCTCAGCAGCAACTACTTAATGGTACCAATCTGGTCTTAAAGAGGGAAATACTTCCAGCTTTCTTTATCCAAACAGACTGTAGAAAACTAGAAGCAATTTAGACTAATAACATTCTAGTCCCATGAGATTTTAAGGGGAAAAGATAACAGTAAAAGACCAAAGCACTTTCTAGATACAACAAAAACTCAGCCTCCCTTCACCTAAGTGAAGAGGCTGATCAATCAGCCCAAATGCAATCACTTGGCTGTCCCTGCTAAGGGCAGTTTTCCCAATACTCACGCTGAATACGTCCTGGTGCGCCGCGTGGGCAGTGGGCTGGGGATGAGGTACCCCCTCATGGGAGACGGGGAGCGATCTCTCGTCCTGCGGTTTTCAGGCAGATGAAGAGAACTGGACGAGTGCAGAGAGGAGGGGGACTGCTCCGAGGCAGATGCAGCAGGCTCAGAAGACATTCCTGATGCTTGAGAAAAACCTAGAGAGAGAAGGAGATCTGACTTCTCCACAAATGGAAATTTTCATACAAAAGTCACAAATCCTTCAGCTTATGATTTTGCAAGAATATGACTCATTTCCTGTCGAAGTGCATATGGACATAGTTTAACCAAAATCTCCTGCTGTTTCATAGAATCGTCTGAGTTGGGAGGGATCTTTAAAGGTCATTTAGTCCAACCCTCCTGCAAGGAACAGGGACACCAACAGCTCAATTAGGTTGCTCACAGCCTGGTCCAGCCTGACCTTGAATGTTTCTGGGGACGGGGCACTCACCACCTCTTCGGCAACCTGTGCCAGTGCTTCACCACCCTGATAAAAAAGAACTTTGTTATACCCCACTGAAGTCTCCCCTCCTTTAGTTTGAAACTATTTTTCCTTGTCTTATCACAGCAGATCCCTCTTTAAAAAAAAAATAAAAATACTGGTTCCCTTCAGCCCCCCTTCAGCTACTGAGAGGCTGCTCTCAGGTCTCCCTGGAGCCTTCTCCAGGCTGAACAGCCCCAGCTCTCCATTAGTCCATGGAGGTATTCCATCCCTTGGATCATTTTTGTGGCCCTCTTCTGGATGTGCTCCAATAGATCCATGTCCTGTACTGACTCCACATTTGGATGCACTACTACAGGTGAGGTCTTACCAGTGCAGAGCAGAGAAGCAGGATCACCTTCTTCAACCTGCTGGCCACCCTCCTTTTGATAGAGCCCAAAATGCAGTTCTAGGCTGTGAGGGCACACTGCTGCCTCATGCCCAGCTTGCCACAAGCCCTGTTTGACAAGGCTGTGCTCAATCCTTTTGTCCCCTAGCTTGCACTGACAGTGGTGGTTGCCACAACCCAGATACAAGGCCTTGCATTTGGCTTTGTTGCACCTCGTGAAGGTCTCTTGGGGGCACTGCTTGAGCCTAAGTCTCTCTGGATGGCATCCCATCCTTGGGTGTGTCAATCACCACAGTCTGGCATCCCCTGGCTTGCTAAGGGTGTACTCAATCACTCTTTATGTAACTGATGAAGATATTGAAGAGTACAAGTCCCATTACTGACCCCCTGAGGGACAGCACCCATCACTTATCTCCATCCAGACACTGAACCATTGACCACTACTCTCCAAGTATGAACTTGCAGCCATTTCCTTGTCCATCGAACAGTTCGCCCATCAAATCTCTATCTTCCCAATTTGGAGAGGAGAATACTGTAAGGCAGTGTGCCAAAGGTTTTACTGAAGTCCAGATAGGTGACATCAGTGGATGTCCCCTTGTCCATTGATGCAGTTATGCCATCACAGAAGGTCACTAGGTTGGTATGACAGGACTTGCCTTCAGTGAAGCCACGCTGGTTATCCCATATCACTTTCCTCTTTTCCATATGCCTTTACATAGCTTTCAGGAGAATCTGTTCCATGATTCTCCCTATCACAGTCAATAGTTCCCTGCATCATCCTTTCTACCCTTCTAAGAAACAATGAGTTCAATTTTCTTCGTACAAAGTTGACACAACTTTGTACACAAGGTGTTTTAGACTTCTGCTTTGCTCACAGGCAACGGCTCTCAGTGCTGAGATCAGCCCCAACATCAGGCATTGGCATTCCTCAGACAGACTGGGTTTGACAGCACAGGTGCTTCCTGCACCTGTACACAAACACATGCTACAAGAAAAAGCAGAAATAAAGGGTACATCTTCACTGCCGGGGATTATTTTCACTATGCAGTGACCAGTGCTAGCTTCATTCACTGCTGCTTGGCTATTAGCACATCTTTTAGAGCTTATAATGCCTTCAGCTCAACTAGAAGATGAGTATCATGCGTGCTCCTTCATTCACTTCAGGCAGAGCCATACAGTTTACTCTGTCAAGGATGGGAATGTGTGCAAAAACAGTAGAGCTGGAAGGCGATGGCTGACTGCATGAATCCCTCTGGCCTGCAGACACCACAGCGTGCTTCGGTGGATCCAAGTCTGCTACAAAATTTCTGCAACGACTGTGTTTGCATTCAGACTCAATGTGGAATGAGACAGATTTGCTCTCATTCATGCCCTACAGCATAGGACCTCTTCTCAGCATACCAACATGGCTCATCACTCAACAAGAAAAATCTCAAGGAATCTATGAGAAGAGAGGGAATGATGAAAAACAGCAGCACTTCTGCACACATGTATGCATAGCTTACAAGTACACAAAGGGACAGATGGAAGAGAAATCAGCACTGCTCTGGTGTGCAAACTCCCATCACAAAGGACAGAATAAGTATTACAAAAATAACCAACAATTTGGTATGTTCTTAAATTAGAAAATCTAAAAATACCTGGATGAGTTAGCAAAACGTGCAGTGATATAGGTCAAGAAAATATCATGAAGAATAGAAAAGCTGTCTTTAGGTCCAAGACTCATTGAACTGAAATCTCATCTCCATTTTGCACTGTCCTTTCCACACCCACACTTTCCAGCCCATGAATTATGGAGCAGATCCGTCACACATTAGAGATGCAGATTCTTGTCAATAACAGATTTTCATTATTCCCTCCTGAAACTAATGACTAAAATTAAAGAGCTCTTTTAAGAATGAAGTCACCAGGGAACAAAGGCATTTGTGTTTAATTGTTCAGGGTACTGAGAAGGTAGAAGTGGATAGTCGTGTTCATGCACCAGTTTAGCTTTCCACTCTCCTCTTAAGTAGAACAGAGATGGAAACAAAAACATGGCTTTAAATTGTCCAAATATGGATGGCATTTACAACCCACCAGCTAATGCTCTGCCCAGCATCACAGACAACATTCAGTTAAGTCCAAAATAACACCAAAAGGATGCGATTTTCCAAGCCTTCTTCAAAGAGGCCTGCTGCAGTGACCAGTATGAGGAAGTGTCAGATTTGGGAAGGCCTCTGCTTTGGGCAGAGCCTGCTTTCAAGGAGTGCATGTTTTGAACTGGCAGGACTACAACTCTAATAGGTCACAGGGAGGAAAAAAAAAAGCCAAATGATTAAAATTTAAACAATATTAAATGATTAAAACCTCATTCTGATAACTCAGCATCTGACTTGAGCTTTTGTACAACTGAAAAAACAGCTTTCACAGAAACACTTTTTCTCCTCTAAATACAAACCACCAGGTGACAAGCGAAGTGCAGAGCTCCGCACTCATCTGCAGCAGCAGTCAAGCCTAACACAAAGCACTGCCCATCCCCATTCTCATGTAAGGGCAGAGAGGCAGAATTTTCTCTCTTTTTCTTTAAAAACACAGACAAGCCACAGAAATATTTACAACAAAACAGGCTAAATGGATTTAGAAGAGTGCTAATTTAGGTTATTGTTCCCATTTAGGTTATGTCTGCGTCCTCTGCTCTTCAGATAGAAAGTAGTGTGGAACACACAGTACCATTGCACTGCACAAATGCCCTTTTTATTCACTGCCCAGAGCCACAGCAACCAAACAGCCTGGTACCTTCTGTCACACCAGCCCAGACGTGACAGGAATTCTGCAGGGCAGATGCACGAAGCTGCCTGCCCAAGGGAGAGCACAGCTCAGAGCAGGGCAGAGGCCTGAGCAGCCGCAGGGAGCCTGCAGCTTTCCGAAGCGACTGGCTCTTTTATTGTAATGTTGCTCACACACAGATTCACTTGACAGCGCTCCTCCTGGAGGAGCAGAAGTGCCAGCCCCACTGCTGTGCACCGCTGAGCAGCTGTGAGGCTGCGCGCACACAGGAAGGCACCAGCAAACACCAAAATCAACACCCACACCCGAGGCCTGCCGGCCTTACTTGTGCAGGTCTCACCTTGCAAATACTGAGAATTTTTACAGAGGTTTTTCTGACCTTGCCCTCGGCTCTGAGCTGAGCTCTGCAAAGAGCAGCTCTGACAGCTCTCTGCCCCACCTCAGCAGCTGAGCGAGATGCAGCTCTGACAGAGGAGGCAATCAGGGCAGGTTCTCTTCTCCTTGAGCCAGTGAAGTATTTGCCCTCCATTATCTACTGACTGAAGGCAGTGCGATGGAAGGTAGTGACACTTCCAGATGCTGTACTTCAGAGTACCCCAACCACACACTGCCTCCACCTACTCCAACACACACTTCAATCAACTTTGACCAACACAGACTTATTTTAAATACTGCAGGAATGCACCGCACTAAAACACAGACAAAATAAAAATGCATAGAATACAGTACATGCAGGAGAACTTTCTTAAGTTCTCCCCTCAAAAAATAATCTATGGAAATAATTATGGTGAGTGACATGCAAGTGTCATCGTTTCCCTACACGTTTACACATTGTTCTTCTGTCCTTTTTTAAGACTATCCCATACCACTAAAAATACATCAAATTTGGGGGAACGTTAAACATTCTGGACAGCACCACAATGCTACTGAGGAAACCAAGGCTCTTCTGAATGAAGGAAACACCAAGGAAAAAGCCAGACCAGGTTTTCTGGAGCCTGTCACCCTGTCGTATCTATCTGTGAACAATCCCTTCACACACTACCAGCATCACAACACATTCAATGCTTCTAACAGTTTTGCTCCAGGGCAGACTCCCAAGCAGCATCTCCCTTGCTCTCACCCACCCAAGGCATGCACACTCCCACTGCCTTGCCCTGATGAATGTGAGGGACCAAGGGTGCAGCAAGTTTCTCCTTCCAGCTTAGTTTGCTTATGAGCAACTTTCCACAATTAATACTGGCAATTTCAATTAACATTAAAACTTGGAACACTTGAAACGTGCATGTGATGTGTCAACAGAAAGGATTACTGTATAAACATTATGCTCTTAGCAGGCCACAGTTGGAGACCAGGACACTGCCCAACTGTCCCCACATTCAATAAAAGCCTAATTATAAGGTAGATAAAATACAAACAAAATTCCTAGTGCTCATCTATGCATGCAGGTTAGTTTGGATTAGAACTAAGCAAAGTTTAAGCAGCAAAGTTCATTTGCTAGCAGCCCAAAAGCAAGCACCCTTTCCCCAAACACCATGGCTGCCCTCATGCTCCTCCATCGAGCAGCCTGATGCACCTGAGACCAGTCCTGCTGGAGCAGCCCAACCACCCTGCACAGCAGAGATGACAGAAAGGGATGGCGGGGGAACCAAGTCAGCAGCAGCCCATGAAGAACACTGATAAAGAGATCTTCTTACAGGTCATCTTTCACTGTTCACACAAGAGAACAGATTAAAAAACAAACAAACAAAAAAAACATTTAGGTTAAGAAAAAGAATAGAAAGTTGGATTAGGTAGGTGCACGTTTCACCTGGTTTATGGTTATAAAGAAAGCTCTATGGTGATACCCCATGACTTACTCTAACAAAACTACAGAGGAATCAAGAGCCTATTTTACTAGAAATCCCACATTTGCCACCACTGATGCTGCTTTAAATTCTTGCTCTCAGCTGCCCAGCACAAATAGCCAGTCTTTTATTTCTAAGCCATCACAGGAAGCTGTACCCAGCTGGAGTGCATTAGCTGCCACAGGTGATAGCACTCGCTAGGCTTTGCCTGAAGTAAGAGTGTACAGATTAACAACATATTAAATTTAAGAGGCCACAAGCTGGGGAGGAATGCAGTCAGCCTACAACACCAATGGTTTCTGTAGCAGTGCAGTGATGCTGCTGTCACAGCATTGCCCAAATGCATGCCAAATCACTGCCAGGGACAGGAAAACCCTGCACCAACCACTCCTCTCCTGGAGCAGAATACACCACACAAGTACACAACAGCATATACTGGCATCTTCAGATAGTTAATCTTACATGACTCACACAGACTATAGTAAAGGGAAGGTAATCAAGAAGAGAGATCACAGACTTCTGCAGCAACACAGGGGAACATCAGGATTACTTTATCCAGTCTGACACCAGTAGCCACTAATGTCTGTATGGGTCAGAGTGAAATACAAGGTGAGCACACAGGGTTACTTACTCTCAACATCTTTCCAACATCCCATAACATAAAGCTTAAACAAATGCTATGCCGGAGGTGGCACAGTGACATTTAATAACATACGAGGAGCTTTGCCAAACCCCTCCCAAGCCCTTTAGCACCACAGTATCCCGTGGCAAGAAGACCCACAGCTTAACTGACATATGAAAAAAATCTCCCTCTAATTGACAGTGAATATAAAGACATTAAGAAAGGACAGAGTTCAGAACACAGAGAAGAGCAAATAAGATAAGAAAAGAAAAGGGAAGGGCATAATATACAACAGACAAAGGGCAGCATTAGCTCAGAGGAGCACACAGAGAAGAGTACAGGCTTATTCATAAATCAAGCCTAAAATTTTCCACTAGAGGTGACACAAATGGGAGAGAGAGAGAGAGAAAGGGGGGCTGCGAGCTTCTTTCTGTTCTTTTCCCTGCTTTTACATTTCTAACTACAAAAGAAAAACCTCGTGGCTTTTTAAAAACACATCTCAGGATTTCTAAATTGCTCCTGTGACTTCACACTTGAATGGCTGCAATTACTTTTTCTTAGACAATAAACCCTAACAGTATCAAATAGCTCTAAAAATTCAATTTGTCGATGAGTTAGGTGGCTTTGTGTGGACCAGGAGCAAGATGTTATCTATTCAGCATTTGATGGTTTCCAGCAAAGCATCACTGCTCCCACACTAGACTCCTGCTCCCTTCATCACACCATTAGCCAGAACTGGGAACTTTGTTCTTGGATAAAATGGCAACACTTAATATGTATCAACTTATTCTTGCTAAATAGGCCTCAATCATACTGAACTTACATTATTTCCCAGATGAAGCACAATATATGACCAAACAGGGAACAAACTGTCCCTTCCAGGGCTTGCTCTCAAGCTCCACAATCTTCCTTTAGTGCTTTTGCAAGCCTGAAGCTTTGTTCCCACCATTACTTCCATGCCAGTGCATCCCATGCACGTTTGTTCCAGGAATTACATCATTTTGGCAGGAAATATTTACACTAAAACATGTGTAGCCTCTCTGAAAGCATCTAAGTCACTTAATATTCATCCACAAGGCAAACTGACTTACACAACACCATGCAGTTGCAAGGAACGTAAACCCTAAGGTACTCTGGAGGAGTTCTTCCTTTTCCAGCCTCCTCACAACACAGAAAGTCAAGCACAGTTATAGGTATGTTTGCTTGTGTGCATCTGTGAGATCTCCAGGCTACTAAAATCCCCTGAAATATTTATGTGGCTCAAGTGTTTCTCAGAACAATTAGTTCACTGTGTTTTCTCCCTAACCAACATTTTAGTATGAGAAAAGAGATCACATTAGAAAGGTCTGCAATCACGGAAGTTTGAGTATTAGCAAAGAAAAAAAATATAATTCTCCTCTGAGGATAATTCAGCTGCCAACATCTTGCCAACAGCAAGAGGCAAATAATAGGGTGCTGAGAAAGAAGTCACTCACAAATACCTCAGCCACCACACTAATGCCACAAGGTGCCCACAGACATCAGACTTCTTTCAGCCCTGGCTCTATCCTGACTGCTCTGACCCCCAGTCTCACCGCCCTGCAATACGACACATCATTTTAAACATCCCTCCAATAGTCCAATTGTCTCTCAGAAATTAACCAAAAGGCTTATGATAAAGACCTCATTTGGAACCTACATAAAAATCAGTAAGTGACTGACAAATACACGATCTATTGAAATTTCTTAGGAAAAAAAAGCAAGTCCAATGTATATGACACAAGGGTGAAAAAAAACATCTTAGTTTCTGCTGACCAGCAATGAAATGTTCTCAATTTTCACTGAAGTCCTTCCTTATGCCGACCCATATATTCCTACTTGTGTCCTATTTCCATAGCTTATGCTATATACGTATAAGCTTATAGATTTGCTGGCCCACTTCACATTTCTATTTCTATTTTTCTATTTTTCTTCCCTCCGCTGTATTTCTCAACCCAACTTACAGTGTAGCTCCCCACTAGATGCAAGCTTCTGCTCACCCAAAAGCCCTGGCCAGCAAAGCTTGCAGCAGCAGGGGATGTTCAGCCCTTGTACCCAGCACAACTCTGACAGAAACAAGACAACAGGAATTTATCAGGACATCGCCAAAAAGAATTAATTCCAAGTGCAGGACTCTATTTCAGTGTCTTCAAAGAAGTAAAATAATCTCAAAAGTGTTCAGCATAGAGCCTTGCCTCAGGGAATTCAGGTGCCATGTGATTTAACTGCTGTCAGCTCCTTTCCTGCAGATTTTAACAGAAGTGCTCTCCCGAGCCACAAGAAGGAAGATAAGGATTTGTATTTCTAAGGAAAAGCTTCTGAAATCTGAACAGTTCCCATCTCTGCAGCCCTCCTTTGGATGCTCTCTCTCATAGATTTATGTCCTTCTCATATTGTGGTACCCAAACTGCACGCAGTGCTCAAGGTGAGGCTGCAGCAGTGCCAAGCAGGGGAGGATCCCTTCGCACACCTGGCTGCAGTGCCGGGGCACCCCAGGGTACAGCTGTACCTTCCACTGCCAGGGAACAGTGGTGACTCAGCTCGCCACCAACCATATGTGGTCTGCAGTGTTGACAAACAGGTCATCTCTGTATGGTGTAAACAGATCTGTGTTAGCTTGAGCAGTGTTACAGCTGAGGCACACACCCACCGCTCACAACCTCCCAAACTGCTTCAGGAACAGCAGCCACTTCAACAAGCACCTTCAAAAACCAGACATTCAACAAATTCCATCACATCCCTTTGACCAGCAGTTTGGGAAGTAGGCTCCTAGGGGGAAAGGAAGAAAAGAAAAAAAAAAAAAGAAAAGAAAAAAAAAAATCTCTTTAGTCTCAAATCTATCTTACAATACCAGCAGTCCAGCAGGTCTACTGCAGGTAATGCATCACTCTTATCTGACTAACAAGAAAATGGACCTACAGAAGTTTGATTGCTTTCAAGTCCAATTACCACGCACGCAAAAACTAGTTTTTCTTGCTCAGCACATTCGCTGTGTTCAGAGTCAGTTAAATGGCAACAGGAATGGTATTGTTTTACTGCCCATGAAATCGCAGAGCCAGCAGAGCCATGTGTGTGAGCCTGGATTTCGTGTCTACTTACACATCAACAAAGCTATTTACCACGCTCTGATTTCGAGAGCCCCAGCTCCAGTGATGTACTGGAAACGTACAGAACAGACCAGAGCTGTCCAGAACCAGAGATGCTGCAAGTGTTATTTACGCCTACTGAGTTAATGCTTAAAAGCTAAGCAAGATAAAGCAAGGAAACAAGCAACAGATGCTTTCCAGGGAAGGTTAATAATAATAATAATAAAATAATCAACTGGAGGCAACAAAACAAATCTTGAGGCATGTACGGTCTTCAGGTTTGAAACTGACATAAAAAACTTATGATTTTATTATTTATATCAGTTTTATTTTAAGATAGAACTGATACATAAAACTTACAGAAAGTGCACATTTAATAGGAAATTGTACTAGGCACTGTATTACAGCAGTTACAGCCACAACAGCTGTGCAATCCCTTTGGTTCTTGTTTTACTCCTCAAGGAGGATTCCCAGGAGAAGTCCTGCTGCAAAAGAGCCAGAGGGGCAGAAGGGTGGGAGAGGCCAATATGTGAAAGCACAGGTATCCATACAACAGCCCCACAGCCCTGGGGTGCAGCCAGCAGCATCTGTGCCATGGCTCTGCCAGATGCAGCTCTGGCTGGCTCCAGCAGTCAGCTTCCTTCCTAGAAAGGGAACTAGGGAGGAAACTGCTGCTGTGGGTAAAAGGCAATATATCTTATCTCATGACCCTAGGAGAAATCTTTCTCACATAAGTTTTGTGATAAGAAAAATAAAAGTAAGGGGGGGGGGGGGGGGGAAGAAACGATCAGAAGAGAAAGGAGCCACGTGGATTCACATGGAGATAAAAGTTACCTAGAACCTTTGCACTACACATCTGTGAGACTAGCTTCTTGGAGCTCCCCAGAGTCCGTGCAGCAGGCAGCAGCAGCCCCTCTGCACAGAAACAAATCGTACACTCGTTCAAAACCTGAGACTTGCATCAGACCACTTGTCAGTCACGCTTTCCATGGCAACACAAAGTGATACAAATAATGAAATTGCTTTAAAAAAAAAAAAAAACATTAAAATGAAGTAATAGGTATAAATTCTGTAAACAGGAAATGCACTTTCTTCCCCCCCCCCCGCTTCTTTCTTTCTTTTTTAAGTAGTTACATTTCCTCTTTCAAGTAATTGTAAAGAAGGTGCAGTCATGACTGTGGTTTATTTTAATCAAGTAGCTGACATAACTGAAAACAAGGAAATGCTTTTGACCAGCTTTCTGCAGTTGTATCATGAAGAGAAAGCCATCAAACAACCACAAAAAAGCAGGAGCTCATAAAATATTATCTTCCCTAAAGCTAGAGTGCCTTGGTCAACAGAAACCAAACATGTGAGTATACTCATAAAGCCAAAATTCCTCCCAAACTGGAAGGCACGATTTAATGAATATTTCCTAGACAGATTATGTCTAGACAGATATTAAAATGGCAAGAAGCAAAAAAACTTGAGAAAAGCGATGCTCCTTGGAAAGGTTTTAAGACACAGAAGCTTAAAGGGCAAAACCACCACTCAGAACACAGACATCCCAGCTCCCTGCCCTAGGCAGCACTGGGAGGACAAGGAGAGCAGAGATGTTGGGTCTGCTGCGAGCTTCCCTGCTCCTTACCTTGGTAGTCAGGGGAGTAAACAGCCTTTTGAGAGCTGCAGGCAGGGAAAGCAATGAAGCACCTACCACACCATCCTTGTGTTTCATAGACGTGAAACACTCAACCCAGTTTTCCTTCCTACCTCAGTTTTATGGCAGCCCCCAGTGCTTGTAAGCCTGCAACTTCCCACTGTAAGCTGTACCAGCATGGACCTTGCTCTTCTTGTCGGGATCAGCTTTAGCTCTTAATACTGTGCCACTTCTGAAGTCATATGCTGCCCATGAGGCATGGCAAAGGATCAGCACTGTTTAATATTCAAGTGAAACTGTTGGGTCAAGGTTCTCTGCTTTCCTCTATCTTACATGCAGTGATCTGATCAGATCGGGCACGGAGCCAGAGGGGAAGGACAATGGCCATGCAGCACACACATGCTTCTTCCAGAGTACTGTAATAGTGCCCTTCTCCATCACAGTGCTCTCAGTGGAAAGCCACTCCTGGGTGTAACTGCCGGTTACTTTGTTCTCTCAGTGCCTTTACCCCTCCATTATCCGATCGCCTTTCAAGGCAGCACACAGATCAGAGCCAGCTGGTAGGTGAAACACATCATCACAGGGTACCAAGCAGAATTACTACACCAGCAGCCCCACAGGAATTCAAAGGCCACACTTAAATTTCCCCATCCTTGAAACACGGTAGTATTTAAACATCATTCAAGTCTATCACCACACCTCCAGCTCCTCCCTGGAGAAACACGGAATTCAAGACCAGCGTTTAATAGGACCAAGGAATCCAAAACTGTGGATAATGGGTCAAAAACTTCAATAGACTTTAGGAACTGAACTTATTCACCTTCCAAATGTCATTAGTAAACGCAGTAATGTCATAATGCTAGGGTCGTTAGCCCCCAGAAACTCAATCATTGGTTGAAAAGGACATCTCAGGTTATCCTACTATTTATCTCAAACTGACCCAATGACAAAAGCAGCTGTACAACTGCCTCAAGCCAGCGGTAACCAACCAACCAGCAAACCTCTGAGATCAGACAGCAGGACTGTAGCCAGACTGTAAAACCAGAGCATCAGAGGAGCCGCTCAAACAAAACTGATAGAGCCAAAGCCATGCTTTCCAGGTTGTTAAAGCCCCTCCACCAGCATGAGGTCAGGCTCCCAGGACAGAACTCACACCCCATTTACCCATAAGCTCTACGGCCAAACCAAAGAAGCTGCGACTTGACTTGCATGATGCTTTACAGCTTCCCTGGGGCACAGCAAGCAAGCATCATTTTAATGCATTCCACATGGCCCACAAATAACAGAAATGGAAGGCAAGTAAATGCCTTTCCGTACCATGCAGAGAAAGAACGCATCTCAGTTCCTCTCCCAGATGCACCTTGCAGCTGACACCAAAGCTCAGACAGTGCTTTGAGATGCCACCACGTGACAGAGCAGCTCCACCTCTGCATCTTCTGTTCCTTTTTTTCCCCCCCTCTTGCTAGCCAACTGCTTGGGGAAAAAGCAAAGTTTTCCAAGTGAGCTTGCTCACATTTGTTTACAAAAAGCCCTGCTCCACAGTAAGAGGCAGCTGTGTGTTCCTAGGAAGGGGTGACTGCTAAAAGCAGTGCTGCAGCAGGGAGAGTTGCACGCCGCCGTGTGCAGCACACTGCTTACTGCCTCATCAGTGCTCTTCCTCACAACCTGAGCTGTGTCACGTACTCTGTATTCACACTCCTGTTGTGAATAATGAAAACGGGCACAGAAAAGACCTGAACTCAGTGCCTAGCTAGCAAAGGTTTCTCAAAGGAACAAAACTATAGAGCTAGAAGAGCAGAAAGCCGCACAAGGCTACGGCTGCTTCACTTGGCTCTGAACCCCCTCCACAGCCCCCAGGGACAGCGCGGCTGAACAGCGAGAGCGGAAACAAGCAGCTCGGAGAGCAGAGGAAATTAAGATAGCTGAGCTGCGGAGGGGGCGCCTTGGATATGATGGAAAGACAATATCAGACCAAGACAAACGGAAGCAAAACAACCATCCTACCTGCCCTGGGAGAAAACAGAAAACAGTTCGTCAGATTAACGCTTCCTATTTTTCATTGTAGCTGAGCTACGCCAAGGAATAACACTTCACACAGTCCTAAATCACCACTTTGCATCTCTTATTTCTCTCCAGTCTTTCAGCAGTTCCGTATTGTTTGGTTTCCACCACAACCTGTTGCAAAAAGCAGCATTTGAAGGTTTTTTTCCAAAGATGTCATACTCACACACACACCAAAAGCTATATAGCTATTTACTTCTTTTCATCTCCCCAGAGATTGCCACCACCCCTGCACAGCACTGAGCTCTGCTCCCAGACGAGGGCCGGGCTGTGATGACCACACACAGGGCTCAGCTCACGGCTTGCTCTCCTGAGGAGGAAGTTGTGGGGTTTTGCACTTTGCAAACTAAGCACCTCTCCTTAGACTCTCTCAGAATCTCTCCAGGTGAGAGGCAGACCTCCACCAACACCAAAATATTTATCAGTGCAGACCTGAACTGCCACAATCTCATCCAATTTCGCTAATGACAGAGTTCACTCCTTCACGCTTTCAGAATTTACCATCACTCCTTGCTGAGTCTTTTCCATGGGCAATTATCCAGTAGAAACTTTAGCAGAAGGAAGTAAAACTAGTGACAGCTTTCCCCTTAAGGCCCCCCAGCTATACATAGCCAGCCTGACTGTTGGTCAGTTTCTCACTGCTCACTTCCATCCCCAAGCAGAAACACAAGTTATCACACTTCAGCGCTAACTTGCCCACTGTTGTCTCATCCCTTTAATCCCCTCTCAGAGATTACATCTGCTGGTTCTTCTAACAACAAACACCTCTGCCCCCAAGGCTCCCTTCATCTCTGCGGCACTCACTGCTCACAGATCAGTGACAGTGCCCCAGGACAATATTTAGCACCAAGAGCAACCTCAGCCTACAAATAACCCAACACCACCATTCATTCAGCCCCACGTCACACAGTGTAACACCAGACATCAGTGGTTTGCTATAAAGTTGTATTTGTATTCGTGACACATGCACACAAAGATTGGCTTCACTAGTTGTACACCTCTACCCAAACAGCAACAGCCATAAAAGACGACAGAACTCCGTATAACCCAGCTTTGTCAAGTTGCTTTCCAGTGATTTGCATGCAGGCATTTCTGTGCACACATGCACGCAAATAAGGGAGGTCGTTGCTGATGGAAATAAGTGCAGCCATGGGAAAGCTGCAGCAGCAGATGCTTAGGGCAGTGCAGAGGGTGCGTGTGGCCAGAAGCAGGTGAACAGGTCACACGAGGACAGAGGTGGCACAACACCGTGCTGCCCTGATGCACACAGGGCTGCAGGACAAGCGTCAGCCACGGCCTCGCTCCTGCAGAGGGTCACTCACCAGAGCCACGTGCTGCCTCCATTTGCTCGTTTGCCAAACAATGCAGAAGTCAGAAGGCGATGCTTACAACAGCAGTTAAACTGTCACGTCACAGCAGCCCCAAAGGTTTCTCAGGCTCTCAAGGAAACCGAGCACGGCACCACCGAGGGTTCTGCATTTCTCAGAAGTAGCTCTGCGGCTCCAGCAAAAACAGCATCACAAAACCAACTTCAATCCCCTCCTAGAAGCCAAATGCAGAGGCACGGATCCAAAACTCAAACCTGGAGACTTCTCCCAAAGAGCAAGCAGTGACACGCACGTCCGCCCCGTGTACAGACACCACGAAATAAGGGCTTTATCCAGCGTCGGCGAGCGGAGGAGCTGCAGCTGAGCTCAGCGCCCGCAGCGCAGCCGGAGCCAGGAGAAGTTCGGGAGGGCCTCGCAGCGCCCAGCGCGGCTGGAGCTCGTTCCTCCCGGCGGAAGAAAGCCCTCACCTCGCACGCTTTGCCTTCCTACAAAACACCACCTCTGACTGTAACAACGGCACATCCCCAGTTCCTAAGTGTAAAAGCACACACACACAAAAAAAAAAAAAAAAAGAAAAGAAAAAAAAACCCAAAACACAACGAAGCGCATGTGTACCAAGAAATAAGTAAGGAACTAGCTTTAAGGGAAGCCAACCCACCGGCACGGGGAAGGAGATGCTGAGCCGCGCCCCAGCTCTCCCGCGGTGCCCCGCAAAAACCCGAGCAGCAGCAACAGGAGCACCGAGCCGCCCGTCCGCCCCGAGCGCCCACCCCGGGGCGCCCCGCCCGCTCACCTCGCACGGAGGACTCGATTCGGCTCGGCCCGGCCAGCAGACAGGCGGCGCTGGCTCGGCCCGGCGGCCGCGCGCTATAAGGCGGTGGGAGGGCTCAGCCCCGGGGCCCCGCTCCGCCCCGAGCCGCGGCCGGAACGCGGCTGCTGCGGGGAGAGGTGCGCCGCGGTCTGCTGGGTGCTCGCAGCTTCGCGCCTTTCTTCGCCCTTTCTAAATCAGCCTCCTTGCTCCCTGGGGGCACACGCGAAGCACCTGATCGCACAGGTGAAGCTTTCTCCTGGGAACAGCCAAGGAGGAGGATGTACCTGGCCTTTAGCTTGTTTGTCAAACTATAAAATGCCGGTAGTGAGCTGAAAGAAGAAAAAAACCTGGAAGAGCTGTATTGAATATCTAGAGAAGAGAAGACTCTGGAGAGACCTGGGATCTTTTGGTGTAAAGGCAGTTTGCAACAAGGTTGGAGATGGGCTTTTTACCGGTGCTTGAGGTGACAGGACAAGAAGCAACAGTTCTAAACTGAAAGAGAGGAGATTCAGATTGGAGATAAGGAAGAAATGTTTTGCTGTGTGGGTGGTGAGGCCCTGGCACTGCTGCCCAGAGCTGCGGGTGCCCCATCCCTGCAGGTGCCCAAGGCCAGGCTGTGTGGGACCTGGGCAGCCTGAGCTGGTGGGGGGCAGCCAGCACAGGGCAGGGGGTTGGAAATGCATGGGCTGCAAGGTCTCTTCTCAACCCAAACCATCTTATGATTGTGAGAAAAGCATGTTAAAGAAAGGCCAGAGAGGTTGGTAAAGCCTGGTGACTTTTCAGAAGAATCCTGGAAAATCTTCCTAAATTTTGTAGTGAGGAAGGATGAACAACTTAGCTGCAGTGCAAGCTGACGAGAAAACACATGCATATGTTCTGCATTAGTATCATTTGGATGTGTTTCACATCTGCATGAACCAGAGCTGTGTAATCTGCCAGAATTAAGCCTGAAGTAGAAGCTGCAGCAAGTCAACAGATGACACAGTACTGGAGCGATGAGATTCTCAGTTAATTGTAATAGACTTTAACAGGAGCATGAGAATGACTGAATGATGGCAGGGCAGGGCAACTGCCTTCATCCAGTGTTGTCACCAGAGGTCAGTACCAGTTACAAAATGCAAGAAGCTGGGCTACAAGTACTTCTCATGAGCCTCATAAGAGCATTTAAAACAAAATGAGGTGCATCAACTTATGCCTAACATCAGCTTTGATTCTTTTGGTTTCTCCAAATTACCAGAGCTGTTACTCAGATGATTTCTCAGTCACCTCACCGTCTCAGCTGAGTCAAAAGCACCAGCCAATAAGTTTTCTTTAACAGCTCTCTTAAGGGACAGAATCCTGAAATCAGCTTCAGCAGTGCTTCCATTTATGCACAATTTTCCCTGCTGATATTAAGCTGCAATACTTTAGAGCACGGTTTTAAAAAGATAGCTTAGGCACAGAATTATTGCAGGGATTTTTCCACTCAGAGATACCAGACAAAGCACGTCCTCATATCATTACAAAGCTAACATTTACAGGAGACAAGCATGCTGTCTGTTGGCCATCCGTAATCACATTAAAAGCAGTGTTGTGAAACTTGGATTAAAACTGCTGTAAACAGATAGCAACTAGGCTTATTTTTTTTTCCCCATGCAGAAAAATAAACAGTACTGACACAGTAAGAAGTGTGTGATCTTGAGGATTGAGGGGAGGTTGTGCAACATGAGGTAGTCAGCTTCCCATGGCAAGCACACAGTTTGCTTCCCAAGTGTCTTACCTCCGTGTCTACTTCTGTTCTACAGAAAATCTTATCCCTCTGTAAGATAAACAGTCAAGGGACTTCTCTTGCTTAAAATATTAATTATAAATCTTGTAAAATGTAAAAAAATTTGAAATCTTTTCTGTTTTCCCTGTGTCACCAGAATGATTTCTTTATAGGTGGAAGAGTATGAAGGGAAAACACTACGTAAGTGAGCATGGCTCAGAGCAATTCCTCCAGTCACACAGGCTGGGACTACACCTGTGCTTTCCTCAAAAGTCAGTAGTCATGAGTTGCCTCTCTTCCTCCGCCCTCTCTCAATCCTCTTCCTAAACATATGTGCACAACAGGTGGAAAATAAGCAACAGTACATGTCCACAGTCACAAGGTTGGTTTTCAGTACTGAATTCTGAATTCAGAGGACTCTTCGAGTATATGTGCATGTGTCATGGTCAGGACATCAGATTTTGCCTGCTGCTTTTTTCACCAACTGCTAGAGACAAGAGAGGTTCCAGCATCTCTCCGTACTCTGAGCTGTCTCCCTCCCCTTTCCCACAGAACAATTAATAATGACCAGTTCATCATTTTCAGCACATGAGCCTACCTTGCTCTTTCTGTCCTTGGCGTGGGGTGGTTGGCTCCTTCCCCAGGACACAGGCAGGGCTGGGAATCCTCTCTGAGGCACCACTGTCAGTTTGGTCCAGCACAGCACAGCTGCCACAGGAGGTGGCAGAGCCGCAGGGCTCTCCTGCCTCTCCCCTTTCCTGCCAACTGATCCCCTGCTTACTGAGACACGGCTCCGGCTGTTACAGGGACAGAGCACTCTCATCAGCAATTCTAACAGGGGGAAAAAAAACAGAAGGATTTCTTGATAGAATAGCAACACTATAACACTCTTCATTCACTTAATGTATTCAGACAGCAGCTACTTACGAAATTTAAGACAAGGAAATGAGTGTGTAGGGGGAAATGTATCAGCTAATGTGATTCATTAAGTAAAGGTGGGTGAAATATGTTCATGCACAGCAGCAGAGATGAGGTGGTTTGAACAGGTCTTCAATGATTAGAGGGGTGCTGGTTTGACACAGGGCGAGTACTGGTCATCACTATTAGAAAAGCATGAGTTAATCTAAGACAGCTTCCTGCACCACAGAGGATTTCCAGTTCCTGCTTCTGGACCAATTTTTAGAACTATTTCATCTACAAGATATGGTTGGCACAAGCACAGGCAGTGTAAGCTGGACGTGAATGAGCTGTGCCTGGAAATAAGAAGCAGGTTCTTAATGATAAGAGCAATCAAATTGTAGAGAATAGGAGGAAAAAACAGCCTTAACACTTTTAAGATGTGGCATACTAAGTACACCTCAGTTCTGAGTGCTCTGTTGTGCTTTACATTCTCATGTCCAGCTGCAGTGCCGACTGGAAACTGCAACACCAATGTGCCAAACTGAAAGCATGTGATTCACCTTTCACTGAGAGTTGTTTACTATACAACTGCTTAGAGTCATCCTATTTTATAAGATCCATTTTTTCATAGCCAGTATCTGACAAGTTATTGTGCACTCTCACTGTCTTAATCATTTGTAACTTTGAATCATGCTTGAGATTACTTCTATTCAAAAGTGTAGGAACTGACTACTTCATTGCTATTCTCAGATAAATCATACCTCCAGGATCAGGGAAACAAAATGTTCTCAAAACATAAATCTCCTTAGGATTCAGAATTCGGGTAACACTAATTACAACATGAATAACCTTGCAAATACTTTACATATTTGAAATAGTGAAAACAAAGGCCTCAGCTGCCATAAACTTCACAGTTAGAGTAGCACTAACATGACTTTCTCAATGAGAACTTAGCCAAACTACTTTCTAGCTTTCCTTCAGAAGGAGGATTTAGCCCTCAGACCTAGTTGTTATATCCAGAGCATTTTTAACAGTAGGATGAGAAATGAGTCCCACACCCTCACAGCCACATGTGGGACACTATGTCATGGATAAGGAGTAAGTTAGCTCTGGGTTGTAGTCAGGTAGCACTTACTGGGCCAGAGAAAAAGTGAGAGCTGGCATGAGCTGGCTACTAGCAGGCTTATCTTCTTATGGTTATCATTCCTTTCCTTGTACTAAAATATTTTCAGTCTCTCCCACCCATAATTTGCATGTAGTGAAATTCTGTCACCTTTATTAAAAAGGAGGGGACTCCATAGCCAGTGCAGCAGTCGTTAGTGAGCAGCTTGGTGGGTCCATCTAGTCTCTACACATCGATTTTTTTCTCTCACCTAACTTGTTTTCAGGTTCTGCTCCTCCTGAATAAAGATGATGTTTGCCATAAGCAGCCTGTAATGCTATAATTAACTAAATAAGACAGAAATTACCAGCTACATCTGAAATAAAATACTTGTCCCTGTTCCTCCTTCAGTTAGCATCTTCTCCCCCTTAAATCTGTGTTATATTTACTCTCAGTCATTACCACATGTTGCCTCACTGGCCACCACTGCTTGCCCAGCCACTCCTTCCAGAGCAGCCCCAGTCTCTGCCTTTCCTGAAAGCTTCACTTGTATTTCCAGTGGGTGCCTTGGCAGCCTCAGCACCACCTTCACTATCAAGCCTGTTTGCTATGAACTTGCCAAAAGAAGTCAAGAAGCCAGCCTGATTTTCATTCTTAAAGTCATCCAAATGTGAGCTTGTGCCAAGTTTTGCTTTACGCATATTAATGTCAGGCCAGGAACTGAGAGACAAAGGTCATTATCATTTGAAGACAAGATGCAGCATCCCAGCTGAAGTTTCATTTCTGAGGTACAATGTATTAAGAAGAAATTAATCTGCAAGAGTGATGCGGGGCACAAAGCAATCAGTAAGTGTTGAACATCACTAAATATAGGAACTATAGCATGTCACTATAGACACTAAAATGCTATGCATTTCTAGTATATAGCACTGAATGAGGAAATTTTTTAGACTGCAAAATACAAAAGCATCTGCTCAAGAACCTCATTACTATGGCTGTTCTACAGATTTCCCATTTTAAACTGGAACAGAGATCAAACAGACTTGTATTTTGCTAGTGCTGAAAGATGTGATGAAAAGATAACAGCTCTTTAACTTTGACTAATATAGCACATATATCATATTGTATTATCTGCAGCTATTTAAATGCACTTATTTTACCACACATTTGATAATAATATTCGTTATAGTGGTGAATAATGATGATAATGATCATGCAATTCAAAATGATGCCACACTGATAGCTAATTACAGAAGAAAAGAAAAAGAAAAAAAAAAAGGAAGCTGGGCTCTGTCCAAATTACTGCGTAACAAAATCTAGTAAAAAAAAAACCCCTTCCATTGGAAGAAAATGTGTTACAGGTAGATCACCTCACATGACTGTTGTGCTGTCTATGAAGAGGCTAAATGGTGAGTTTGGGCAACCAGGTGCAGACGGAGAAAGAACTCTGCAGCAGCATGCAGGTGTTTGGGATTTGTTTACAAATTCAGAATTGGTGAAATTTAAAAAAAATGTGACAAGGAAAAGTTTTACAGGAAAGTGTTTAAATGATAGGATAATTCTGTTATTAGTGAGAGATGGTAATTACTTCAAGTGTCATCTCTTATATGAAATGTCTTGATCTTTCCATCATCCGATTCCAGAGGCATTTCTATCTTCGTATTGTAAATGAAAGGTAAAAAAGCCCATTTGGATCATACTTTGACATGAAAAGAGATTCATCAGCGATGTAAATCCCACTTGCTTTGTCTCTCTTGACAGGCTGGTAAAGAGCAATATCATATATTGAAATGTGATAGTACATAAATAATATAAATAATAGAATAGGGAAGGAGTGTAAGCAATGCTTGGCCAGGTGATGGCCTTTCAGAAAATCTCATTTCAGCTCTCAGTTCTATTATCTGCCACATACAGCCTACAGATATTGCTCTTCAGGGCCACAGGAAGGTAGCTTTTTCTGGGAGTTGAGCACTAGTTCAAGTATGTCTCTAGATAATAAATGATGACTATTGTTTAAAGATTACCCTCTTGATAAGGTGACTGTCCACAAGGTGATCTTTGAAGTCCATTTTGCAAAATCACCTCGAGATCTTCTCACAACCTGAGTGCCATCTTCAGAACAAGCTCTGTTCTCCTCTTTTCCCAGTCCATCTGTTCTACGTAGATCCCAAACTTCAGAGAGGTCACATCTATGTTTAAACTTCACATCCTACAAAGAGCTCTGTTCAGTATCATTGGATGGATTCTCTGTCACTGCTAAGATTAAACTGGTATAAATAACTTTACATTCCTAGGGCTGAGGTTACTACTTCTTTCAGAAAATGACTAGCTATTACGAGCTGTGTGACTCGACTGGGCAGCTAGATTCTTCCAAAACACTGTTGCAGCAAATTCAACAATCTGTCCAACAACCTGCAACAGTTGGAAATTTTTTCTTGTGGGGGAAAAAAAAAAAAAAAAAAAGTAACAAGGTAAAATTCCCATAGTATGAAAACCGTTAAGAAAACAGACAGACAGAAAAGCATGTGATGGAGAAATCAGTACAAAACTCCAATATCCTGGTGTCTAAAGAGTTCTCTGTACTCCTGTAGCCAGACGTTTGTAGCAGAAACTGCATTTATTGTCCAAGTAACAAGAAATGATTTCTTGTATTTATGATCACTATGATATATGGCTTAGAAAATCTGTATTTATTTTGGGCATCAATCCCATTAGCATTCTCTCTCCCACACCAGGGAAAGACAAATGCCTTCTTCCAACTACATTTCTTAATCTATGATTACTTGCTCCAATCCATAAGATATAAGCAACAAAACACTCCTTGCTTGCATCTTTATCTTCACTCTCTCTTAAAATACACTGGATATAGAATCTCACATTCACATTATCTCAAGTCCTCTGAAAACTAACAAGTCATCCCTGGCCAAACAAGGGTGTTCCCACAAGCTAGCAGACCTGCCACTCTTGAAAGCCTGCCAGGTTTAAATATTTGATCATCAGACACGGCCTTCATCCACTGCATCAATTCTTTTTTTAGACACAACTCAGAACAGCCTCAGAAAGTGCAGTCAGACAGTGCTGCAAAACCACAGATGCTTCTCACACCAAACAGAATTAACTATACTTGCTACGAAATGAAGAGGCAGGGCAAAACTCTCTGACCTGTTCTGCTAAAGGAATATTGAAGCCATAGAAAGCATAGACTGCTTTGAGATAAACTGACTTTCATAAAGAGTTTTTTTACACCTTCCATGGTGGTGGCATCTTTCCCCCCCCCCAGAATTAAATGAAACTTTCACAAAGTCAAAATAGGTAATACTCTTTTTTGGAAGGTAGTGGACTGGTGTTACGTTCTACATATGCAGAAGAACATCTATTTAAAAGGCATCTTCTTACAGACCTGGCATATGCAAACCATGCAGTGGATGCATGTGAAAGTACATACAGGTTTTGAAGTTGGCCTCAGGTTTGGAAATCGGTTGCACTATAGATTATGTGTGGGCTGATGTAATATAAAAAATATGTGACAGCTTGAAAAGAAAAGTGTGTATTAAGTCACCTTTTGAACTTAGGCACTTTCAGCCAAACGTTCCTCCTTCTCCAATTAGGATTCCTGACCCTCCCTCCCTTCAAGAGCCAAATATCTATCCCATTTCTTTCTGCAAAACAATAACCCAAGGAGGGTGGTGCTTTTCCCCTTGCTTAGTAGCTGAAAGCACAGGATACTGAAGTTGAATGTGAGAACATTCAACTGAGGGGATTCCCAGGGGAGACGAGGCTGTTTATTCTTCAGTGTTTCCCTCTTCACTGGTCTCTGTACAAGTCACCCAAAGAGTGTCTCAAGTACAAAATTCTATTCACTTAGAAAATTCCCTTTATCAGTAGATGATACTCTAATACTTTTCACACTGTATTAATAAAATTTCTTCATTTTTGGCCAAGGGAACTGCAACAGCAGAGGGCTTTAAGACTGAAGACCATGTAGATCCAGAAGAGGGGTACATGCATAATGTAGGCTCAAATCCATTCAGACTGGAGAACAGAGCAAAGCCCACTTCTCCCATATCCCTGGTGAAGCGTCGAGTTTTATGACATCTTTCAATGCAGAGGGTAGTCCTCAGGAAATTATTTTGCTCTCACTGAAGACAACAATAAATTTTCTGTAGCCTCCCACTGGGATCCCAGCAAAGCCTGTAATGTGTTCAACAGCTAGAGGAAAAAAAAAAGTGAGGATGGCAACATTAACAGATAACAGTGCTCTCCTCCCTTGCATTTCCCTTATGGGTGCCATGGATGCAAGTTTAACTGTGGTAGTACATTAGGACAGCTTTCCTTTGGGCCCAGAGTTTTATACTCTGCATTTGACACTTAGATCATGATGCAAATATGCATGTCTGAACAAAAGAAGGGATTTATTATGTAGTGACTCAAAAAGCATCAAAAATTTGGTTTGAGAGTCAGCAAGAACTTTGGTTTGCAGAAATAGGAGAATGTTCTATACAAGGATTAAAAAACCCCTCTTTTACAACAAGAGCAACAGGATTGATTTGGCTTGTCACGCCACTCAATAAACAGTGGTGCTGCTGGTTTTGTAAATCCAGCTTGCTCTTACGAAAGAAGATTGTTTATAATTTCCACAGTCTCTGCAGGCTGTTTTTATGGCATTTCATACTTTTCAACTGCAGAACAGAACAGAGATTGGGAAAAATATAGCTGTGTTTTATTTAAAACGTTCTACAATAAAGACTATTGCACTGCTCTCTTGGTTAAGTCCAGGATAACAACAACTGACACACACACACACACACAATAGTCATAACTATTACCCTTTTCCTTTTCTGTATCTTAGTAAGTAGTTTTATCTCAACCCATAAGTTCTACTTATTTTTCCTCCCATTCTCTCACCCAACCCACTGGCAAGGGGGAGAATGAGTGAACAACTGTGTGGTGCCAGGTTAAAGCACAACACCTGTCTTCTTGCAAGGAGGTGAATGGAACGAGCTGATAAAAGTGAATGCACTTAAACAGAATTGCACAGTCCTCACTATTTTTACAGATCAGATGCCTGATAAAAATTGCTTTAATAGTGCTGAAAATACATGGGGACATTAGCAGTCATGTTCTTCTGTGACTGCATATTGCTCCACTCATACTGGCGCTGCATCCACTTTGAAAGAAGTCCTTCTAATCACTATAGAGAGAAGTGTTCCAATATAACAAAACACTTAAGCATGTACATCAATATGTAGTTAAATGCATAAAAGTAAAACGCTGCACTAAATACAGATACACTCACTTTCTGTATTTTTTTTAATCAGCACATAAGGTATAGGAATATGTAAGCAGCCCTTGATGCAAAGAATTCAATATGCTTTCTGAAGGTGTGTACAAGATAGGACTCCAAACTCTGACAAAGAGCTTGAGAAATAATGAAACTGAATGAAAAGCTTTTATCTAATTTCAAATCTCCTTCAGAAGATCAAATATAAAGCAAACCTCAGAAATACTGGGGGGGAGGAGAGGGAAGGAAGGTTCAAAGGCAATTCCAAATCTATTCAAATTTGAAGGAGAACATGAGTAAATGTTGCATTAAATAAAAGAGCAAGCGAGATGCACCATTTTCAGGCTGTTCCAAGTCTATAAGATGAATATGTATGGAGACTGCCCCACAGTCATTACTGGAGAAAGGATCTAGAACAGTGAGGGTGCTATAGCTCTTCCAGGAAACTAATCTGTTTCTTGAATTAGTGCCAGCTAAGGTCAGTACTTACTATGTTTCTCTCTGTGTGACCTTGTTTCTGCAGAAGCTATTATAGCACCAACGCAGTACCAATGCAATATTTTGCAGGAGAGCTGGCTGGTTAGTTATTCTCAGCTCTGATTAACCAGAAAAGCCCTCACGATGATGCTAAACACTACGTTTCCCAACAATGACCGCAAACTCCATCATCAACTAAAGGAAATACTTTCCAACCCTTTTGTTTCAAACAGATAAAGCAAACAGGAAATACTCAGCTACCTTGCTTCCAATCTTTTTCTATCCATTTCACTCCTTCCTGCCTGTATCCATTTCAGGAGAGAACTGCTCAAGAAAAGTGCTTCTTTAGAAGTTCAGCTTCTGCTTACATAGGCAGCTTGAACCCGAAGTATCTCACTAGCCTCTGTCCTGGCTTCTCCCTCCTCCTGTGCCCGTGGTGGGAGAAGGAGCAGGAGAAGCAGGAGAATTAAAAAAAGAGTGTTCACAGCATCAGCTTTTTTTAGTTATTTCCTCCTTTTAATGAAGGGCTATTTTCCATAGCACTGAGAAATGATTCATGAACGCTCTGTGCTGTGACAATGTGGGACCATTAATCATATAGATCTTTGTACGTGGTGCAACGCTCAGCCCAAACTCATCAGTATTTTGGTGGGCTTGGGTGATTTTCACTTGAGTGAAATAAAATCTTAAGGCAGGCACAGATGGGAGTGCTCACTAGAGTCACTGCAGTGAGCAATGGGGTGATTCCACACACTGATGTTACATCTGCTCCTACACTATCACTGCTATCACAACAGCCCCTGGCAATACCTTCTCAGTAACAGGTTTAGACAGCTTAGTTTAATTATTATTATCAGGTTGCAAATGTCTTAAATTCTGCATCGTGGCATAGATGTTTCATGGCAAATAAAATGTTCTATTTGGTGCAATACAAACTTTTCAAGTCACTTCAGTTTTTGTTTGAGCAAAATGAAATTGTTCTCGATTTTGCATTGCGGCCACACAATTAGAAAAAAAAAGAAAAACAGCCTTTCAGCCTTACCACTCTGCTGCCAGGTTCCAAATTGCTCAGTCATACCCTACAGTCAGTTATTAATTTGAGGAAATTGGCCACAGTCTCAAACCTTGCTCTTGTTTGAAATTTTTCATGATCCATTCATACTAAAAAGAAAAAAAAAAAAAAAGGATACTAATAACATTTGCAGGTTCACAATTATTTACTTGGGTGCTTTTGTAGCAAAGGAAAACGTGCAGACAAAACTGACAAAACCCTAACCTAACCTTATTGTCTGAGCTTTTCAGAGAGTTGAATGGAAGAAGTCATTAGGAAAAATCTTTCAGGGCAAACATCAGAAGGGTTTGCATCAGCCAGCTAAATTATAATATTTGGTGGACTCCGTGTTATCTGAGGATCTTCCTCACCTTGTGTTCCATGGCACAGATTGATGCAGATTTTCCATTCTCTTAAACTACAGGTGCTTCTCTGCTTTTTAAGTACTGTGTTGTTTCCTGAGCAGATCTGGGGCAGCAAATCCTCTGTCAAACAGTGAAGGAATCAGTGCATTTTCCATGGAGCAGATGGAGAGCAAGACAGAGCACAGGAGCAATGTGCTCTTGACAAGGAAGCTTCACAGCTTTGATGTTTTCTCTCTCCTTTTCTCTTTTTAATTACCTAGAAAGCTATTCTTTCCATGGAGCACGCAAAATGTTCTTGCGCTGGAACAACCTCAGTATTGCTTTTGGGCCCAATTTACCTTTCTGATCAAAGGAGATGTAAGGTAAGACAAACCTCTCCTCAGCTACAGGCATAAAAGAGGACAGATATATCTGATTAACAAACAATAAACACATTGCATCTACAAACAAATACCTGCAAGGGAAGCTGAACGTGCTTTTTTCTAGCTTGTAGAAGGCTGGGTATCTTAAAACAAGTCTGGCAAGCAGAGAAAGGAAACTGATGTTCAATAGCACTGATTAACAGAAACAGACACTGAACCAGGTGCTTTACCCAAGGTAGGTACTATTATAGGGATTAAAGAATGCACTTCAAAGGTGCAAGTGTCTTCATACAGGTATGTGTATGTATTCTAGGAAAAGCAGCCTTAAACAGTTCAATTATTTTGCTAAACACAGCTAAAAGCTGTGAAAATGCAGCACATAAATGAAACAGTAATTTCTCTGAACTTAGTCCGGTATCCTGGATCCTTGCATAACTGCATGCCAGGAGATACTCCAGCACAGAATAAACTACCAGCAGCTGATCACTTCTGAGATGTCATATAGCCAATGTGCAACACATGACCATGAGTGAATTGGTGCCACTTTACAGCATATATTAACAACCCTGATGGAAAACCCCGTCAAGGAGTTGGCTGCAATGATCCAAGTCAGAAAGTATGCTCAGCAAGCTTGCATTATTGGATATAAACAGTCCTTTGAGGCGGGAAGTCTTGCCTGGAAGTTTTGCTGTTATTCTGCAGTTATCTTGAGATACATCACAATTTAATGCAGAGCAGTCTATGACTGGCCCACAAAGTCACTTCCAAACAAACAGTGAGAGCAGAAGGACTTGTCATTGACATGAAGTTACCCTCTCAGAAGCTAGAAGGGTGGTGGCATTTCAAATTCAGCTTGTGTTGGAGCAGAAGGAAAGCAGAACTGGGTGGAGATCGAGAGGAAGAGGACTTAAACCATATGATAAAGAGTGCTTTAACTCAAATTGCATCTTAATTGGTAAATGCTTTTCAAATGCTGAACCAGTCATAATAAACCCTTGTGAGAGAAAGGAATGTTTCATTTTCTCCATTATATGGGAGGAAAGAGGAGATGCTGGGTGCTTACCCAAACTTGAAGTAATCAAAAAGAAAAGAAAATAAACTACCTTTTGCTAAAGGAGCTCAAAGCTATTAGCAGGAGCTACAAGAACCAATCTGTCATGTGTGCCTCCAAAGATTTGATTCCCCATGGATTATTCAGACCAATTACAGGATGAATTCTAGATTTTGTAACATGGAAGCAAAGCCCCTCTGCTGACTGGCATGGCAAAAACATGCTGTGTGCCAATCTCACCTTCCATCTCTGTTGAAGCCCATATCAGAGCTATGGTTGCGCCGTGGAAAGATAAAAAAGCAATGGAAGATGATGAAAGACCAAGAATTTGGGTCTTGTTTTAGATTTGAGACACAACTACAACCATCAATGGAGCAATTACAATCACTGCATTTCTTAGTCAAGCAGGAACACAGCATAAGTCTCCATGTATGTGGACAAGTTCAGCTTCAGTGCTCTACCACTCCTTGTCAGTGCAAGCAAGGAGCTCTCCACAGAAGTGAGGTCAAAACACAAGAAAATAATAATCAAAGAAAGTAGTTCTAATAGGCAAAGGAACAGATGTTTTCATATCATCCAGACCCAGTATCACAAAGGCCTACTCTTCCACTTTGCTCAGTATCTCTAAATCAGTGGTTTTCTGTCTCTGGCCTGCAGGCCTTTGGTATATTAAGGATTATATCTTAAGGTAACACAGAAAAATAAGATATTGCCAACTGTGAAAACGCACTACCCCCTGTCACAAAAACTGTTTGGCTAGGACGCTTCCATTTCTTCTGATGCTGTGCCCTACTATCAGGTCTTCTGTAGTCAACTTCCCCATAACAGCTGAACATTCACCCTGCCACTACTGCACACCATGTTCCTGCCTTCAGGAAGACTGAAAACCTCACTAGCAGAGTGTGAATTTTTTTAAAACCATACCTATTCTGTGGCTCCACTCTTGACTGAGAAACTGCTTATATTAGCTTTCCCTCAAGGGCACCATTTACAGTAAACACAATTAAGGCTAAACACATTATCTATTGTACAACCATCATCAGAAATTGCCTTTTGCTTTTAGCTTTCTCTTTGGGTATATTCTGTTCTAGACACAGGCCATTCCTTACTGATTAGATGCTGCACCTCTGCACCTTAAAACCCTTTTAAAGAGGTGGACAGCATTAGATGCTGCAGGCTCAAAATGACAGTACGACATCATTACTCAAAAAATCCTCCAAAAAATTTTAAATCCTGTTGTAAACTTAAGCCAGAAGATCTGTATTACTGCTGCTGCTGCTGCTGCTGCTAGCTGGCTCAGAGGGAGCCAGGATAGTGGCATGGGGTTCTGCAGCAATCAGAAAGGTCAATGAGATGGAATGATGATACAGGAGGTTTAATGACAAAAGGACCAGTGAACTGAAAAGGTGTCACAAAGAAAAAGTGCTCACCCATCTCTGAAGATGTAGGCTCACAAGAAACTCCACAAGGGAAGGATCTCCAATCAGATATCCTTCCCCAGTGAGGTCTAGGACAGGTGCAGCCAGGCTCCATCCCTTCTGGTCACACAGCTGAATTGCCTTCCCCTGTGCTCCCAGGGCTGACCAGGTCCTTTCCCAGGTGCTCAGTCAGTGGTTCAGGCTGTGACTCAACAGTTCCTGTACAGATTCCCAACAATTTAGCAAACATTTGTGTTTTTTTATTTTCTTCTGTATTGGAAGTGTTTTTATAATCACTGTGTGTGACTGTCAGGAATACATGTGAAAGGTCAATAACAACATTCCCTGGCTTTATCCTGACAGTGACTTTTGCTCTCAGAAGACACCAGCAGGACAGGGCACTGGTGACCCACCCTTCCAGATTAACAGGGAAAGGTACCATTTTTCAGACTCGTATGTGTGTGTATGTGCTGGGTTAGTTTCACTGCTTCCTCTGCAAAATGCAGAGGAGGACACAAACCTTGAACATATTTCCTTCCAACAGATCTTGTCACAGGCTCTTCTTACTGCAGACTGAGATGGATCCAAATCTGAACTCTCCAGCGACAGATCTCCTGATCACCTGTGTGTCTCCTACATCACAGAATTACTGAAATGCCAAGAAAACCATTTCTAAACCATAAAATGGGAAATCTTGCAGTAGGTTGTTTGGAGCTGCTGCTCATTTTCTGTCTTTCTGCCCTCCAAACACCGCTTTACCCTGACACAAAGCCCCAGTGCAGGAACACTGTTTGCTAAGAGCAAAACAGCGAGCTGATGAGACTGAGCAGAACGTGGCTGATCACCCCATGTAAAAGTGTTGATGAAGTAACATCTGGGTCTTTCTCTGTTGTCGTTTGTGTCAGTTGGGTTTTGTCAATTCTGCTGATGAATGCTGTTGCAACAATCCAGAGATAGGTTGCAGTGACAGATGGGAAAGCATCACTCAGCTGACATCAAGGAAAAAAAAGATAAAAAAGAGAAATATTTCTGAGGTTCTCAATGCGCTGGCCTACCTTACTGCTACATGAAACTATTAGCCATTTTGCCATCAGCCACTGAGAGCGGCAATCAGATGAAAAGTAAGAGAAATACTTCTCTTTATTCTGCAGCTAAAGCTATGCATCTCGCAGCAATGCCATTGGCTGTTCTCTAGCATTCACTCATCTTTCCTAGGAAATGAAATGAATTGGATGTCAGGGGCAAGCAGGTCTGGCAAAAAAAAAAAAAAAAGAGAGAGATTTCTTGCATAATGTCTTTGTTACATTCCTAATAGAAGCATGAGGAAACATGCATTATACTGCTGAGTATTTTTTCACAAGTTAATGAGAGAGCAGTGCAAAGAATTCCCAGAGGTACCTAACCCAGCTTACTCTTGCTTCATAGTTATTTACTGAGAAGAAACACTCTCCTCCCAAGTCAGACTCCTTGAGAAAATCATGCTTTGTTAGAATTAACCTGCTCGCTGATCTGTCACTTGCATGAATTCCTTACATTCCAAAAATGAAAGCATTTGGTTAGAAGCAACAGTGTTTCTTTCAATCCTTCAGTCAGAAATATCCAAAAAGCAACAACAGGACCTCATGGACAGCAATGAAATTCTCGTAAAAAGAATGCACAAAGACGGCTCATGTCAGCACATGTCACCTTTGATGGAACACAGAGTAATGACAGACCTCTTTTACTAGGAACAGATTTTGCCACTTCTGCTAACAATGCTTATTGCACACAGATGCAAAGTAGAGAGCAGAGAGATTCTTGATTGATTTTCCACACAGAAAATACTCCTCCCTTGAATATCTCCATGCAAAAGTATCTTGATGATTTAGTACCTGGTTCCCAAGTAAAACAGGAGTTGGGTGTATACACCGGGGCCATGACGCAGGCATTTCCTTTCTGCCTCAACCACAGCAGGACTGCAGACAGGTGGTGGCAGTGGAACTGTGCTGCTCAGCAGTGACTCAAAGCCAAGGAGCCCATCTCAGGGCTCTGTTTCATCTCAAATAAATCCTAACTAACTGCACAGCACAATTTACTCCAGCTAACTCTTGTCACAGCTGTTCTCTGTATCTTCTTTTTTCATCCTAACATAACTGAAAATGACATTACAGCACTTCAGAGGTTTCAAAACTTAGGTGTAACTGCAGAACTGAAATACTCCATTCATCTCTCAGTGGCACAAAGATGCCTTTTTCTCTCTAATGCTGCCTCTTACCAACGCTCACGCAATCCAATTAGCTTTGGTTCCGCAGTGCAGGCGATATCTCCATCTGCTGGGGCTCACATCCTACAGGACCTTCTACACAAGAACACAGCTAAGAGCACGACGACTCTTTCTTTAGTTTACTTGTCCTCTCTTTCAGTTTCTACACATTTATAGGCACCCATCCACACACAGCCAACCAGCACCACCCCCAGTCTCGGGACTTATGGGACTGCCTGGCCTGGTTGACTTTTAAGGATGCTTGAATTCTGGCCTTGGGTGGTGGCTTTCAATTACTTCACTGTCACCAAACAAAAGGAAGGTTGAACAGCTTTCTGAGTCAGTCAGAACAATTTCCTGCGTTTAAGTGAACAACACCTAGGCAGCCAGAAGCTATGCACAGGTAGAATTCCTGTCTTTCCATACCAAAACAAAGTTTTCACTTGACCACAGTGACCACATTTAGCAACCTTTCCAGAATATGTGCCTGCTTTTTCATGTCACAGTGCCTGCAGAATGAGGACTGCATTACAAAGGGTAGGATTTCAGCAGTTAAGCAGGACTGAAACTAGAAATAGCAGGAAATTGCTTTAAACTACTCCACCAAGCACAAATGACTTTTAAATTCAGTCACACACCAGTGTAAGGATGTGTTTTCACAGCCTGACAGGAGAACATTAAGCACGTTCTACAGTACAATAAGTACCTTAACAACCATCCTACTTACAGCTCATTTCGGGATAATTCCCTCCCTGATCTCTTGTACTGCTCTTGCACACCTTTAACTCCCTGCAAGTCGCTCTTGGCACAGCTCCAGATACAGCCTGGTAAATATTTGGACATCACTGGACAGCGGGTTTGGGAAACCGTTCCAGGCAGAGGATTAATTTCCTCTAAGGTGAGCTATCATGTCGCCTGTTTCCATCAAGGAAAGCACTGCATATAAAGTAGGTGGGATCGTTTTAATTAGTAAGGACTTGATACCCAGCTGCTGCACTAGGCTCAAGAATAGGGTCATTCCAATGTGAGAGGGCTCCGAGATCAAATCCCAAAATAACTTTAAAGGTGCCTAAATAATAAAGGATCACGAAGGAGTGTAGATTCTGACCTCAGCTTGAGCTCCAATAGAACAAAACAACAAAACCCCTACACAGAGCTTTGAATGGCCTGTTTTGAATTCAGGGATGGAAAGGATTCATAGCTTTCAAACGGTAGTTATTATGTAGTATGCACTAAGAAGAGGTACTAAATTAAAGACTTTGTGACTGACCACTACTTTCTATTCTTATATTAATGATGGAATTTTTGGTAAAAGATCTAAGTAGATACTCCTGGCTTTTATCTTTCTTCCTATTTTTTTTTTTAATTTAGTCTTCACAAATTATTCTGTTTAGAATATTGTTTTTAGTATCTGTTTTTAGTATTCACAAATTATTGGATTATTCAAAATCGCTAAGGTGGAATTTCAGTATAGCACATATGAACATATTTAAACCTGAGGCTTCTGAAAGTGAGGAGCCAAGGTGTGCATTTGCTCTGTCACTCAGCGAATCAGAGCTCTGGACCAACACAGACTGCAGGTGGCAGCACCCAGTAAACCAGCTGCAGGGTGAGCTGAGCCCAGACAAATGGGATCTCCGTGCTTTTTAAGCCACTTCCTATACCGCGAGTGCTTTGGTGTCTGTACAGTTTCAGTCCGAATTTCCATTTTGATACAATACTGATGTCAGTAATTAATATATTATTAATCTGTACTTTAGTTTTCAACTGTTGCAGCTTTGCTTTTTACATAGTAGTGTCATATTCTCTTTGAATTGTACGTGGAGATGTGGCACTGAGAGACAGAGGTCAGTGGATATGGTAGGGATGAAATGACAGATGGACTCGATGATCTCAAAGGTCTTTTCCAACTTAAGTGATTCTATAATTCTAAATGCTTTCAGCGCTTCTCACTCAGTCAAATCTCCTAAACGAGAGAAGCTCCTTCAACTGCCTGAGCCAAATACAACAAGTAGGTGGGTAATTTTTTCAGTTTTCTCCAGTTCATATTTTCCCTACTCAGTTCAGGAGAATCTGGCTTTACTATCACCACTCTCTGGTCTTGCTCAGAAAGAAACCACCTGTTCCATTTTTCTTAGCACACAATCTCTATCAGAATAGCTATCTGTGCTATGGCTGGTAGGTGTTCCAGCTGGAACTGTGTTCCCAGGAAGTGCCTTACTCCACTCTGGGACCAACGTTAATTACTTACCCAGTTAATTAGGTGACTCAAGAGCCCCTAGCAGAACCCCCATCAATGTGGACATGAGTCCTGGCAGCACCCACCTGGCTCCTCCTCGATATGAGCACACAAAGCTTCTCTTCTGAGAGGCAGCAGGCAACAGGACTTGGTATATTTGTGCCTTTGACGTCCTTTTAATTTGTTGTACACAATACATTTGCATTGACCTTCTCTTGTATGGCAGGATGCTTTGCTGGAGCCATAGGAAGCCACCTGTAAAATACTTTCATTGCAATCAGAACTAGTCTGCAACCTTGACTCAGCAGTCTTTGCAAAAGAACGGGTATTTTTGTCTTATTTAAAGCATGTTCAATCTTTTAAACTTCTATATTTAAAACAAAGAATTCTAAGGACAACTTAGTTATTCACTCCTCTGACAGTGCCAAAGTTTGTAATTAGACAATTATTCAGCCATCCAACCACGTACTCTTTCTTACATCAGAAACATCCCTGGCCTGCAACCCAGCTCCATCATCCATCTCCTTCCAGCACCTCATTGCTTACTGCTGACACTGATCACTTGGCTATGGATGCTTACATCTAACTTTCCAAAATGCCCCTAAGGGCAAATTGTCCAGCCTTGTTCCTTCTGGGATCAGTATGGTGGTCTAATAAGGCAGCTCCACTGCATGCATCACACAGACAAGTTCTGCAGACTCCCAACTGTCTTACTGAAAAGAAAGAAATCAATAAACCCAAGCAGAAAATTTTACAACTCTCGGACACGCCAATCATACCCCAATTGTGTAACAACAGTGAGAGCACCGCAGTCATGTCAGCAAAATAAGCTGTCCTCTCTGCAGGAAATGTTTCTATTCTGTGCAATTTCCCACTTCAGGAGCTTATTTCTTTGTGGTTCTGGGTCTGGCAGTCATTAAAGTGTAATAATAACCAGGAGATGCAATTTAATTCGTACAGAAGGATTTCTCTGCCGTGGCCCATTACTCCCAGGCACGAAGACGTTAGTGGTAATCTCACAGATCCCAGCTGACTTCCAGAAATCTTGTCTGCCTTGTCCAGGCCAAACTGTGGTGCCAGGTTGGAGGCACAAATATTACAGTTGGCAGCAGGGATGAATGAACATGAAGGTAGCACCTCTTGTGAATGTAAGGATTCTCAGCTAGCAGGGCAGAGTCCCCCCTTGAAAGTCATTAACAGCCAGTCAGAAAGAACCAACACTGACAACATATTTTAAATAACTTCTTGAATTGTCATCACTGAGTTTTTCCATTTAGAGTTTCAAAAATATGATTTTCAAATATCAAGTTATTTGCCATGATCAACATGAAAAAGAAAACAATAAAATGTTTTTCATAAAAATATTCCATACAAACAGAGGAAGACATTCAATAATTTTCAGTGATTCAGTGAATAAATTCAAAATAAACTGTTATCCTACAGTCATGTTTTTTGACAGCCAGCTCAGAGCTCTTAGAACTGCTATATGAAAAGAAGGAAAAAAAGGAAAATCACTACTAACAAAATCAAGAATTGGTCACCACTGTGGTGAGGCACACAACCCAGCTACAGCAGGCTGGGCTTTTGGATGGCATTTATTTACAAAGCATACGTGGATTTTTCAGGTTCCTGCATGACATGTGGCTGGTTCCATGTTACTCATCTTATTTTAATGGGCAAATTACTAGAAAAAGCCCACGTATAATTTTTTCACCTTGCACATAACTTCATCTGGAAATGACAGCATACATGAGGTTTCTGCTTTGTTTTGAGCTATGTGCCACGTGTCACTCAAGCGTTTGCTTTGCATATTACAGCAACGCATCTCTAGAGCCTATCTGATAAGAATGATGTTTCACATCTGAGTCACTATCATCCATCTTGTGTAAGAGATATGCTGTATTCAGACACCAAACAGGACAGGTAGGTTCCCAGCAATTAGGATGTATGCTCACCAATAGTATATTGGCACTGTAATCAGGAGAGAAATATTCTTCTATCTATGCTACGGTTACGGAAGATAATAGCAGCCATATTCACAGGCACTGAGGTTTCTTGAATCATAAAACACTGTCAGCTCCACATTTCATTGACTGCAAAGAAATATTTCCTGCTACAGACAGGTCTCTGTTTATGCAACTGGTTCAGCCTTTTCTCCAAGCTAACAGCCCGCTGCTTTATTAGGAAAAGACCTTCATTCATTATTAATTTTCCAGTTTTATAGAAACTATATAATTGTAGTGAATATAGACTGTGTTGTCTTTGGGAAGTCCTAGACTGAACCTTGTTTTTGTCACATTCCAGGAGACATTTCTGTCCACAGGGCTAGATCCTGAACACAAACCAGCAAGAAAAAAAACAACAATTGTGAATCAAAGAACACACAAACTATCGAGAAGAAAGCAAAAGGAAGAACACCTCACAATTTCATCCACCTGCAAGGTTAGGAGCACTACTGCGCAGCTGACTGAGGCCCTTCTAAAGTGAGTGGATATAGAAAATGCCACTGTGTCTCACCCTGCTCCCATGCATGACCTGAGCAAGGCCTGGACAAAACAAGACAGCTGCTCCACCCCAGCAGAGGCTCAGTGCAGCTGGTGTGTGCTCCATCCTGTGTGTGTCCCTGGGTTCTCTCAGCCCTGGGCTACATCTTCCACTGGGGCAGCTTCCCCATGGTGATGCCTTACACACCTGTGTAGGGCTCAGTACCGAAGTGCTCTGGCTCCACCAGCAGCTCTGCAGGAACACCTGGGTGAGGCTTCACAGCCTGTATCACATACAGTGATCCCTCTGATCTTAACTGCATGCTAACAACCTCTACAGTCAGATCTAGAGTAATCAACTGCACACATTAAAAACAATCAATTGTCCCATCACATGAAAGACTGCAAGCAAAAATGAGGGTGGGGGAGAAATCCAAATAAATGCCAGTGTAGCTCCTACACACAACAACATGGAACAATCTTTTGTGATGATAGAGAAAGCAATCAGCTCTGATGGACTCACTTATAATGATTATTACACCCTTGTTTTCCCCTGATCGTACACAGGATATTCAGGGGATTGACATACTTATTCAGGGGACTGATACCATCTTTCTCTTTGCTAAGTATTACACTCTTAGAATAAACAGTGCAATTAAGATTGCAAAAGAAATCCAACAACATGCAGGTAAACAAAGTTTCAATATCGTTCACTTCCCCCACAGACTGAAGAACCATTGGGAGGTCAGAGGATGCCCACAGCAGTGAGGGAGGCAGGCATGGCAGGAAGAAAAAGGTATCCTTCTGTCCTCCATCACACCTGCAATAAAGGATGGAAATGTGAGAACACACGGAAGCCAAGAGCCACTTGGAAGAGGAGAAACAGATCCATCTTTAGAGTGAATGCCTGGCTCCTATATGCCTCGGAACAGCTCTAGGAGCTTAAACAGCATCATGTTCTTTCATGAGCATCAGCTCGACAGCATGTTAAGCATTAAAGTTGTCCTAAATATTTCAGCGCTTAAGTCACCTACACTGCAGTAAGAATTTCTTGTGTGTGAGCATTTTCGGAAGTGCTTGGGGTTTCATCACTTTTTTTTCCCTTCTAGTCTTCAGGGGTGAAAAAGGGGCAAGGAGAGACACCCCTTCCCAGAGAAATGAGCCCCTTCTCCACCCAGCCATGTCCTTCTCAGAGGTGATGTCTCTGACTGCAGGGCGCAGCCACTGAGAAGCAAGAAGTAAAGGATTTCAGGGCTGTGATTACCATCTTCACAACAAACATGAAGAATGTACGTAATTACTAAGCTAACATTTGTATATGCAAACAACAAGAGTGGAACTGTAGCTGAATCTAAACTCTGTGCCCTCCAGAACACACAATATGTTCAGAGAAAAAGAACTTTATTTAAAATACATAGTTTCCCAATATCCTGCCACACAAGTTTGAATTTGATAACCAACTACAGCCACCCTAAAACCAAGCCTTTGCCTACTTGATCAAAAGTCTGCATGAGCCAAAAAAAACAGTCTGTGCTGAGTGTCCCCCTGACTCATCACAGACCTGAGCGGGAGCAGGAGAAAGAATCCTGCACAGACAGCCCTGCAGCATGCATCCTGGTAGCCTCTCATCTCATATGCTATTAAAACTAAGAGTAACATATGCACCTTTTGGTATCCACGGCTTTTTATTCCATACACTCTTGCACACCCAAACCTATTGCTGAGGTTCAGATTGCAATCTGCATCTTTCTTCACACAGTGTTTTCACTAGATCCTAGAACACCTCCGTGATGAATGGTATGTTGCAGTGTGAACATGCAGTCACTGTCAGCCTAATCCAGCTCTCCCTGCACAGACAGGTGAACTCTTTTATGGAACCCCTAAAAGGTCAGGTGCACATTAGATGCTCGTCTAGTGCCAGCAGGACACCCACCTGCACATAGATAAATACATTCAGCTGTATTTGACAATATAGACTCTATATTCTGTGCTATTCTTAGAGTTCAGGATTCATAAGCCAGGTAAAGTTTCTCCCTATTTTCATTCATTTCACTACTTGCTGATGAACATCAATCCTTCATTCTTGATTTTTGCCAGTGCAAAGCATGTTATGGGTGAAAACAAACAAGGTGCTTCCAAGCAAAACTTACAAACATCCCTGGTGTGCCAGCAGAGGGTAATCTGTTCGCAGCTGGATCTGTAGCTGAAAAGTTTGAAGCAACCGGTGACTGAAAACTTAATGCCAGTGTCTATATCTCACAGTAGCAGTGAGTTGTTAATGACTGCGTCTGCGTGGCACAGAAAGCACAGAGACACGTAGAGGGAGAATCTGTGCCAGGTCAGCCCCAGCTGAGAGCCCAGGTCCTGCCCTCCCCCTGCAATAGGGGAAGAAATACATCAATGTTCTCAGATCCCACCTGACATATAGGGAAGAGGCTCACTTGGCAGTGATCAGCAGCTGTGGTGAGAAGCACAGGATGGCGGGCAGCAGTGTGCACAGACGTGTGGACAGCCGAGTGTCTGCAGACAGGGTGCTCTGGCCTTAGCAAGTGACGTTCTAAGCAGCTATGGCTCTCCAAGTATGAACATCTCAGTAATTCTTCCATCCAAGTGCACTACAGGACTGCTTAATGCAATGGCTTCTCCTCAGCAGGAGCCCACCTGCAGCACTGCCGGCAGCCAGAGCACAGCACGCCCACTTTTCCCTGGGAATTCGCACTGCCACTTCAAATTCTGCCTGCTTGAACTCTGGACAAAACCTCCCCAAAGAAAGGGCTGCAGCAGGGCAGGAAACCCCTGACCTCTAACAGTCAGGAATGCACAATGAGTAGCAAAATTGTTTTGCAACTAAGGTACAGCCAAGAAACTGGCAACAAGTGAAGGAGGAACAGAGAGAAGTGCTGAGCACTCCAGGTTTTCATGCTCCTTGCCTCACTGGGTCATGGAAAGTCTTGGAAACTGAGATTTTTGTTGGTAATGGATGATTAGCCTTGGCTAATCCTATTATGTTTGCAATTCAACTCTTTGCTCTTTCACGGGTTTCCTGTGTGATGTCAAGCACGTTATTCACTCCATCATTCTCTTATGTAAAAGGAATAACAGATCAGTAACAGCACTATTGCACAATTTAATTTGAATGCAGACATTTAAATGCTGCTTTGTTGAAATGGAAATGCTTGGAGGAGATGTATTATTTTGACATCTTCTTAAGGGAGGTTTTATTTCTCGGGGTTCGCTGGTCAGTGTCACTGAAGAAGAAAAATCACTTCCATGTGCGTGACTAAAGATTGTAAAAATGGAGATGTTTGTATTTAATGAGGAGACATATATGAGGTTAAACGTCGAAAGGTACAGCTGTAGTGGATGCCTATATGTACAATAGCTGGTGAAAGGACGTTGAAGAAGCTGAAATCTGGGATAAGTAAAACTGTTATGGGCTGCCCACAGGCTGTCATCCCCTGCTGCCCAGTGCTGCTCAGGGTGAGGAGGAAACAGGAGAGCTGGGAGTGAGGTGTGAGATCAAGCCTGTGGTGAAGGAGGGGGTGAGGGAATGTTTTTAGCTTCAGCCAATCTCACCATCCAAATCTATTTTAATTGGCAATATATTAAATCAGTTTTCTGCGGGTCGAGTCTGTTTTGCTTATGACAATAATCAGCAAGAAATCTCCCTGACTTTACCTCAGCCCACAAGTATTTCCATCTTTCTTCTTTCCACTGACCTGTTGAGAAGGGGAAGGTGGCTGGGTGGGGGTCTGGTGGCCAGACAGGGTCACTCCACCACTGAGATAAAGCACTGCTTTCACAGAAGTCAAGTTCAGCCACAAACCTCGCCACCAAGACCATAGCTGTAGTGTCTAAGGCTATTACCCTGCACAGATACATTTGCTGATCTAAGCATAAAGACTTAATCAGTCAAAAACAGAAAATAATCTCTGACATCAAGAACAAAGTGTCAGAGTCTCAGCTTCAACAGCACCCTTTATAAGTCCCTGTGATGGTTAGGTATATCAGTGTGATGGGCTAGGTTATACACTTCCCTCCATCACCCCCAAGTTATTCCCAAGCTTCTAGTTGTCTGCATCAAGGTTTCAGGATAGCATGAAGTAAAATTTATGTGATATTAGAAAACTATCTGGGAAATACTCCTGTGCAAGCCTGTCACACCACATTCCTTCTGTGGCACAGCAGGTGTGAGCTGTAGGCTGTGATAATTACACACCAGCTACTAACCTGACTCGCTGGCTTCTTCAGCCAGATGCATTACTGAGGCACGTTGGCAAGTCATGTCACCAGCCGTGAGTGCTGCTTCCTTTCCTAGACACAGCTGCATTGGAAAGACGTGGATGAACTGATCAACTTATAAAGCACTTCTGCTTCCCGAATTTGCCAGTTACCTAAAGGTAAGAGCTTTCTAATTACTCTGAATCAATGCTATTCCTTATGAAATACAGAAAGGAATAAGGCAAGGACTGAGATGGGCAGGGAGCTCAGGGAATGTGACAGCTGTGGTTCTTGGCTGTAAATGTTAACTCTGTGATTGAATTGTCAGGCTTCCCAAGCTTTGGAAGTCTGGAGGCAAAGACTGTTCTTAGGGTACTTTACTTATTTCCTAGAACAGTCCAAAGATGGAAAACAGGAAAACAATCCTATAAGGTAAAGATGAGAAGAATAATAAGAACAGAAAGTCTATGTCTATCTTTCTGATGTGCCATCGGAAAGGGCTTCTGTCACGCACAACAGCAGGGCACAGACCTGCTTTCCTCAGATTAACGTTATCCATAATAACTTCGTAAGAGTTGTCAGACCAGGTCCAGATGCTACATGACGTGTTATTCATGCTGTTCTATCAGTTTGCAGTTGAAGGACAAGCCACGGACATTATTTTTATATGGTTATAAATGAAATGCTAGCTACCCGTGCTTTAGCGCTGTCAGTAAGAGAATGTAAATCCATAAGAGAACCTAATGCAAAGATGCAATATCATCGAATATTAAGGCAATGATGAAGTGCTGAAAGCAATTGTGTAAGGCTGTCCTCAGTTCAGACATCCAGAAGGAAACGTGAAAGAGAAAATGGTGTCAGTGGAGGACAAAGGAGGAATCTAAACTTGGCATATATTCCATACTCTGTTGCTTGCTCAAATTTTAAGACCAGCCAAAGCCACATTTGGACCATGTCACTGCAGAATGGTCACAGCGCCTTCTTGATACAGTGCCTCTGTATACAAAACAAAGAGTAATTAATTTGCTCGTCGTCACTGTTGTAGAACAGGATCTGATCCCTTGTTTCCCCTCAGCCCAGGTTAATGCATGAACCACCGGCCAGTACTTCCTTTCAGTGGTTAGTACTCTATTTTTGAAACAGTAATTAGGGAGGGAGAAGTTTTAATGCAATCCCATGGCCCAATTCTCCTCGTCCTTCAGAACAGAGGCCCTTTAAATGTGAGTGAAGCTGGCCTTCCAAAGGCAAGGCATTGTGCTTCAAACAGCAAATTAAGGAGCAGGTATTAAGGGATATATCTGGTTTACATCAAAGGTTCACACAGAATTCAGTGACAGAGCTTATTTAGTCTTTTAATTAGTAGTTTTGACAGAAATGTGGGAGTGGCAAGAAAATGTATGAATGAAGACATGAATGTTGGGAAGCAGAAAACCTGTTGCATAGTGAGAAAACCCAGAGAATTGCTGTGACAGAATTCCTACCTACCTGCACTGCTCCAAAGCAGTACGTTTAAAGACTACTATCAAGAAAAGCAGCTACAACTGGGAGCTCCTCAGTACAAAGTGACATCAGAGGACAAAGAAACTCAGCGTAAATGCAAGTCATTGGCACGATATGGTTGTGGAAGAAGACAAAGTACTTTCGATTCTATTAAAGACAGCATTTTCCCTAAATATAACAAGACATTCATACTATTCTGCAGGCTGAGGACTGAGCTCATCTGGTCACTTCTGTCCAGAATTCATCATAATTCACTGTCCAGAAGTGAGGACACAACAAGCCTACATAGTGCTGTGAGCAGCAGGAACAGAAGATGTACTGAATTATAGAGTAGAACTCCCTTGATGAAGGAATAACCCAACGAAGTATGACTGGGATAGGACTGGAAAATGCATGGAATTCCTGCCCAGCTGGCAGCCATGTGGGTCCACATAGGCCAGGCCAAGCTGCTGTTTGCACACCCAGGTGTGCAGCTGCCTGCTCAGGGCCAGCAGCCAGGGAACCAACCCTCCATCTGCACACTGCAGCAAGCACACACTGTGGGCTGTGCTGGATTAATAATAATAATAATAAACATCCCAAATATTTTTGCATTTTTGTCATCTTTTACAATATCATAAATGAGAACACGTTTGCTCCAAACTGGAGAAAGCAAAGACATCTTCATGAAGAGAGCTCAGCTCACTAGCATTTCACTCTTCAGTAAATGCTTCTTCCTAATTTTGTGAACAAAAGTGGTTATTCTCGCTGTGCTCTCAACTGCCACTTAAGCCACAGTGCCTTGGGTTAATTATACATCAGTACTACCTTGTACACATGAGGGGAGGGTCCTGCCCAGCTCTCCAGGCCAATGACAAAATCATCCCGATGACTTCAGCAGGAGAACAACCAGCTTCTTGCACCGACCCTTGGAAGCAGTAACCTCACACTGATGAGTCAATACAGCCAACAGACAAACCAGTGGAACCAAGCAAGGAGTTCACAACAAGAACCACAGATCAGATTCAGTTGAATCCCCCATAGCTACATCCTCTCCATTTGAAAAAGGAAGCAGGTAGCCTGATACACACTTAAAAACCGGGAGCCTGAGGAACTTGGAAATGGCAGCAGGGTACCACAGTGCCTGCTGAGCATCGTTCGTTGAGTTCACTGGCAGGATGCTTACTTCAGGCACGCTGAATACTTCTCCAACTTTTAATTTGCTGCCTGCTGACCTATCTTGAGTTTCTATTTTAAAAACACGAGTAAACATATACCTGGATGCTGCTCCACAGCTCTTTGTTTATCTGTGCTATTCCTTCCTGAACATCTGACAAGTCTCAGCACATTGCAAATGTTACCATGAGCAACAAACTTGGAGCTAATGAGAGAAGACCTCTCCATTGAGGAATTCAGTATTTCATTGCCGACTAAAATGAGAAACAACTGCTTCAGTAAAATAAAACAGATGCACTCAATGTTATCCAAGCCAGATGCAATTGTATGCCAGCAATGGTATCTTATGGTCACTCCTTACAATAGTAGAAATCAAAATTGTTTCATAAAAGCAGCTGGAAGGGCTGAATGCCCACAAAACACATTGAACTGGAGATGGCAGGACAGCAAGAGCACATTACACTGCAATGATCATTACAAACTGATCTCTCAGCTACTATCCTAAAAGCCATCAGATCACTGCTACACCTCCAAATATCCCTGAAGTCAGCAGATCAATTTCTGAAGCATTTTAATCTTCCAAAAACATAAAACTTCTGAATGAATGACATGACCTTCTTCAAATACCCAAATCACAGAATGTTCCCTTCCAAATTCTGCATCCTGTGTTGTTCTGGCCCTGAACTGGCTGTTACTGAAGTCAATGTCAGATCACACTCTGACATAAGCTGGAGCTGGAAGAGACATTCAACATTTTCCTCATGCAGCCACTGCTTCCTGTCCTGCCTAAGATTCTGGATGCCATCCTGGTACACGATGTGATAGCCAAAGATGATAGCCTCCTGCCAGATGATGATCCAAGAGCTTAATGCCAGCGTGGTGCAGGCAGGGCACAGGGACAGCTCTCTGCAACATTAGTTCCTCTCTTACAGTATCCAGCTCTTCCCTACACTTTCTCCATTGCCCCCAGAGCAGCATCAGGCATTCTGTGCTGTTACACCCACAGCCAGCTCCTGGGTGCAGCACCACCTCAGCTGGAATAGAGGCAGGCCAGCGTCACTAAGTGCTCCTGGAAGCATTTTGGAAACCTCATTTGCCTGCAGCATGAGACCAACAATGAACCTTCTTGCTAAAAAAGCCTCTCTTAAATACCAAAGGGATTAGTAAATCCTGATCACTTTTCACTGAAGTGCCACATCATGTTTTAATCAGGCCAATCCACTGCTGACAAAGAACTCAACAGAACAGAGGCACAGGAAGAGCTATGTGGGCTCCAAAACACGCACACCTGCCAAATCCCAGCTGCCTCCTCTCACATGAGAATTCTGAATCTCAACAGAGAGGAATTCGTACTGCAGCAAACTACAGCTCCTCAAATCAAATTGTAAATACATCATCAGCACAGCTCATACTTACAAAGCAAGCACGCACAGCGCTCACGCAGTGATATTTCTGAATCCGTCTTCAGTACCTCCCAGTTGATGTTCTGCTGAGCTGCACCCAGACTGAAACAGACATGAATCCCATGGGACTCTCCAGTCTCACAAATACTTCCATTTCAACTGCCACAATATAACCTTAGAAGAGGTGCCTGTCGGAAAAGCATATTCCTCTCAAAATTGAGAACAAACTGCAAAAAACACTTTAGAAAGATGAAAAAATGACTTGCATACCCAGGGCTGTCTGTCTGTCTGCCCACCATTCAAACATGCAACAGCTGACAAACCATGTAGGGAGAGTCTCTGTTCTCATTACAACTATTTTGACCATACGCAGAAAGCTGACTGGTGAATCTCTTAGGACTCCTGAAAAGACTGCCCTCCATGTGCCTTCGTTTTCCCTCCATACAGCACCAATGGCACCTGGACACGCACACTGAATTAGGCCCTGTTTGGCCATTGGGGATGTTTGGGAGGAACGTGCAGAGGTGTGGGTGAGTGCTGGAGAGCAGAGCCCTGCCCTGGAATTCTGCAGTTCAGCAGCTTTGCTTGGCTCAAGGAATGTCACTGCACACCAGAACTGAGGGCCGGAGCAAACCCAGAGGAAGGGGATGGAAACTGCTGCTGCCTATCTTCCCCTAGGGCACGTCCTTCCTAAAACATAAAGACCTCACGCCTTCCATTCTCTGAATTGGGTTTTTGTGTACATGCCTCAAGGTGTGATTTGCTTTCTCTATTTTATCACTTTAAAATATACTGAACTTAAAGCGAGCTTTATTTCCCAGTGCAAATAGATCCTGCCCATATGCAGAAGAGACTAAGACAAGAAACAAAGCACAGACTTGTTTCTGCATCCCTCTAGATAAACCCAGCACCCATGCCAGGAGTGCACAGCACTCTGCTCTGCCCAGGGGAGAGCTCTCTTTGCTCACTGTGACTGCAGAGGGGACAACTCGCATCGCATCCTTTGGCATCCAGTGTGGGCCAACTGCACACTGCTAGTTTCTGGAAGGGAGCTGATAGGACACTTCCTACTCCTCAGGAGTCGCTGCCTGACAGTTCTTGCTATTTCCTCCCTCAGTGCTCCTAACACTGTCCATTGTCTCCCACATCTCCGGCAGATTATCACCTCTGATAAAGGTTCTAGCTCTAACCCATGGCAATAACACCAGATGTGGATGTTCACAGTCCCAGTGTGCTCTCAGACATCACAGGCACAGCAGCAACTGAGCTGAGAGCACATCCTAAACAAAAGGGCCTACTGAGCTGTGGAAAACCCTCCAAGCAACGCTCTTCCTGAACTCCATACTCACAGCACTCAGGCCCAGAGGCTACCCGAGCCCTGTGCATCCCGACAGGAGGGCTGAAGCAGCTCCTGCAGCAGCTGGGGCTCACAGAATGCCTCAAGGTGGAAGGGACCTGCAAGGATCAAGTCCCACCCCTGGCTCACTTTCTTTAGGGCAGCTGCTCAATCCCAACACGCAGCACTGTTAGAACAGCAAATAAAAGGCTGAAAGCAACCCAAATCCAGGGCACCAGCCTTAGCAGCAGCCTATGGCCCACAGCTTCAGTGCTCATGGCTCGAGCAGAGCCAACACAAACGAGGACTCCCACACCATTCCTGGCTCTGCTGCTGATTCACTGAAGTCACTGGCTTTTCTTCTGCACCTCCTGCCCTGTACATTTACCTGGTTCTATTACATTAACACCTCACCGGGTGGAGCAAGGATTAGTCAGTGTTTGCTTGCATTCAGCTGTTAACTTGCAATGCCCTCGCTATGTTAACCATTATTATTATTCCTTCATTTTGCCTAGTCTTACAGTCACTGGATGAAATTCAAAATCCATTTCTTCTTTCTCCTGTTTTACAGTGAATGAGATTAATTCAGCAGAAATGTCACCAGAAATGACACCACCCAGTATTTAGCATATGCTGTTTAAGTATCAAGACAGCAATAAGCCAAAAAACTTGAAGACACTCCTTATACATTTGGGCACTGATGCTCATCCCAAAGAAACAGCCCATGGTTATCAACACCAGCTAATACCCATTTGTCTATTATCACAGTTATTGTTGGGATATTCTTCTCTACAGTTCATGACCCTTTCTTCGATTTCATTGTGCCATCTTACCCAGGACCTCTTGATTCTCAGCTTTTCTTTTTTTTTCTCAGTGAGATCCTCATGAAGCTCCACCAATGAATACATCCAACATTTCCAGTCTTATAGCTTCTTTACACCGAGCACACTGAAATACACTTTTTCCCATTCTGCCTAAATAATCCACATCTTAGCCATTTTCTCCAACTTCTTCAGCCTTAACAAGGCCTATGCTTTATTTCTGACTACTTCTCTATGCCATCCCACTTACTTTACTATTCATTCTGCTACCATCTTCCACACTATATCCCATTCATCCAGACCTGTGCAATTCTTTTAAATTCCTTCTTTCTTCCTCCCTAGCACTGCTGCTTTATCTCACCACTACTGACCTACTCTCCTACCCCTTACTACACTCCCCCATATCCATGGCTCTCCAACACAACCTGAAAACAGATCTGCTGAGATCATCTTGCCTTGTCTCCATACTCCTCTAGTTTGACCTCACATACTCAGGCAGCTGATGCTGAATTGCTGAGCATTATGTTTTGCAGACTTTATTTGCTTACCCAACTGTCTCTTAACAATACAGTCCCTCAATACTGCATCACAACAACACAAGACACATAGCTGGGCTTAATCAAAGCCTCACCAGCCTCATCCAGTTGCTCCTCACAGGCCATTGAATCCTCAATCCTTCCTCATTGGAAGGGGATTCTCCCCCTCTGCTCTTGTGAGACCCCACCTGCAGCACCGTGTTCAGCTCTAGAGACCCAACACAAGAGGGACAGGGACCTGCTAAGTTCAGAGGAGGCCATGAGGGTGCTCCCAGAGCTGGAACACCTCTCCTGGGAAACAGGCTGATGGAGCTGGGCTTGTTTAATCTGGAGAAGGCTTTGGGGAGATCTCCTTGTGGCCTTTCAATATTAAATGGGAGCTGTAAGAAAGACAGAGGGACATTTAACCAGGTTTGGATAAGAAGGGGAAATAGCTTTAAACTAGGAGAATGATGAAGATGGTGAGGCATTGGAACAGGCTGCTCAGAGTCGTGGATGCCCCGGCACTGGAAATGTTTGAGCTCATGTGGCACAGGGCTCTGGGCAGTCTGATGTCCCTGCCACAGCAGGGGTTGGTCTCAATGAGCTTTAAGGTCCTTTCAAATACCCAAACCATGATTCTATCTTTGGTTCCTTTCCTCCCGCAAATCACCCTTCCTTGCTGACCTGCACGTAAAGCCATAACTTTCTTCTGCAAAGCAATTCCTACTGTTAACACTAGTTTATCAAAACATTAATCAGCCAGTTAATAGTGGATCAAAAGATAGCTGAGAGTAATTAACACCATTCTATTCACAGTAATACAACATGCATCTCCAGCTGTATTCTCTTCCTCCCACTCTCCTGGACTGTGAAGAACAGTGCCTGCTAACACCTGCAACACACACATACTTTGTGGCCTGATCCTGCTCAGAGCCTTGGGTAGCACAGTCATAGTTAATAATGATATTGACCAACAAACGCCCGTCATGCCAGCGATGAGACAATAGTTTCACAGTACAAGACTGGTCATGGCAATGATGATGATGAAGTTGCACAATAACCTGCCGAAAGATCCAAATTGCCACGGGTTGCACAGTTGCATGCTCTGATCTAATGACACATGAAGGGTTTTCACAGGTGCTCAGAAGTGCAATCTTCCCCCGCTTGATTATTCTGACAGTTCACAGAAAAAGAATCACATTAACTTTCCTGTAAAGGTAACACCTGCAGACATAAATGTGAGTGCTCCAAATAGTGTGCTTTCTGGGTGAATGCTGTCAGCTTTCCAACACAAAGAAAAAAAGTAAGATTCTATTTTCTGCTTCTCCTCATCTTCCTCACCTGGAACTGTAACAGTAACTGACTGCACTGCAGCCTATAAAACAGCCAGAATAAGAGAACCGCTTGTTTCCCTCTAAGTGAAATCTGAGCATAAGAACTAAGAGTTACAGAAGGAGGCATTGAGAAGTACAGGAGACTGAGAGCCACTGACTGTAGATGTTCTTTTGTGCTACTTTTGGCAGGTGAACTCCAGAGATGGCTAGTGAGAAGGGATGTGTGGAAATCCCCATGGTTATGTATGAAGCACGCCAAGAACCCTCTGCACCTGAGTACTGCAGCCAAGGGGGTAAGCAGCCTTTGCTGGATGTGGATGGAAGAGCAAGCTTCTGGCTGGCTCTGTGGCAAACATCAATGGTCATTTTCTGGAGCGTAACCCAAGCAGCTCATAAAGGGCCCAACTTGGCCACAACACGAGAGGCTCAAAATGTGCTTGTGCCAGTGTATAAAACCAGGGTTGGGGCGGGCAAGGCAGTATGATCTTCTAGTGTGGACACCACTTAAAATGGGAAATTAAAAAAAAAAAAAGTTTAATTATTCATTCTACCAACAACAACACTTAACTGGAGCTGCAGTTGTGTCTCTACAGTGATTTTATATTTCTAACAAACAACTGTTCAGGCAGCAGACTTCATAATGGCTCGGCCATGTGCTGCTTAGCCTGCCATCTGCTCTTCCAGAGGACCGGCCCTTTCTCTTGCACTCCTGCCCAGAACTGCCCTCGCTCCCCAGCTGAGTCAGTGTAGCACCTGGGTTCCACGGGCACAAGCAGCCCTTCCCCATGTCATCCCATGGGGGCTGGCACAGCTGAAGGGTTGGCAGCTCTGCTCAGTGACTGCCGTGCGGCTGGGTTGGCTTTTGCTTTGACACCAGGCATTGCTCCCACACCTACGCAAGTATCTCACAATGCTCCTTTGTCTTCTGCTTGTTGGAGCTCATGCTCATTGAAAGACACACTGATGTCAGCCTTCCTGCTATTGAGGAAACTGCCATTCACCAGACAGGGCTGGAGAAGAAACCAGAATGGAGATCAGAAGGTGCAGTACAGGGTTGCTAAACTTGACGTGTTGCAGAGTGCTTTACCCTAAGGCCTCTCCACACATATTTTTCTTCAAAAAGACCTCTCTGGCTTCACTCTAAGCTCTCAGAGGAACTCACACAAGGCTGGGGAATGAGGCTGAAAATGCTTGAGGTGACTTTAGTCACCAGTTCCCCAACTCCCTTACCCACAACTGCAATTCTTCTTTTTCCAAAGACCAAAATGATAAATATGATAAAATGATAAAATTCCTTGGCTTGAAGCTGGGAAAAAAAAAAAAAAACATAATAAAAATAATAATAAAAAAATCAAACTAGAAAAAAGTTCCAAACATTACTGGTAACGGTGGTAATCACTGGGAGAACCCAGTTAGGGGTTCTACAGATCTTCAGTCAGTGGAGCCTTTAAAATAAGATCAAACACAATTTCAGTGTCATACCAGAACAGATGCAGTTATGTGTTGACAAAAGGATTTGGTTTCTTGGTTGATGTTGCTAAGAAATTGAGAGCAGCTTTTCACTGCAGGCTATTCTGGCTTTAAAAACCCATGAATCAAACCAGTCCTGTACATCAGAAGGTCATACCAGGCCATCCTGCCAGGCAGCAGCCCGCCCCAGCCCCAGCCTGACCTTTTGGGAGATGAGCTGACCACTCTGTTGTGTCTCACTGTCCTCCTTCCTCCCTTAGGGGGCTACGAATATCCTGCTCCCCCTCCTTACTCCTACCGAGAAACAGCCACTGTTGAGCAGCCCGGTAAGTGCCAGGTATTTCTGACAACGTTCATAATTCTACTGCTAACAAAAGCAGAATGTTGTTGGCTTTAAAGTCAACAAACACGGAGTTGTTGTTTTTTTTTTTTTTACCTAAATACAGTCCAGAAGGATGGAAAGTTTCCCTAGGAATGTTAAAAACAAACAACGACAACAGACTCAGACCCATGTTCTAGCAGTAGCCAGGCTGCAGAAGCACCCCTTCATGCAGCAAGGGCTTTCAGAACAAATGATTTTAAGTCCAGTTTATTTCATCATTCCTGTTCTATTCACTTTTATGTAAGTGGACAAGTTCAAGGGAGACAATGAGAAAAGGCTTCAAAGAAAGTCAGGTACCATCTCTTACAGGAAGGAGGAGATGCAGCTGTTTTCTGAAATCCCTACATTCAGGAGACAAACTCAGATATCAGATATCCTATTTAAGATGCTACTTTCTTACTTCCCAGTTCTGTTTCAGGCTATTGTTTGAACATACCCTAGATTTGTTTTAGGGTGGCACTGTGTATTGTAAAAGATGGTATTTTTCACTGAAAATATTATTGCAAAAAGAAAAGAACACCTTCACAGAGCTACAATGTATGCACACCTCTCAATGACATACGACAAAGTCAAATCCCGGCTAGAAACAACATGAGAGAAGTTAAGAGATTTTCCCAGCTGGGGACATGTGACTGATAACAGAATAACTACTTGTTTGAATCTCTTTTAGTAAGTGGAGATCCAGAAAGCCCTTCTATATCCTTCAGATCTCCTTTTCAGGGTGAACATGCATTTTTACAGTATTTTATATCAGCAGATCTACTCTCAGTGTCAGCACCGGGCAGCAGAGACTGCCTGACTGTGGAGAGTTCCCCACTAGCAGCTCCCAGTGCGTGTCCTTATGAGTAGTTCTCCTGAATATGTTTTTAGTCAGTAACAGTAACACACGTGGCTCTGGATTTGCCATTTTAGGAACCTACATTGTACAATTCAGATCTGATGGCTTGTAAAAGGTTTCCCATCTTTTTGCTCTCGTTGCTTCTTATTTCCTCTTAAACTCAGTCTACCTGGTGTCTCAGCCTCCGATCATCGTAGCAGGAATCTTCTCAAGCAGACCAACGTCCACAATATGTCCTTCCTGCCGCCAGCACATCACCACACAGGTCACCTACAGGTTGGGCAAACTGTCCTACCTCCTGTGCACCAGCCTGTGCATGGTTGGGTAAGCTTTCCTGTATACGCTGCAGATTCCTAACAGCAGGAGGTTACAAATGTAGGTCCAATACAATTTAAGTTCTAGTTAATGCTTATCTAGACAGTTTGCCCTTCTTCCCTACTTCCTAAGAAGTCAGTCTACCAACATGGCTGGCACAGATTTAACCAAGTATGTTATTACTCTTTGTAAAACAAGTAAAAACTAGTACAACATATTCCTCTTCCCTACCATAATTTAGAATCAGGCTCAGAATCACAAAATTGTAGTGGTAAGAAGGGACCTCTAGAGATCATTGAGTCCAACCCCCAAATAAAGAAAAAATAAGACTAACACGTGAGACATTAGTAATAAAGCTAAATACTTGGGAAGAAAATTTAAATACTAAAGAACCTAAGAAAGAAGTGGAGTCATGAAGTGATATGGCAGATAGAATAAAAATAGATGAAGCCAACAGGAAGGAAAGTTAGTGACTCATTCTGTGCACTCCTGTCTCTTCATCTACAGGTGCTGCTTTGGATGCTGCTTTGTACCTTTCTTTGTGAGGATCTTCAAGGACGCAGACCATTACTGCCCATACTGCCAATTTCATATTTACAGGTACAAAAGGCTATAGGGACAGTTGGCACAACCAGATGATGTCAAGTTCACTTCCTAACGGCGTAAGATTCCACGTGTAGAACTACTGACAGGAAACACCAGAGCAGGCTTTGGTTCTGCAGCTCCCTCATCACCAACCCTACCTGGAGATAGCCATCGCTCGGTTGGACCGACTTTAAGAAGCCCTGATGTGCACCATCACTCAGTTAACGCTCAATTTGGACAGAACACCTGAGTCACAAAGCGTCCAGCTAGCGAGTACTTCAGCACTTCCACAGCTCCCAAACCCCAGCCCGGGGGGACGCAGCTCCTGCACTGCAGCCCAGCACAGCCCAGGACTGGGCACACGGCTGCTGGAGCAGCACTGCCTTCTCAGCACCGAACCCAGTCAGGGTTTTGCTTCTCTCTGCTCTTCCTTGAACGTGACCCACCCCTGCAGGGCTGTGGGTGGAATGGGGCAAGCTGATTATTTATTGATGAAGCATAAGTTATGAAACCCTCATTACTGTGTTACATATGAGATAAGAAAATAAACCTGTTCTTGTTAACAATTCTGACAAAACACTGCTGTCTGCACTGTGTCCGTGACGCCCTGCATGCTGGGGCACCTGTCCACATCAGCGGACCAGCAGAACGAGCAGAAGAGCCGCCTGATGTTATCAGATCGATTTATTTTAGTTCTCTGGGCAATTTAAGCCACTATAAGCATATGGTGGGCAGGGGGACCACGCAGCACGCACTGAGCACCTGTGGAAAGAGGCGGAGCTCAGCTGCTCGCAAGCCAAGCCTCTGACTGGTTGCTTTTGCAATCATCACAAACTCCAACTTTCAGCACTAAAACAGCCAAATTTCCCCGTCTGAGGTCCTCTCCCCATCACTAAGCTGAAGGGCAGCGCGCCCTGCCCGGCTCCGCGCCGCTGACGGTTCGGCCCCCAGCCCCGCCCTGCACACAGCGCCCCCTGGCGGCACAGCGCGCCCGGCTCCAGCAGCCCTCAGAGGGCGGAGCGGGCAGGAAGCTGCGAGGAACGGCGCAGCCCTGCGGCTGGGAGCAGACTGCAGTGAGGATCTAACTGCTCTAAGGAAACAAGCAAACAAACAAACAAACAAAAAAACAACGGCCATCACAAAATAAATACATAAAGATCCTCAAATCCACACTTGCTGCTTGTATTTGCTGACAGCCTTAACGCCTAAAGCCCAGAAATGCGGCCGCTGAAAAGACATGACCGATGCTGGTCATTTCTCCTCAGGTCGCTCAGCGGTGCTGTGACCGCTTCCACACGCTATGCCTGCGCTTCTCCCCGCCCCCAACGCAGCGCGCTGCCTCCCGCTCCGTATTGAATTTACACGGAGACCGCTGTGAGGAGAGCACAGCCCACCGACAGCCGCGCAGCCTGCCAATCTGATGAGAAAAACAGACTTTAAGCAAACAAAAAATAACACCAGCACGTTTGTCTACCTACAGGTGCCACCACCACCGGCTCTGCTCCTCCTGCAGCCGCTCCATCCCAGCCCAGCAGCCCCAGCACACCTGGCCTCAATCTGTGCCACTGTGGGACCGGTGCCGGCGTGGCGGCTCTGCAGAGCTGTGTTGGGATATGGAAAGCGTAGGTTTGAAGAACACGGGAGAAATCGGTGCCAGGAGTGGTATTCCTCACTGGGCAGTCATGGTTCATTGCCTGGAGCTTCACTGTATCACAAATAGCACCAATTTAGATCGTAGCACATTTAGGGTGGCCTTAGTTAAATTAAGCTTGTGCGTGCACTCTTGCTTTTGCTTTGAGATCTCCACTTTTCAGATGCAACTATTTTCTGGGCTGACTGAACTACCGTGCTGACCCAGGTTTGTGCCAGAGCAGCAGGCTGGCGTTTCATCCTGGAGGGCACCACACACCGAAGAAACCACCAACCAACCAACCATGACCACCAAGCTATTTAACCACGTGGAAGCTGGGAGGGCTTTGGCTGTGGAACTTCCCTGCGGAGGTGCTGCAATACACAGAGGCTTCTGTGCTGGCCTGCCCAGGCCTTTGTGAGGACCGACCCAGCAGCAGAGGAATGCAGCACGGAGCAGCTGCTCAGCAGCACTACTTCTGTCCTCAGGTGACGTGGCCCACTTCATCACTTTGATCTAATGAGAAATAACACCACGATGATACAATCCACCAGCAGCCAAACAAGCAGCACCGTTCTTGCCCCATTTCAGGCATTTTTAAAATATCTTTTCCCACCGTTTTAAGATCCGGATGTGAGAAGTTCAGCTTCACCTTTATATAGGGGCCAATACACACTGCGCTGGATAGCACTGAGAAACAAAGAGCCCTGAACACAGAGCAGAAAGAAATAACGTATACTATTTGAGATATGCAGAAGACATTCAGTACAAGCAGAGCATTTTTGCACCAGTACTTGGAGACCGAAGCTTAAGCAAGTATGCAACGAGGAAGGCAGGCTTTCCAGCTACAGCCTGCTGGCTGGCACATCATCTCCTGCTAGCTTAAAAATCACCTGGACAGAAACCAAGCATAGATTCGAAGCCTGAGTTAGGCATTTCACACATACACATTCCCCCCCTTTACTAATCCTAAAGGCCAGGTTCATTTAAAGGCAGGGAACAAACAACACTAGGCTGCGCACTGAACAAAGACACTGCCCACCTCAATATTCAAATCATGGAACCATAAATGCTTGCTTGGTTTCTCTAAGAAAAAACCAGGAAGAGCGAAAAACCTAAAAATCTCACACAACTACTCGGCATTTACCACGAATGTCACTCTTGACACAATTTAGCTAAATTTTGCAAAATTCATCTCCATTTGCTCAAAACCATCCTGACTTCTGAACAAGCCATTTGCTTTCGTTTCAAAAAGCTTTTCCAAAATGAACGAACAAGACACAAATCGAGGGTTTACCCTAGTCTATTTTATTTACAATATATACAGATCCTACAGAAAAAAAAAAATAGGTATGATTTCTCACAGAGGATATTAAATAGCAAAACCACAGCGCAGCTCAGACCTACGTGCTGATGGCAGCCAGTACAAAGGCCGCGGGGCAGAGGGAGGTCCAAGTGTCAGGCCTGGGGCCGGCTCTTGGCATGGCAGGCTGGATCCCAGTGTGGGCAGCAGCTGAGGAAGGTCGGTACTCGGCACCGCAGCTGGCCGGAGGGATTGCCCCATCGCTGGGGCACAGCTGGCAGCAGCACACATTCATCCTGGTGGTGCTAAGCCTTCTGGTGCATAGGGTGGGTTTGTTGACTGTCACTGTCTAGTCAAACTATTTCACTGGTGTGATTGGCTTTGATTTCACAGAATGCTTTGGACTCCTTCGGTATAAAAGGCACTATGTAACCTACAGGAACCACTATTTGGAATAATTCACGTGGGCTGTTAACAATGTGCTCCTCTGATCCTGTGCAACATGAAATTACATTCTTACTGCTTAACACCTAACATTACCATTGGTAATTTTATGCATTCACTCTTATCCTGATAATTCCAGAATCTGAAATCTGAGTAAGAAATGGAAAGCACAGCACTTTTGAAGACTGTACTCCAACTGTACGATACTGCACCTGAGAAAGCCTCCATTCTTCTTCTCTTCACAGCTGTGTGTGTTTCCATATTTGAATAATAGGGTACATGTGCTCCAAGAAAAAAAGGAAACGTTTAAAAAACCTTCAGTTATTGAAAACAGTACACAGGAAATGTCTTAATGTATCATCTCAAAATTGATGTGGGAATAGCACAAATACTGAAACTTGTTTAAACCTGTCATTTAAAAACTAAAAGGCATCCAAAATTTACTTTCCTAGCGGTATTTTCTTCTGAAATTGCAGTTTCTTAAGATATTCCCTAGAAGCTGCCAGCATCTCAGACATTAATGCTAGAATGTAGTGACATTCTGATACAAGCTCAATTTTATTGCTGTCTGCTTAGGGCATACCGCTGCTAATCAGAGTATCTAATTCTACAGAAAAATTTGGAATACAAATCCTGACATGCACTGGAAGCCTGCAGAGACAACAGTTGTCTTGGACTGTGTTATATTTCTCACCACTTAATTGCAAATTCACGGCAAAGGAAAACTTGATCCACTTAAGGCATGTGCCATTGAAGCACTTCACTTCCCTCTACCTGTAACCTACGTACACCGATGACAAAATGACAAACTTTATTGCCTTGACTGGGAATAAGAAATGTTAAAGTCACCACAAGATACAAATTAAGAACAAAAACAAACATTTTACAACAGAAAAAATACGTATGTACCAGAAGCATATCTTGAAATCTAACTTAAAACTACTTGGTGGGATCTTCAGTAATCAGCAGCACACATAAATGCCACACATGAGGGCCATCACACGTATATAGCCTCAACTACAAGTTTAATGAGAGGTTTGAGCAAAGAAATCCTGTAAGAACTTGGCTCTGGTTATGAATATGGGGAATGCATCACAGCAGAAACCTATAATTCCATTAAGAGACCTTACCTTCAGAGACTGCAGATTTTAACTTTACACCATTTGTACGATTAGACTTGAGAATCTCGATGACAGAAATTTGTACAGGCAGAGTCAAGGTTACCACAAAGACTCTACTACAAGCTTTACAAATGAACTAGTAAAATATTTTCTTCCATTTATCTTATTTGTACATGGCTCCTTCCTGGAAAACCCTTTCATTCATTAAGCTGAAATGTAACTAACTTAGGAGGTTAAAAAAAATTCCAAAATCTAAAAAAAAATCTAACAGAAAAACCCACAGATTTCCCCCCCAAACTCCAAAACAATCAATATGAGGGTTATACAGTCGTCAACAGCAAAGAGAGAAAACACACCTTTTGGAAAAGCGCACCAAAGACGACATTTCCCAGAACTCTATTTCCAGAGAGAAATCTTCTTCAACGTCCACGTCATCACTCACCGAAGAAAAATTTTATAGAAAATTTTATTCAACATACAACATTTTCCAGCAAAAAAAGGCAATATACAGGAAGAGTTGTTGTACACTGCAGCTACAGAAACAAAATAAAATACTGGAAAAAAATGTAAAGTTAAGTGTGAATTGCTGATTCTATCTTTACTGCACTCAAAACTAGACACGCGGCTGGCATTAGCTCCAAAATAAAAGGAAGCAGTCTGGGGACTGAAAGAAAACTACACACAATGAATATCAACATCAGTGAAATTCACTTGCAGACTCACCCAACAAAATTATCCTCCAAGTGTTAAATTGTACATGTTCATTCATTAAATATACAATTTCGTTTTTTCTTTTTTTCATTTTTTTTCCTCCTTTTTTATACAAAGTCAACAGCTTACTAAACACTAGTGAGCATGCCCCTCTGTGCTAAAAGGCTATTTCTTGTGTTTTCCCCATCTCTTCCCATGTTAACTAAATGAATGATATTTATAATCCTTTCACTTGCTTTTGCCAACTTTGAGTGTCATTCTATTTGCCAGAAGATGGCATAATAAATTGCAACTGTATTCAACAATGGCTGAAATTTTCATAAAAAGACCCAAATATCTCATTATAGGAGTCAGGGCATCCACTTGGCAAAACGGGATGCAAAGTAGTGACTAAATTAAATGAAAACTAGTTTATTAAAAAAGATTCTATGCAGTTGGAGGAGACAAAAATCCCAAATAAGTGCCAACAATGTACACAATGAAGTAGAGATTGCTATTTATTGATGATGTGAGTTTTTTGCATTTACAAATGCACAAAAATGTCATTTAAAGTATAACTGAAGGAAATAAATCTGATGTGAGTCTAAACATAAGACTTACTAGCTGCAGTGATGGTGAACACCACACCAGGAAAGGCAGCCAGCCAGCTTATGCCATCTATAAACGTACTACAGACAAATATTTTGCCAATGTCAATTGTTCTACTAAACTCTTCCCTCATTATGCTGACAATTGCCTTGCATTACGTTTACCATAAAATAACTCTCATTGGCATCCAAGCTTTATAAAAACACCTTCATTTTGCTCAAAAAGGGCAGTCAATAGATACAGAGAAGCCAAACTGAACAGCCTCAACAAAATAAAATTAACATCAGCAGCAAATCCTCTTGCTGAAGACTTCAGATATAGTGCACGTGTACCAAAGTTCTACGGTTGTTAAAAAGGTGCACACACACACTTATTTTGTCCCTTGCCTCGACAATCTGGTTTATTAAGTCAGTTATGGATTTTAATAGCTTTTTCAAGGTAAGTGTAGCGACTTCTCTTTGGGGCTTTATTGAAATGGTCAAGCCCTAGCCACGGCCTTGGATGAGACATGTTGCCTAGAAAAGAAAGAGAAAAAAATGAAGTTGTAAGACTAAGTTTAAAAGTTTCGTTTACACAAACTACTCATGTGCTCTGTTCAGTTTGCTAGCAATTGTACAGCACAGATGAGGACTGAAAAACAGTCCCTAGCCTATGGACAATAAGGCTGCTCTCCTGACCACTGCTTTCATTCCATTATTATGTTCTACATTTGTTTCTGTGCCAGATAGCTGGTTTTCCTCTTCTTCAGTCACAGGAATTAACAGCAGTGAAACAAGTGCTGAAGTAAAAGCTTGCTGTTGTAACTTATAGCCAGAGACATGCCAATCACAGTACCCACTTTCATAGAATTGCTGGGTCTGTTCGAAACAGAAAGCCATCATCCAAACATCATTTAATACAGCAAATGCTGGTGGTTAAGTGATTGCTGCTGTATTAAGCTATCCTTATCACCTGGCTTAAGTAGGAATATTCTTCAAATAGATGCAAAATGCAGACCAGTAGCTAACTAAGAAAGCATGTAACTGACCTTGTACTTAATCTTCTAATTAAAAAATAGTTACGTTTGGACTATGAAGAAAATATACACAACAACTTTCTACTAGTGCCACTCAGCATTTAATTTACCTACTGCTAATTTTCATAGAAAAAGTACACAATCCACAGTCTTGCAAACGGGCAAGGTTTCCTTTCAACATGACTGCAATGCAGAGCATCAAACATTCTTTGAAGTGAAACGGTAACAACAGAAACTAAACAGCCCCCCAGCAAGAAAAGCAAACTTTAACATTTCAAGACATCAGCTGCTATCACTGAGGCATAAAACACATGACCTTTATGGTTCCTGTATCTGTATTCTTGGATATATTTTCCTCAATCAAAATATTCTTTCTTTTCAGTTGATGTAATGGTTAATGGCAAATACAAATGAACTGCCAATCTGACAGAGACCATCTCAATGTCTTTTAAAGAAAGGAATCAAGTCCTACGCTGTTAGCACTGCTGCAGCTGTCATTAGAGGCATCACCGAGTGTGACAGTATCAACTGACATCAACTACATTGATAAAGTTAGAGAAAGCCAAAGCTTTAGCGGAAGCTCTGCACACTGAAATACTGTTCATATAAGAATGCATTAGAGTGCCATATTATCACACAACAGGACAATCTTGGCAAGATTCTACCAAAGTCCATTATATAAAAAGGCCAGCCTTCTATGAACTCTCAAATTAAAACCCCTTAGTCTCAAACCTCCCATGACTGCTTCAACTATTTCACGTTCTCCTTTTTCCCATTTCTGCCATGTTCTGGTAGGTACTGACCTGGTTACCTGGCCTTTCACATGATCTTGGCACTAACAGCTCTAATTTTACTCAGAAAGTCCAACAGTTAGCTTTGGACTATTCCCTTCTGGTTCCCCTCACTATGATAACTCACAGAATGAAGCTGTAGCTTTGCCTGCCCTAAACAGACCAGAGAGGGTTATCTGTCCACTGACAAATTGTCTACTTCCAAGTTAGTCATCTAGAGACTCCCCAAAATTTGTGCAGAAAGACACGGCCCCAAATGACACAAGCCACAATTCCTTCCCTCTGCTCACTGATGGCTTGTTCAGATGCAGATATTCCAAGTTTTGGCAAGTCCCCTCATATTCACAGCCATAAGCCTGGCTGCATAGCATACCATAATGAGATGGCTTTTTGCTGGGTTCTTACAAACTGCTCATTAATAGTATAGGTCTAAGTCTCTGTGCATTTTGAAATAAATGGACAATTACAGGATGTCTTTACAACTGTTAATATACCCAGAACAGAGAACTGAGAAAAATCAGAGCAAATTTGGCCCTAGTACAACCTGCCAACAAAAAACAGAACTCATCATTGTTAGAAGAACAGAATTCTGGAGAGCAAATTGTCCTCAACCTCATTTCTACCAGACGGACAAACAGTCAGCTAAGCTAGGGGGAAAAAGCCTTTATGAATTCAAGGCCTTCAACAGAGCCCTGACTGCAAGCCCCAAGTTGCTATTTCCAACTAAAACTCCCAAAAGATGACTGGTGAAACTCTCGACCAATTAACTTGGTACCTCCTATGTGTAAATTCCTTAGGTAATAGAGCTTTAAATATCTGTCAAGTAAATAAGTTGGCAGACCACCTCCACAGACAAATTCAGAACAGAGCTGTATTTGAAGCTTGGTGAATCATGACTGAAGAATCCAAAAAGCATCCTATTCACATATGTAATATTCTTTGTCGGATTTTTCAGACTCATTAAAAAGTCAAGAAAGAAGAGAAAATGCCTTAGATAAGTATCTCTTCATAGTGCACTTAAAATAAGGAGCTTAAGAGGATGCACTTCAGTATTTTTTAAGAATTCTATGAGCACTTCACTAATTATGTGAGAATGAAATACAGGAGCAGATGGGCAATACAGACATTGTGCATGTGACATCATAACTCTCTCCTGTGAAGTATGTTTTGTGGAAACAGACCCATTTGGCCACTCAAATGCAAACTTTTAACATGCAAACAAGCAGAATATGCAGTAGGTGATGTGTCTATAGAATATGCATTCTCAAGACTAAGAGTTAAGTGTACTTACAAGTACACACAAATCCCTGCTTAGTTACTACATAATATACATGAAGTAAAAATAACTACTTTGTTCCTGCATTCTGAGTCCATGGTAACTGCACTGTAACAACTGGCAGAGCAATTTCAGCAAGTCAAAACAACAGTCAGGTTGTTTAAGAACTCACCAGGTTGGGGCTCAAAATCTTTCAAGTTCACTTCATACTCATCTTCATTGAGATACTGGTGTCGGCCCATCATTACAATTGCAAATTTAAACTACAAAAAGGAAGAAAATTGTTAAAATACTGTATTAAAATAAAGCCTCCAAGTCTGATTTCACAGCCTAACACACAGTTGGTTATGAATGGCATTCTACTGAGATCAATCCTATTTAAGATCTTCATCAACTACTAGGACAGTGGGATAAAATGAACAGTCAAGATACCATGAGAATGCATGTGGAATACTGTGTCCAGGTTCCCCAGTGGAAACAAACTGGCAACTAACTGGAGATTAGTCCAGCAAAAGGCCCAGTAAGACACACAGCCAGCTGGAGCACAAGGCATACAAGCCTTGGAATGGAAAATGTGTTTATTTAGCCTAAAAAAAGACTACTGGGCATCCAGTTGTCAGTGAATGGATGAGTGATACAGTGAAGACCAAAGTACTTACCCCTACAGAGCACAGCAAAAGGACATGGGGTAATTATCACATTGCAAAACAATGAATTCTGATCTCATATAAGAAAAAAAAAAATCCTCAAAATGACAGCAGTAAAGCTTAAAATATGCTGCCCAAAATATGGCAGAATTCCTTTTCTTGGGAGTTTTAAAATAGCAGCTAGTTAAAATCCTTATTGACCTGAGTTAACTAAGTTAGCTCTGGTTGAAGCAGGAAACTGAAGTTGTGACCTGTTGAGCTTTGGTACCATATAAACTCTTCTAGGTTATTCTGCTGTTTTGTTGAGTATCTCTTCAATACAGTACAGTACCATTCCCACACATTCTACTTAATCATTCTCAGAATGGACATTAAGGCTAATAACTGTTTTACTGATCAACGTTTAAATCTACTACTTTCAAACTTCTTAAAACAATATTATAGACTCTGCAGTCACCAATGAAACTCACTGCCAAGTTGTCATTACCTTTTCAAATTCTTTTTCCTGTATGTCCAGCATTGTCTGAATCCGCTTCATAACCTCTCTGAAGTGTTCACCCTGATAATCACAAGATTTTTAACACACACAAAAAGGAAACAAAAGGGGGTGCTGTTAGTATTTTCTAATTTGAGCTACATCAGAATACTTTGCCTACCTCAATTTCTCAGATTTTACCAAAATCAATGGAGTGTCAACATCATCCACTACAATAAACAATCAACAATGTACAACTTGCTATAAATTCAGCACCTGCAAGTCTCACTGATTCATCATTATACAAACCATTGCATGACATATGTAAGTCAGGTTAAAGTTAAGAACATTTTAAAAATCAAAACAAGGGTTCAGAAAAGCCCTATTTTCTTTGCAGCTGCTATGTTCCTCCTCTCTCAAGTAGTAAATTTTGTAGCATTCTTCTGCATGCTGTTTATATGAGCTGCAGAAAATACACTGCTAGATGGCATTTACTTAAAGATCAATAACACAATAGCTGCCACAGGGAAATATAGTGCACATAGTTTCCACCATAAATTATGACAAGATTTTATTCTAAATTTTTAGATTTTTGCTGTGCATTGCTCAAAAACACAGGAATGCAGTAAAGCGTCACCATTCAGAGATGTGGGCATTATTTCTCACTCCAAAACCATTTCATATAAACTAACACACAAAGACCAAAGAAGCAGTTTAGAAGCACAAGTGCTAGCGTATCTCAAGAAGCCAAGCACCCATGGCTTTAGGCACTTTGGAATTCCTAACACAGTATTAGCAATAAGATTTTAAGCTGTTGCTGGTATTGGGTTTTGTTTTGTTTCTTTGCTTTTAAAATGAAACAAAAAAAATCAAATATTACATTTATGACATTTCAAGTCTGTCTGATGTGGAAGATCTACAAAGCATCACTGAAAAACTGAACAGGTTTTATACACAAAGAACTAAGACAAGTGATTTAATCAGAAAAATGCACAAACACAGAACCTTTATACAGGATTTTTCCTACACATTTTTACATTAATCAATTAATTTTACTATACTTTCAGAAATCATGAAAGATATTATCCCATAGGGAGGAAGAAAAGGGAGGCAGATGTACCTGATGTATCCTCAGCAAGAATGGAATTCCAAATGTCCCAAAAACCTCTTTGTGGAAATGTGCCACTGTGATTAGCATCTCATTTTCTTTATCTATATCTACCTGGTCCAGAGGAATTTCCTAGATCCAGACACAAAATTATGATTGCAATTAGCTAAAGCTAACTGTATTGTTAGTGATGCAAAACAAGTCAATTTAAAACAATTAAAGTAAGCACTCTCCTTGACAAAGTCCTGTCTATGCCCTCCCCACCTCCACTGTGCCTTCCCCTGTCACAGCAGCACTGCAGCTTCCCATGCTCAGCACAACACTCTTGGTTTGCCCAAGTGGCTTTTCTGACATGCAATCTTCCATCAGCTCCAGTTATGAAAATATCACAGCCCTTCTGTCATCTTACCATCACAATTTTGCTTTTTTCTTATTTATGATTTTAGAGGCAAGTTAACATACTTGTAAGATGAAACATATAGAGAAATGACACAGTAAGAAAGAAGATTTGACTGAAGAAATTGATTTAAGAAGATAAGGGCACAGCCTTCTGGAGTATAATTCTGCATATGAAAGTGGGTTCTCAGCTTAAAAATTAAATCAAGAACCCCCCCCCCAAACATCCCTTGGAATTACTGCTGAGACATCCTATGGATAGGCCACTGCCAACTAACTGTTCACATATTGTTATATAAACATATGTCAAAATTTAAAGAATGGAACTGTGACAGGGCAGCAGATGAAACAAAGGAAAAACTTTGGAAAGATCATCTTTATAAATATACACGTATCAACTTGTATCCTAGCCTGCTGTGAGTACCATGGCATTTGAAAAATCAGCACCCAGGAAAAGATAATAACCACTTAAATGTCTTCCTTCATTCAAAGGCAAGTTTTACAGCAGCACTTACCTCTATTCGAAACGTTCGACTTGTTGCGGGTGACAAACACTCTAACAGCTCATCTTCCTGATGGACACCAATTATTTTGTAACTTACAATTTCTAGCAGCCTTAAAAACAAATTTAAAAAAAGCTTTAAAAAAAAAGGTGGAAGAATCTATTTTCAATTTTACTAGTCCAAGAGTTTTCAATCATTCATAAAGCTATTTTAAAGAAAATAACCTCACTTTTTGCTCCTGAGAAGTGAACAGTATGGAACACTCGAATTGGAAACACTATTGAATTGTGAGTTAATAGCTGTGACTGATGAATCTTCCTCATTTCAAGAATGTAACTTAATGAAATACAGGATGAATAATTACATAAGGTTCATACTTTTATTTAGTAAAAACTCTGTTAGAGCGAATCTTGAAAACTTTTAACACAGTATCAGCCTTTATTTGATAAGTTTTCATAATATTTTCAATTCTAAGGCTAATTTTCTGCATATAACCCACATCATCACAAAAGAAATCCAAGCACTTACCTTAATTTCCCTGAACCTTTTTCAGAGAGCTCTACAACTTTTTTACATTCTTCTAAGAGGTCCCGCACACACCCATGCTTATCTGGATATACTGTTATTTCCTGTGGGATATATAGAACAGAAAAGCAATCAGAAAAATCTGGAATTGTAATCCATCACCATTAAAGCACAGAATACAGCGGACTCTTCATCAAAACCCATCTTAAAAAAAAAAATTACTAAAGTGAATACCTTCACCTAAATGCATTAAGAACTGGCACAGCTCTTCTCTAATGTGATGCTCTTTCAGCATGTGAACAGCACCACAATCACAGCCTTATCAAGTTGGACTAAAAAATAATAACATAAGAGTAACAGCAGCCTCACTCACCTCTTCCCTAAATTGGCTATTTAGCCATATGCATTTAAAACTTCTTCTGTTTTCAAAATCAGTTATTTTCATTTTGAGCTTAAAGAAGAAAAGAGAAACACTTTAGGCATACTTTGTATAGGGCAGATGGTATTTTATTTTTTTTACCCACACCAACAAAAACAAAAGACTCTTACCTGTTGATAGTAAAGCTTTTTAGGTTGCCTAGGCTTGAAGAACTGCAGAAGATCTCTTAAAGTACCTTCATAATTGTGCCTAAGGGGATTACCAGGGCCGTCCCTATAACTATGAAAGAAAAATGAAAACCCTAAATCTCTCTCCAGAAACAGTAAATCTAAGTACCAAGAATGCTTTTATTCCTGGCTACCAGTTCCACATAATTGCTAGCACAGCCTAAGCAGCATGATATTTGGTGCACTAATGATTTTTTTAAGAACAGGCAAGGCCTGGGAGCAGAAATACCAGTCACTGTGTGCCTTAGCTCTCTGGGATGTTAAAAAGCTCACCTTTAATCCCGCAGTAGCAGATCTACATTCCTCTGGAACTACTACAGCAGCACTAAAGTCACATGCTTTTGATTGTGAAAGATTAATTTGTGGAGTCATAGGACACAGCAAAATTCCAGAGTGACCACAGCACTGTAAACTATACAGAGCTGCCCAAACTGGGACAGGCTTGATGGTGAGGAAGGGAGATACCTGCAGGTTAATAAAGAGCCCTCTACATTTCCACAAACACAAGACATCGAGACAATCTGTGTGCATATACCTATAGTGACATATTTTCTATTTTCTATGGATTCAAATCCTGTTTTACACAACTCTGCCAGAAAGCACCACTTAAACAGAAGCATTCCTTTTAGAAGCTGAGTGAGATCATAGTAATTCCATTTTGTTTGGCTAGGATGGATTTAACTTTCTTCATCTGCAGGCTCCCAACAAATAAACAGTAGTAATAAAAGTCAGAGTCAAGTAACTCCTGCACATAACGTTTTAACAGTAGCAAAAATCCTGCTTTTATCTGCATCTGCTTCTGGATTCTTCCATTCCAGAAATCTACATTCACTGAAATAGCATCTCCATTAGTTTAATAATTTGAGCCATACAGTAAGGCTCCGAAACAATTAATGGCTTCAGAAATTTTGTTAAAACAGGGATCCTTTAAAATGCTTCTGTCTCTCAATTTTACTTACTCTTATAAAACATGCAATTCATGGAGTCTCTAGTGTCAGCCACTGTAATGGTCACTAAACTGTCTTGGCAACTTGCTGCACTAACATTTTATTGGTAAATAAATGGTTTATAACCTGAAAGAAGCTACAAATTAACTGCAGCCTACTTATTATTGGGCTAAGTATTTTAAAGGGTATTTCAGACACAGAAAACCACACAAAAAAAATGTCTTACCCTTGAGACTTGAAAAATTGTAATAGCATTGGATCTGTATTAAGTCTTTGTGCAACTGTCTTTGCAACCTGCAAATAAAATTGTGTGTAAGTTCTGCATTTTTTTTCCATTATGGCATTGCACTACAATCATACAAGATAGTTAACATACACAATGGCTGAAAGGACCTCTGGAGGTCACCTGGTCCGACTCCAAACATTCATTGTAGTACTTCAAGAACATTATGCTACAGAAATTCTGTGAGACACAAACCATGTGTTTACTTCTCCAAGGCTAAAGAAAACCCATGTACGTAACTTCTGAACAATGAACAGAATAAGATTTCCAGAAAAATAAGAAGAAATTTCTCTCTTGCTACAATAAACCACAGTCACCGTAAGGCCAAAAAATCCACAATAACAGCTTAACTCTTACTTTTATAATTATAGTATTACTCAGGAAATAAGCAAAAAACTCCCAAGGTTCTTCAATTCACTCAAAGGACATTAGTTTTCTGGGTGGTATCACCATATTATTCCTATCAGTATTTCATGCTGCAGCCTCACAGAAAGAATGGGAATTTTCTGCCTAGCTTTCCCTTGCCAAAAGGAGCTGTAAAGAACTTAATATAAAAATGAAACAAGTGAGTCACCGAGAAGCAGACACTGAGGAAGGATAGCACAGAAGTAATCTCTGATTTTTCTCTATATATTCGGGTGCTCAAAGATTCCACTTTTCATGACAGTAAAATGTGATCTGTTTTCATGTACAAAGTACATAAAACTCTGATAAAAACAGGTGCAGGAGAACTGTAGGGAGCCAGACCTAATAATCAGGCTCTGGACAGACGAGTCCAACTTATTTATTAAAAAGAATTTTAAAGTTTCACTGTCTAATTCGCCTCTTAAAAAGCCTTGTAATCCCCCTTTATGAATACAACAAATTTGGTCTGTTATTGCCACTGAGTCTTAGACAGCACTGTGTGGAGAAAGCAGTAGTTTGGCCTACAAAATTAATATTGCTGCTAAACTACAAGGAAAGAAGGCATCATTGGCGTCCCAAGGTATTCTTCTAGTAACAGCTAAATAAATTGAGCATGTTTCACACGTTGTTTAGAAAGCATGATGTTCATTACAACATCAATTCCTAGAGCAGAAAGAATGGTATGTAAAGAACTGTGATGTCAATTAACTCTTTATTAACACAACTAATACTTCTAAGCATTTCTTAATTTTTCCATTACCACAATGCAAGTAATATATAAAAACCTATCTGCTCTCTTCTAAAAAATATTCATTTTGCCTCTGTGAACTAATGCAGACGTCACTTTCAGCACAAAGAAATAAATGTAGAGAAACAAATAGGATACATGCCTGAAAGTAATTCATCCTATTGGATAAAGTAACAACAAAACCAGGGTCGTTGGGGATGGTTTTATCACAGAAAATGACATCCACACGATGATAGAGGTCTCTGAAGTATTCCTTAGCTGTTGGCAGCTCACTGTTATCATTTTCTGGGTCATCCCTACAAAAGTACACAAACGATGGTACCATTACATATTACATTGTTACACGTACACATAGCCAGGGCTCTTAAAAACAGGTTCTACAGTATGTCAGTGACAGTTGAGAAACACAGAAAGGAAGTTAAGAAACCTTCTTAAAGAGCCGCCACTTGTACACAGTGGAACCAGCACAGTCAGTAGTGACTCACACCCTGGAACACTTCTGTGCAGTTTAAGAGCAAATGCTTGCACACTGTGCTTGACCGTTTGGTAATCTGGCAGTAGGCTGACTCTACTGGTATCACTGCAGTATTCCAGCAGTGCTTGTCCCTCCCTCTCCACCCTGGCACATCAGTGCATGTCTTCACTAACGCTGCCAAACTTTCCCTACACCACTGTGTTAATCGTTTTGCACAGAGGCCAGCACTCCTTGGAACACAAGAGCAAAACCACCTGCACAGATACTGGTTTGGGTCACTACTGACTGGTACCCCTATCTTCTCAGCAGAGAAATAGCACCAGGGTACAAGCTGTGCACTTACCCAGAAGTCAGCAGCCAGCCAAAGGTGCATAACACCAACTGGGTCAACAGGGAATGCGAGTTCCAAGGCATGACATGAGAAATACATTCATCTCACATAATCTGGGATAAGAGTGCTGAAGATAGACTAGCTGGCTTCCACCCACTGTCAGCCCATGGAGAGAAACAGAGCAACACAGTTGGGTGTGACCATCAGGAGTGAGAGCATAGAAATGCTGATTTATAGCCCTGACAAGCTTACAAAAGATCCCTTTAATGGGTGTAAGGAGCAGGAGTTCTCCTTTTGCCTTGGAGAAAACTCCAGTTGAAGCACCAGTACACGAGTTGCATACGCTCAGACAAACTGGGAGAATCACCACAGACCAATATGGAGCATAATGTGAGCACATATAAAAGGAAAAAGGGAAAGCAGTTTAGTTCTAAGGTGAAAGGAGCTCCAAGTCAAGAGCTTGCATAGTAGTAACGGTACAGAGCTCAAGCCCTAAATTGCTGGTAGGCTCTTCTCTGAGTTATGGTAGCTTCAAGTAAAAAGCTGCAGAACTCAGATGTATTGCTGAAGCACTCTTCAATAAGAGCGAGACGTATTTTAATATTTATGAGTACTAATTTTCTAAACTAGGATGAATTTCCTTAAATGATGTGATGTGGTAATTAAAAAACAACTATCTTCCTGGAGTGATCAAATGAGAACTGCTGAGAATACGTTTACTGCTGGAAAACTATACCTCGCTCCTGTTAAAGCATTAAATTAAAGGAAGTTCTGCTTTCAAAGTGAACTACGTTATTTAATTGTAGCAATAAATTGGCCCTTTAAAATACATACTTCTGAAACACTATGATGTCACCATCCATGAGTTCATCAAGAGCTTTATCAAGAGACACATCATAGTCTTGAATCCTTTCTGTTAAATTGGGTTTAACTTCCTGCAAGGAAGAACAAGAATCACACAGAATAAACAAGAGACAAAAGTGAAAGTGGCAGTATTAAACTTAATCAAATAAGGTAACTTGTACCTTTCTATCTACAGAAAGTAGTACAGACATACATATTTTAGATAAGTGTAATCTTAGCTAACATGCAGATACACTTCATTTTTACTGGTAAAACTGACTGGTTTTACCAATACTTCACTATAAAAAATAAGTTCCATTAAAATCCTTAAGTATTTTATCATTTGGCATTATCAAATTCTTATAAAAATTCAGAGATTAACTTTCTACCGATGCAACCTCCAGAAAACTGGGAGAGTATCAGTTAAGGTTACCAATTTTAGCAGCACGGTATCACCCATATCAAGCTGTACACCTCAACCTTGGTTTTTGTTTGGTTTTTTTTTTTACATCGCAAACTTAGTTATTTTTTCTTACCATTATTACATATCAGAATGTTATCACATAGCAATTCATCCTTAAAGGAAACACACTACTGGCACAGCAATTACAGTTTTTACAATAAACAAATCTGTCAATCCAAACCTCATAGAGGATAAGGTTAGTTTCTTGTGGAAATCCTGCTCTCTCACACATAACTGGAAGCAAGTCACCTGTTGGAAAAGAAAAGGAGTATGAGATGTGTTGCACTGCTTGCAAAACCTATCTGCAAAAGAAGAGAAAACCAATTTCTTCTATTTTCATTAAACAGTTTTAAAATGCCTTTCTAAGGAATGGAGCCTTCAAGGTTACACTTCTCATATTCAGATTCAGCTCAGGGAGAGCCTTTAAGGTTTCCTTCCACTTCATCTGAACAACAAACATGTAAGGCCATCCAATATCAGAGAGGTTAAATAACATTTCTTTCTTCAGAAAAGCGTTTTCACCTCTGAAAAATTCACATGGATAAAATAAAAACACAGAAAGTACGTACAAATCAACAAAATGAAATATTTTAAATGAAAAGGTATTATAATTCAGTGGCCACATGCTGAATTTTTTTAAATGGACTCATGAAAACTAAGGGTCACAGCCAAATCAATCCAAGCAGCTGTTCTCAGGCTACCACTGTGAAAAGTTGTACAAGAGTATTTTAAACACAACTTCAGAAGTTCATTCTGCAAAATAATCCAAAACACAAGGGAAAAAACAGGGAGCAGTACCACATCACAAAATTATAGCAAGTTTGAAACAGCTGTTCATGTTCTGAATGATCTGGTGAATACTGTAAATCTGTAACAAAAAGTTAGTTGACTGCCAATGCTGCGTTAAGTCAATGATTTCAGGCTTGTAGAAAATTTTCACTGACTATGTTGGGAAAAATAAACATCAGAGGATCTGCACAGGCATTAGGAGAAACCACAGTTTCACTCTGTGGCCTACCTTTGATCTCAAGAAAACATCTAATATTAGAAATAAAGTAGATATACAATCTGTCTCTACATGTTATAACTTACGTATTTTACAGGATATAGGTGTGTAGATATGTCCACAATAATTCAAACTCCGAGTTTTCGGATCATACATCTTCAGAAACAACATTACATCATCTAGAAATTAAGACACAAAATTTAGTTTTAAATAAGGCTTATTTGACCATGTCTGGAGAAAAATCACTTAAGATATTTTTCTTTAAGCTGTAAAAAAGTCCCTCCTTCTTTCATTTAATTAATATCCTTAAAATATCAATAAATAGTGGATTTATATAAACCTGCATATATTTATAGAAAATAAATTATTCCATTATTTCAGTAATATTTGAAGCATGCCTTCCATCTTAAGGAGAAATGAGGGCAGAAGGTGTATAAGAAAAACCAATTCCAGCACTGTCGTTTGATGAGCACATCAATGACATCATTGAAAAAAGGGAGTGTATAACATTTCTTGAGATACATCCACAGAATTTTGCATTTACTCAAGATTTAGCACATAAGCTTACGATCTTTATCAAACTTGGGTAATGTTGCTCCAGTAGCAGCCATCTCTGGATCTACTGTTTCCAAAAATATTGTCCATGGATTTTCATTGTCACTGAGCTCAATCATCTAAATGGAAGATGTGGAAGAAGAAAAAAGTCTCAGGAGAATATGAAATGACCATTCATATTATTGAAATATTTGTCAGATACAAAACTTTTTGACATGCTCTCTGAGTGGAAGAGATCTTTTTCTTTTAGCTGGGCTAATGACAGGAAGTTTCTGAAGTTTATCAAGAGAAATAATGCCACATAAGAAATATAGAATTTTAATGAAGCAAAAATATTACATTTTCCTTAAAGGTTTTGACCTCTCTCTTTTTCATTTGAAAATACACCTACAGTTATCACTATTAACGCATGGAAATTACCTCTGGAAAAACACAGTTTTACTTGTATTGCTTAGAATTTAAAATATTGTGCCTAAGTAGTACATTTCATTAAATCCATTGTTTCTGCCCAAATAGCACAAGACTCAGGAAGATATCTGCATCCAAAACATAATGTATAAATTATGATGTGTTCTCTTCACAGAAAGAATTACACACCACAGTCCTCCTTCCCTCCAAAACAATCTGCTATATTTCAAATATTAGAATCCATAGAATAGCTTGGGATGGAAAGGACCTTAAAGATCACCTACTTCTAGTCCTCTCCAGTATAAAACTTTACCAGACGGAGATTAAATTGAAACCCTTAAAAAACTGATGTCTTGAAGTTAGATTCTGAAATCCAACTGAGAATCACAGATGACATACAGAAGTAATGTTCTTTATCAATGAATACTTACTGTTTTATTGCCATCTGCTTCATTATCTAACATTGCAGGTCTTTTTGTTCCATTACTTCTAGCTTGCATTGGCCATAATCTGATCTGATCCTGGGGAAATCCCTAAAATAAAAGTTGTGACAGGAAACAAAAAAGATTAAGATGCTTACTGAAGACAAACAGAACTTGCATTTTAAAAGGACTGGAAGAAGATAATGACTAAGCTGAACACATTATACTAAAACAAACACGTACGGTCAGCTACAGAAAGCTTACCATTGTTTGTGAGAGGTTTTGAACAAATTCTGTCAGCGTGGAGTTTTTTAATACTTTGAAAACGGTGTATTTCACTTTTTCTTCATCATACATGTCATTGCCTTGGTGGCCACAGAACTGATCCTCTGCTACTATCTGAAAGTTTACATTTAAAGGTTACAGTTTATATTAACTCAGCTCCACAATACAGCACCATGTTATGACCATTTCCTAAGCGGTGTCATTGGCTCTGTGGATGGTATCACACTGCTCACTTTGTGTTCTCACAAAGACAATTTCTAAGTATACAGACCACAATGAAATTTTGGGAGTCAAATCGCTAAGTAATAAATACAAAGTAATTCTTACAAATTCTAAATAATAAAACATCAGCAGCACTTAGATCCCAATCTTGGAAATGCACTCCAACAACAGTGGCACTTAAAAAAAAAAAAAAAAAAAAGCCTGAAAAAAAGCAGCATATTTTGTGTAATGCAAGGAGGATGCTTCCTGCACCTGCTGCAGCTGTTAACTGACAGACAAAAGGTACAACTCTGACAACCCTTCCACTGAAAACAGCCCTTGTGCAAACACAGTACTGAATGAGCTTAACTTCACCAGCATCTCACTTATGAACTCCAGCAAGAAAATGCAAAGAAATATGGAGGCAAATGGAAAATGGATTTTATTTTCTTTCACCAGATGGGCTCTGGAAAGAGCCATAAACAGGGTTCCTTAAGGCAATTCATAACAATTTAGTCCATCTGGCTTTTCCAAAAAGATAATTGCAAATATAAGCACTCTCTCCTTCTGCTTCTACTCGATGAGCTCAGTTTGGCAGATGTCCAGCCTTGCTGCCTATGGCTAGATACATTCTAATTTTAGAAAATAATTCCTGAAGGAGATAGAAGCGCAGTGGCAGGGCAGTCTTTTCAAATAACCTAGTCCTTCTCCTTTCACTTGAACTTACTATTTTTCTATGCAAGCAAGTAACAACTTTGGCTTCTAGAGAACGCAGAAATGCCTGTAACACGCTTTGAGTTTCCAGTACAGCAGTGTTTCATTAGTACTGACTGCACATATAAACATACTTAGAAGCACTGAAACTTCTATCTCAGTGAAAACATTACTTCCAAACATATTAAAAAACTGAAAATCAAGGTTTGCCTTGCTGCCTGGATGCTCAATATTCTGCATTGGAATGGGAAGGCAGCTGCAACTTGATCTGTTCCCAAAGCTGACCTGCACTTGCATGTAGAGGTGAGCTTCCTGCCTCTCCTTCCTCTTCTGAGCCTCTATTCTTTTCTCTTCTTGTAGCCTTTCCACAAGTTGTTGAGGAATATCGTGGTCCGTGACAGGCTGCAAGACTTCACCTTGAAAAAAAACCAAGAAGGTTTTATGATATCATTTCAAAATTTACATCAAACGAGGTTTTCAAACACGCTTGGCTTCCGCTGATTTGAAGTCAAAACCAGACTTTTTTATCTTTTAATTAAAAACATGATTTGATATCATTGTTTTGGCAGAAGTAGTGTTTTCTATCCTGAGCCAAAATACACTACTTCCATGAAATAAGTAACACAGACTTCTGAATTAAATATTCATTTCAGGCTTAAAAAAATATTTACCATTACTCAATTGTTTTTTATTGATCTACATATCTATAATGGATTAGTTATAATTTTTATGATTTAAGTCACTAATTTTCCACCCTACAAAACAATTAAGGCTAAAACACTCTGCTGATACAGTCTTGCCTTACTGTGCTTAGACAAGGCAGCAGAGGATTAGAACACACTTCCCATAAGCAAGGGAAATGATGGCTGATCCCCACAGAATCTACAAAGTTCATCTAAAACTCGCAGAGCCTCTCGTCCACAATTCCTAAGTGAAACACAGCCCTAAATGGCAGTATGTCTATCTAGCACATGCAGGATATACATACTTAATTTTGATTCCCTGATGTAAACCAACATGTAGGCGTTAGTGCAGTGCCGTACAGACAAGTCGTCGTCGTGGCCTCCATAGTTGTGTTCAATTGCTTCTTCCTTTGTACATCTTGATACAACGTCATCATCAAATTTACACCACTAGAGAGAATTTTATATAAATGTAGTTTTACACACACAAAAACACGCTTTTGGGTGACAAATAAATCCTATTTCTGGCATATCTACAGCTCGTCGAAGTAACCAGTATTTGTCTTCAAGAAGCAGGAGGTGAAAAAAAATCTAGCTCAGCCTAATTGGTGCTACCTGCTATAGCATTATGGAGACCATAAGAACCAAACCTTAAGTGATGCACGTGAACATCTGACACTGAATACTGAAAGGTTTTAGTTTGATAATTATACAAATAATTCACCTTCAGACTTCTCCTCGAGTATTTAACATTGCTGTATGAAGCTCAGATAACTGACCTTATTTTTACAAAATATACAGAGCGTTGGTACAACATGCAAATAATGATAATTTCTTGTAATTTTAAAGTAGTTTACAGGAAATTTTAAATAAAACAAACAAAAGCAATTCAGAGTGCAAAACACAGAGCAATAAATTCACAGTAAAACCCGACTATTCCTTTTCCTGTGAACATTTACACAGAAATCCAGTGAGCTCAAGGGAAGAGGCACCTGACCCATAAACATCTGATCTGATCAAGTCACCTGAACCTGTAACAGTCAGACATGCAAAGATGCTGAATTTCTGAGTCACAGAAAGATTCAGATTTGCTTCAGCATGAAGTCAGTCTGAAGAAATGCGGAATGAAATTTGCTTGCTATAGAAATTCAACACACATACACAAGATTGAAAGGATTCCCTCAACCTTTTAGTGGAAGCCAACAGCAAATAGGAAGGTGCTTCTCTTAAGAAGGCAAGTGGGTCTTTATCACCTTCCAAATGTAAGCTGCTCTCTAAAGTGCAAAAACTAGACACCAGGGCTGCTGGTTTGATTTCTTCTGTAAATACAAGGCAAGTCAAATACACTTGACTTCACTAAGTGAGCACACCAGCATGCTCTGTTAGCAAACATCAATTGCAAAGAATTGCCCATCGTGAAAACATCAAGTATCTACTTACAAAACACAAATAGGTTTAGTTGTTTTTCAATACTCACTTTTCCATCACCCTTTGGATTTAAGTAAACAACATAATGTCCACCATGGTTATCTCCACTGTGTACTAGAACTGCGTGAAGAATGTAATTCGCAGGATCTTTAGGATCTGTTTTTTGCAAAAATTCATCTAGTGGCAACTGTTCAGGAAACTCAAACCTATTTTTTGAAAAGAATTAAGACAGGTTTATTTGTATTTAAGAGATGCACGCTATTAAGAAGAACACCAACACCTAAGCCAAAGGAGTGTTACAAAAAGTAAACAAGTTAGAGTGACAATTCTACCCAGGATATGAATACATTGGTAAGTTTTACACAGCTTATACATGGAATAAAAATAATCTTTATACAACAGCTGTAAGTGATTCAGTATTCCATATGTCATTCAGAACCCAAACAGTAGTCAGTGCACCTTTTGGGAACCTCTAACACACACCTACACACACTACTTACTCTTGGAGTTGATTCAAGAATTGAATTTTTTCAAATTATTATTGTTACTATTACTTTTTTAATATCTATCTATCTATCTATATAAAATATATCAACAGATCCAAATTCTACATCTGAAAAATTCCACTGAAAACTTACCTATCATTTATCTTGATGTTTTGATCTGTCTGTGGATCATACATAAATCTCATGAGCTGCAGATGTAGTACTGGTGGCAGTGTTAGGAACTTCACACCTTTCTCTGCCTCCTACATATTTTAAAGGAAACAGAGGGTTGAAAGTGCAAGATTTTTAGCAATTTGAAATACTTGTGTGCTGCAGACACTTTCCTATGGACTTCTGTCTTATAGGTTTGACACAACAACATGCAAAGAATAGTCAGCTTTTGTGCCAGTTCTGAACCACCTCAGTGCTGCCCCATCTTCCATGAGTTACTCCAGCAGCATCACTAACCAAGAAATCACTTCATTTAAATTGAAGTCACTCACACAAGCACATGTGAATATCTCATTACAAGCAAGTCATGTATAAATGAAATTTAAAAGAATACTGAGGCAAAGACTAATTTCTGATCAGTTAGGAATTTCATGTCCAGTGCACCCTGCCAACAGATACTTGGCTACCAAACGCTGCTTCCTGAGAACACCTAAGAATATACAGAATGTTACTGACAAGATCTGCTACATGGAAGCTGCAAAAATAAGACCTAGGTGGGAGGGAAGGACTTCTTCCTACAGTGGAAGCAACAAAGTACAACTGAAAAGCTTAGGAACATGCACATGGATAACTGGTTAAAATATGTTCTTAATGAGGACAGAAAAATGACCTCTTGACGTAACTTTTAGAGCTATGCTGCTTTTTCAGCAGGCAAATGGGATGGTCTTAAATGAATTCTCAGAAGAGAAGAAGTTCATTATGAAAATCATTCTTCTCACTAGAACTGTTTTAAATACAAAAACAACATTTACTACTGATTGGACTGTTTTCAAGTCCAAGCTCCATTCTGAGAAATTTAAAAGCAATTAAGAGGAACTACATAGATGCTTGCTTAAAGGGAAAAATGAACAAGATCAGTTGATACAATATCAAATCATTGTACCAGTAGCAAATTTTTTTGCTACTCTAACTCTTTTATTTTATCAAGAACACAGAAATAATTTTTAAAATCAAAGAATAAAAATACCTGCAAGCCATGCTCTCCTGCATCATACTTGTTATCACCATCCAACTGCTCCACTGCAACATAGTCAATGAAGGACTCAAAAACTACAAGAAAAGGATTGGGAAAGAGGAAGAAAAATGTTAGTTTACTCTAGTCCGGGGGCTTAAAGTATCCAGCAAATAACACATTAAGACATCAGAGATGGTATTTGAATATTTGTCTTTATTGCTATACTGTTTAAGAACATCAAGAAACACACCAAAATTGTAGAAGCAAAAATAGGAATTTCAACAGATTTTAAAACCACAGTTACAACTGTCTGCCAAATCCCCTGTTCTCACTGCAGCTGCTAAATATCAAGCTAGCTGATTTTGTCTGCCAGAGTCTTACATGTTCTTTTCTATGTCTTGTATGCCAAGTACTTGGTAAAGTGATGATAAGGGACCACTACAAGGATGCTCTTGTTAGTTTGTTCTTGTTATCTGCTTGTTGTTACAGTCAAGCCTGAATAAGAATCCATTCCCCACAAATTAATCTCCATTTATAAATTGTAACTTATTGTGAAAACACTACTGTTATTAAGATGGCATCATAAACTACTTTATTACACCCGTAGAACTCCTACAATTCAGTGTTTTACAAAAATATCTCAGAGAATTAATTAGGTGGGAAGGAGCAAGGAAGGGCAATGGGAGAAGGGGGAAAAGACTGAAAATAAAAAAACACCTCCTCTGAAGTTAAATAAAGGACCTTTCAAAATGATGAGCAACAAAAAAATGAATTTGAAATCTGCAGCTATCACTCATTGGTAAAAAACAGCCCAACACGTTCAGGTATTTCATTGGTGCATATTTCAATGCATCACTTACTATTTTTCTTTCCCTTTATACTTAGCTGGATATCATAATAATCTTCTATTCGTTCAGATCGATAGTCTACATGTTTGCATTGGATATAAGACTGTAAACAAAAATAAACAAGACAGAATTTCAGTGTATGCAAAGTAACACAGTTAATTTTAAAAAATATTAACAGATTAAATACATACCACCATCTTTCCTCTGAACAACTTAGGAATAGTGCCTTCTACACATGTGCCTTTCATTTTATTTTCCACATTATCAAGCAGCTGAAAGAAAAATCAAGTTGTTTTTTTTTTTTTACACAAGATAAATATGCACAGTTTCTGATTCATTCATCACTTATGAATTGCCACTTAACTAATTAAAACATTAAGCTAATTCCATTAAAAGTTTTAGTCTATTCTCACTGGCATCTCCTCTAATCCTTCAAATCCTCCTCTCCCCCCTAGAAAATACTCTGAGGAACACCTCAGATACCATTCTTTGAGTGTGCAAAAACCTCACAGGTGTAATGAGGTGCACTGCACTTGTACCTTCAGTACTTTATTCCTCTCTGTAACAATTTAAGGACCACTCATATACTCTATTTAATTTTCAGCCTTCCCTGTCCTTTACAAAATCTTCACCCTAAGAAGGCCACAACCAATCCCATTCTTAAAAAATAACAAGTCAAGGCAAAAGCTCTTAAACCTTATTGACTTGATTTAAACCAATTGTTGTCAGTATAACTAAGAACGTTACTAATTTGTATTATGTTGGCTGCTCCAAAATGTATTTTATGCTGCTGGCCCACGACACCAGAGGCAGATGTTGGGATAGAGTATTGGTTGAACCTTCCCACTAATATCCTGTTACATCTTATTGCTGGGTGACAGATAGCAACAGAGGGGCACTCTGACACAATGGTGTCTGACAGTGAAGAACATATGAAGCAAAGGTATGTCACTGAACTCCAAGCAGAAAAAATTGCAGCTAATGACATTCATTGACACTTGCTGAATGTTTATGTACATCAAACAGTGGATGTGAGCACCGGGTGGCAGGGGGTGGTGCATTACAGCAGTGCCAACAGTGGGTCATCCCCAATGGGGCAGGTTTTTATGAGCATGGCACACAGGCTCTTGTTCATTGCTGGCAGAAATGCACAGCTAACAGTGGTGACTATGTTGAAAAATAATGTAGCAGAGAATGTACTCCATCAAAAGTGTTATTGTACTTGACTGTATGTTCCATGGAAATAAACAGGAGGCATTACTTTTGGAGCAACCTACTTATACACACACAACATCAGGATGTGTCAGTAAGAAATAGCAAAATCATACCACTCGACATAGCTCCTGGACATCATGTTGCATGAAGCTGTCTAAAGTTTCCCACCTTTGCAAGAGAAATCAATACAAAATCACTATGTCAGAAAGAAAATTTACAGTTCAGAAGACATTCGCATGATTTCTCTTCAGAAATCAATGATGCAATGCATAGCAAAATACACAGACTCTAAGACACAGTACTACCTGGTGCACGAGTTTTTCACTTCTGCGGCATGCACTTGGCCCACAGCCCGCTCCTGGATCCTTTTCTCCTTTCAGTACCCTGAGCTCAGAGCAGGAAGGGGCAGAGAACACGTGGGCAGCTGCCCTGCACCCATCTCCCTTCTTTCTGCACTCCTGGAGACAGGCAGTGGTAAAGCAGCCCAAGCCATGGGAAGAGCCTAAGGTCAGGCTCTTGCTAGCAGAATGCTTCCAGTTTAAAACCTATTCTCAGTTGATGTCAAAAAACACTTAAGAAAAGGCCTGGGAGCAATTCAGTGCTGTCAGAATAGTTTCCTCAACATGCTTCTCGCTGCCTCCGCACCGAGTGCCCTTCATGTGTAGTTAAGTCGTGTTCAAGGCAAATTTATGCACACCAGAAGAAGCAAATGGATTTCTAAGAAATAGGGGCTCCTTTGTGCTCATCTGAGCAGTTAATCTTGGATGCACAGTGATTCCAAGGACACATCCGTGTTACTGAACGTGTCCACACCACCTGTGCCGTGCATCTGCAAACAGCTGTGTGAACGGCGCAGGTACAACGTGGGCTTCAAAGGCCTCCTCAGCAGCCAAGGTAACACTGCAGCAAGGCTGCTATGGCCCCTGCCTTAGTGAAAAGGGAAGAAGCATAAAGGGGCTGTTTTCTGCTTCACCACAAAATACACTCACAGAAAGTCTTTAGATTTAAGAAGCATCCTTGAGTTTGGGACTCTAATAGCTCTTCTTTCAACAGTCATCATTTCCACTATATGAAATAAGCTGTATTTATCACAGGGGCTTCCATGTGAGCAAAAGGTTCAACCCCATGCTCTTGAAGCCAGAAGCAGAGGGGCAGTCAGGAGCAATATTAACCTCTTTCCCCTCCCACTCTCAGTGATTCATCAGCAACGTTACACTGCAGTATGCTATTCCCAAAAGCAGGCTGAAATAGCTGTGTGGGGTTCCCACTCAAACAAGATCATTGAACTAATCCACAGGATAATGAGGAATGGAAAATAACCTTCTGAATCCGTAGGCTTTAAGCATTTGACAACTTAAAGGACAAAAAAAAAAATCAAAGAAAACGTTATACCCTAATACTAGGATTTTAAAAGAGGGCTCTTTCTGACAATAGCATCAGTTTCTTCTAAGGAGCCAAGCTTATTTACGTTCCTCAGAAAGTCATAGGACCCAGCACAAAATTAAGCTCTACCCAGCACGCAGCCAGGTCTCACCATGTCAGAACCTTCCCTTTAATTTAAAGGAAAAAAAAAAAAAAAAGCAGATCTTCAACCACATTCCAAAAATCCTCCCCAGGAACCAAAGCAGGCAGGAGCACATTTTCCAAAGGTTGCTTCTCAGCTACAAAATTAAGCTCGTGCAACACCCTCAGGACAGATCTCTTCATGCTACTGAAGATGACACAGTTAAGATACTAACTCAAGGTGAAGTATTTACAATATCAGCAAATCCCTTTAGTGTAACAGGACAGCAGGAGGGCTGATAAACTAAATGTAGCAGTAGGAAGAGGATGGCATCAGACAGAGCACTGAGGTTACCAACTTCATTTTAAAATTACCCCAAAAAGTGCAAAGAAAAGAAGGACAGATGTAAGGGCACAAAGAATCTTATCAGGGCAGAGCACTTCTACAGCTTTAACAGAATCAGAGGGCTCACAAATGGGATTGTTATGCTGAGCACCAGGACAGCTCTGCAGAGAAGACCATTTAATTTTCTAACCCATTTTCAAATAATCCTTTCAATACTACTACAAATGATGAGCTTACAAACACACGTGTAATGAAATAATGCAAATAACATTTTTGAACAATTTTCAATTTAAAAATTCTCTATGTTTATAGGGTCAGCTGAGCTATCAAGCTACTGTAAAAACCAAGCAAACAACCAACAACAAAACCACCATCCTCAGCACAACTGTACTGCACAACCATTTTCCATTTGTCTGTGTGTTCCAGATACAAAGTATGTTCTGTAACACTGTCTCACAGGAGGCAGTACCACATGAAGAGACGCCAGGCAATGGAGTGGGTACTGAAGGGAAGTGAAAATAAAAGCCAAGCTTTTAGCAGACGTTTTACAGAAGAGAAGAGTGTGCTAGTCTGAAGAAAATGCAAAGAAAGATTGTGTCTGTGTGTGTGTACTGACTGACAGCTTTTCTCCATGCAACAGATACTCTTTAAGCGTTAAATCACAGAACAGAATACAGGATAAATGTTTCTAAAATGAGGACAAGCGAAAAGATAAGATCTTTGTAAGTCCTGAGAAAGTGCTGAAACAGGCAGCAGGGTTAAACTAACAATCTGGAGATGCAGATCACTATTTCCCTACATTTAATACAGAAACAAAAGAGATGAGAACGATACACGAACGGCAGCGTTTCACCAGCGTGGTGCTGAATTTTACCTAAGACAAATGTGCCGCACAACTTTCAGGTACAGCAAATTCTAATCCCACTGCTAGAGTGTTTGATGGCTGTGCGTTCCAAAACCTGACTTCTGGACCAGCTGCCGTTGATTCTGATTACTAAAAAAAACCTTTCCAAGCTACCTATGAAAAACTAGCAATTAACACGCTGTATTAACATTTCTCTGCACCTCTCAAAAAGTCTGATTTAAATAAAACCTTTTCAAAGAAATACTATGTGAAACCTATAATAGCTGAAAATTCCGAAACTTACCCAAAAGATTTTGTTAATTTTTTAGTTCCAACTGGTTTGTCACTATGTTGCAGCTCATAAAACACTCTTTGCAATGCTAAAGGAACACTTTTGGATGAATCATCTCCTTCAGTGGGCATCATGTACACAGCCTGAAAAAGCATTTAGTTCAATTAGTATCAAAGGAAAAAGTTCATTCCTCGAATCATTTAATGCACGCCTTCCTCTCCAGTGACTTAACTTCATACAACTCATTTAATCATCACTCAAAAAAAATGAGAAATAAAATCTTTTACTGTAACGTAAAAACATTAATTGTCTAAAATCATCTTATTAGAGCACAGTGGTTACAAAGATCTGAACAACTGATTCTGTTCATGGTAATGTTATCTAAATGGTTCTCTTATTCTACCCTAGGAAAGTAAATACACTCAGGCATTCAATGCACATGAACAATTTATCATGCCTATGTCCATGCAATCATCACAGTAGAATCTGATATAGTGGATAGCACTACAGGATTTTGAAAATAAGTTGCTTTGTGCTTTAGCTTAGCTCTGTGTGACCATCATCACCTCCACAGCAGGGAAAAACCACACGACATGAAAGCATAAAGGGCATCAGGAGATTGAAAACAGAGGGTCTAGCTGGAGCATGAGGATGCCAAAGGCAGCCCTGAGATTCTCTGATACATTCATTCCTACTGAGTAGCATCACTGCTCGGCAAACAGAGTAAACAGCTTCATCAAATCAATTCACTAATTATACCACACAGAAAACAAAAATGTTACGCAAATAGATGAGAAGGCATTAGGAGAGCTCAAACAGGTAGGAAAATGGGATTTGTTTATGAAACCTTAAGTCAATATGTCTACAGAAAAGCTACTTACAGAGAAATGCTCACTTAAAAATTCTGAATGTAAAAAGAAAATAGAGACAACTTTGAAAGGGGATAATAGGTGAAAAAAAGAGACACTGATATTAAGCATTATAGGAGAAAACATCCTGTTAAACAGAACAATCACTACCTCAATTTTAATAATCTTCCTTGGCTCTGCATTTGCAGGTCTCAGAGCTTGCTTCAACCACTTTCACCAACTGATATTTTAAAAGACAAAAAACACATCCTTCATTTTATTCTTCAGGAACAAGTTTTATCTGCCGAACCTCCATCATCCTTCACGGCCTCACAGCCACCCAGCAGGGAAACCACCCAGCCACCCGCACAGCTTCGCTCAGCTGGGATCAATTCATCTTGACGCAGCTGCATCAGCAGGTGTTCCATGGGGCCAAGGGGGGCTGCAGGGCTTCCAGCAAGGCAGCCTGGGGAGGGGGCTGCGTGCTGTGCCCCGCTCACAAACCTGGCTCCAAGCAGCCCAGTGTGTGCCCAGCTGATCCCCTCCTGCAGCACTGCTCCAACACCTCTCTGCACACGTGCTGTATGCTGTATGGATGGTCTGACCACTCTGCTGTGACCATTTCTTTCCTCAGATCAGATCGTATGATTTCAAAACAACTCCATTAGAAATATATATATACACACAGACACATACATACACTTTCAGCTGCTTCTCTATTTTCATTCATCCTAATGCAGAGTTACAGTTAACTACGCTGATCTGGGCAAACTCCAATTTAAACATTAATAGCTAAAATTATCCCTGTGATTTTACAAGAGTTATTTTTTGCTTGAAAACACTGACATCAAGATGAGTCAGCATCTTGCAGAATTAACTTAACCTCCCCCTAACCCTGGTTTATGAGCTCTTTTATGAGCTGGTCTTCAGTGGCAAGTATGGGAATGGGTAGTATTTGAACAATCACGTTTTAAGTCTTCTGAATCTGATCAGCCTCTGCTCACTGTTCTCAGTATCTTGTAAATGCTCCTTGGAAATCAAAAATTAAGCAAGTTGCTAAGCTTAAGTGAATTGGATATGAAAATCACATAAAGAAAAAAATTCCAATATAGCCTGTGCTGATATATTTTCCAAATAGATTATTGAATTTACTTATGAATAATCAACATTCAAATGCTAAACATCCTTCATGACAAACCCAAGTGATACTACAGCAGGCTAAAATTCATCCTAGTGGCTCTCAATGTAGCTATCTCCTTTTAAAATGAATGAATAGAAGCTCAGAATATAATGACAACTAAACAAAATCAGGCCTTCTGCATTTTGTTCTTATTTGGTTTCCTTGTGTCATTCTTATGACTAAATCCATTCCTGCATCTCTCAAATAATTGCTTAAAATTTGTTAAAATGACTGCAATCCAGATGCCGTTGAATAAAAGCACCCATTTTATTTCTTCTGAAGTTCCAATGAATTACTAACATCTAACACATAGCCTTTGTTTGGTTGTGCAGGAATGACTGAAACACCTTCTCAAAATGCAAAGTGTTTCTCCATCCTAAAACAAATCACCCCTCAAACACAATCCGTCACAAACCTCTCTTTTCATGCTCTGCCCTCCCAAACTTTGTAAAGTCGCTCTCAAAGATCAAGGAGTTGGGCATTTTGGTCATTTGAAAAAAGCAGGATCTTTAGCAGCTGAGACGGTCCTCCAGGAAACAAACATGTAAGAATGACAGGGACACAGACAGACAATGGCTAAAAGCTCCAGACACAGGTATGAGGAAAAACTCTGAATAGTTATGTGCAAAAGAATGATGCAGGTAAGGTTGAAGACACTGCTAAGAATCAAGACAATATTTAAGAAAGGAAGAAAAGATTGTGCATTAAATTTGAAGGTAAGGCAAAACATATTAGCTAAATAAAGGAGAGGCAGATCAGGAAGGAACGTATTGCATCAACACATGATTTTAGCATAGCTATAGACATTGTGCAACGTGCTCCCAAAACGTAGGGAATTGTTCAAGAGAACCAGCAAAGAACTGTACAACTTCCTGGGTGAAGCGACAGAGACAGGCAGGCTGCAGGCACTGATAATGGGCGTTGGAGGTAACAAAGCATGCTCTGAGAGCAGCCCTGGACTCCCCACCTGGGAAGCCACCTCTGTCCCTTGCCAGAGGCATTCATTTGCCAGTCGCAAACATATGCTCTGAAGAGCAACTTCCTCTGCTTTATTCCCTAGCACCAAAGCCACCACCAAACTGCCAATGAAAAGATGTTTCATTTCAGGTACCTGAGAATCCTCTGCCTGCTGTTTGCAAACAGCACAGAACAGATCTCTGCATTAATCCTCTCCTCTTTGACTTCCTATAGGTATATGCTTCCCCTTGCTATTGGGTGTGCTTTCCCAACTCTATTCCTACCAGCAACTCTTCTGTTAACAAAGCTCCAAATAACAGCAAAACAATTTTTATTTCTCCTAAGTAGAGAGGATTAACAGAAATAATGGAATTAGTGATAACTGTTTTAAAAGGAACAAATTGGTTCCAAGTGAAAATGAACATATTGTAGAGACGTCACGTTTCAGACCAGTCAGCTACTGATTCTTCCCATCTCTAATAATAACAAGTGAGTACTAAACTGTCTACAAAAAAACCACTAGTGACTATGCCATTTACAGGTGCTCTGAAAACCTGGAGAATAAGCAGAGAATCCAGTGCCATTTCCAAAAGGAAGCTGCAGATCCCGGCTAGTAAATTAAGCTTTCTCCTTTGGTCACTACCCAGATATTAATGACCCCTAAGAGCTGGTATGTATTTGGGCTCTGAGGAATGAGTGCAGGAGAACGCCTGAAAAGATCAGTTCAGTTGAAACAAATCTGTATCACAAAAAGAATTTTTCTTCACAGAAGATTACGTCATGGTACATATTGATTTACTGACTACCAGACATTCCTGAAAGGAACTACTCAATTGGATTAGATGTAGCTATTATAGAAACACATATTTCTTTCAAGAGCAATGTGAAGTTGTCCAAAAACACAAAAGTCACAAACATTATCAGCACTGAGCAAAAAACGGGCATTAAAACAAATGATAAACAGAATGTGAAAGCTACACCTCTTGCTAAAAAGGAACAGAGGCACCATGCAAAGCAAATCAAGCATTTTTTTCTTATGTGTGGCACTGGTGAGATCTCAGTAACAGGCTACTGGAGCTCAACATGCTATTTTTTGCAACACTTCAGAGTAAACAGCACATTGCAAAAGAAAAATCTCAACAGGAACACTTGCAGGTCACTGTGATACAAATAATAATGGTAAGACAGTTGAAAATGATATAATAAAAGGAAAGTTTTGGAGAAAAGAAAGCTTAATGGAACAACCTTGTACACTCGAGAGAAAGCAGAAGACAGAATACTTAACTATCACTAAGAGAGATACAATAACCACAAATGGCAAGAACACCGACATTAAACACTCAGGGAGAACTTGTAAACTATAGAAAGCAAAAAGAAAGCAAAAAGAACATATCAAGAATTAAGAATGACGAAAGTTTTCAAAAATCCTTGAAGCGGAAAACTTCTGTAAATTAAGGAATGCTAGTCACCAGTAACAGTAGATGAATGAAGTAGGCAGGATCAAGAGGAGATGCCAACAAAATAAATGATGTACTTATAACTTCCCATATATATATTTTCCCATTTTCCAGCTTGCCACACTCCAATATGAAGTCATTGTTTATGTTTTTAACCCATTAAGGCTATTGCATTATTTTAAGTTTACATGTGATCTACTGTCTTTCATCCTGTTTTTCACCGAGATATTAAACACACACGTCAAAATTCTATTCTTTCCACCACAGAAGAACCATCTGTAGTAAATAAAAAACATATGAATGAAGCAAATATAAAAGTTGTTCAAACTACTGAAGTTATGGTATTTTCATTACTACAAATACAGAAGCCACAACGTCAGATAATTCAACCACATAACATAAATTAAAAACCAGAACAAATGGTCATACTTATTTTTTAATTATGTTCGTGGGTTGAGAAGTCACAACTGATTTTTCCATTTTAATTTAAGGAAAATTCCTTCAGATCTGTAAGAAGTTGAATCAGTCCTTTTTTCCTTTCCCACTACAATTAATGGACATTTTATGCTTAGTGTTGCTAAAAAACATCCCTTAACTCAGGTTTTTCACCAGGTATCCTGACTACTTTCACAAAACCAAAAGCCTATGCTCAAACTAGAAAACGAAGCTTCCTTTCCTTTTCCTTAAGTGTGATGTGCATGACCACATAAATTACAACTTCTGTAAGGGATGAAGGAGGCAAAGGGGACAGACAGGTCTGTGTTGAAGCACTTCTATACACAGTAATCTTATTTCTTTTTCCCCAACTACTAATTACCTTTCGTAGTTGATTTGTGAAAAATAAAGTCTGTAACAAACTGTTCATGTAACAAGTTGCTCCCTGGTTCTTTAAGCCAACATATCCTGTGTGCTTCTTTGAATCCCACCTAGAAAAGGTTAAAAATCAATCAATTAAGGTTGAAATCAAGACAGAAATGTATTACGTGTAATAAAAACTATCTGTTCTAAGGTATCAGTGCTGTAGATATTTTTCTCTATTACTTAATACTGAAATAACAGACTAAAAACACCAGCACTACCAGCAATAAGCTTTGGAATTACATGCTTTGCAATTTTGATAAATTTTCTTTTATAATATATAAATATGAATACAAATTGTAAGTATAATAAAAAAAACCATTTCATGTTGCAGACAAGTAATTTATTATGGAAGTGTGCTGGAACCCAGAGCCATATATTTAAGGGCAAGTCTACACCTCAGCAGAACCAATTTTTTTAGAAGTGATATGAGGCAGAGTGACTCAGACAAGAAGGTTTTAAACAGCTGTAAACCCAGACAAGCTAGACAGCAGAGTCACCTGATTACATCTGATAAGAGTTTCATTTGCAAGATCAGAAACACTGAGGCTGGATTTGCAGAGCTATTAGATCACAAACCAATTGTACAAAAGCAAAAGTTTCACAAACATTGTGCTGAATAATGCATACTGAAATTTAACAAATTGAGACAAATCTCTATATGATTAACAAAAAGTATTCACTGGGAAAATTCATCAATTAAAGGTGACTAAATGAGAATGTCTAATACAACTATTATTAACAAAATACCCAAACAACTCTAAGTAATGCAAGAACAGTAGAATCAAGAGTTATTTTGGAGCAAAGGGACTTACGCCACTCCATGGGGAGCATCTGCTTGAACATAGACTTCGAAAGTAACTTTGTCCTCTTCTATAAAGCCCTTTTCAGGATCAGTAACTTCCTGTAGAAGACAAATGACACAGGAACATGAAAACTGCAAAACTTCTGTATCTTACAACATTGCAGTGAAGCAACCAGTTAGACATCACTTAATTTCCAAACCTGATCTATCTGAAATAATAAACCAAAGCGGGACTGGAGGGGGGGGGGGGGGGGGAAAAGGCCAGCAGAAAAGAAAAGTTGTTTTTCAGCTTAATACAGCTGGATCATTTTTTAATGTCTCAATACAGGAAAACTACTCCTGCTTTTTAAGCTTCTGCAGAACTATCTCGATTTCCTGTGGATATTAAAGAGTCGGTAATCAAACGCTGAGCTTCCAATGAACACTGCTCCAGCCAGATGAAAGATTAGAGGACTAACCTTCGAAAATGCTTAAAAAGCTGTCTCAAGGTAAGTTTCTGTATTATTTTTGTCCACTGAAGTGTATGTACATGTACATGGAGAACACACGGACATGCAAGAAAGTCTGTGTTGCTCCAGAATGACATTACTTGTTTTCTTTTGTTTTCACCAAGTGACAGTCATTCAGATATTCAGAAAAGCTTGAGTTGGAAGGGACCTTTAAAGGCCATCTAGTTCAATCCCCCTGCAACGAGCAGGGATACCTGCAATTCAATCAGGCAACTCAGAGCCAGGTCTACCCTGACCTTGAATGTCTCCAAGGATAGTGCATCCATCACCTCTCTGGGCAACTTGTTCCAGTGATTCACCACTCTGATTGTAAAAAAAAACCTTCTTTCTTATGTCCAAAGTCTCCCCTCTTTTAGTTTGAAATCACTTCCCCTTGTCCTATCACAACAAACCCTGCTAAAGAGCCCCACTTCTGACACTGAAAGGCTCCTCTCAGTTCTCCCTGGATCTTTCCCCAAGCTGAACAGCTGCAGTGCTCTCAGCCTGTACTTGCAGGAAAGGTGCTCCATCCCTTGGATCATTTCTGTGGGTTTATCAACAGGCTTCACTTGATCAAGTGGAATATTTAAGTCAAAATAAAATCAATCTACAATAAGGACAAGAATTCACAGGAAATTGTAAATAATCTTCAGCAATGACAAGAAAAGCAGCTTAAAATACATTTCCACAGGTATTTCAGGCTCCAGAAGGATAAGTACAAAATTTCTCCTATCCAGTAACAGATTATTAGAATACTACTTACACTCCAGGCCATAAAGTTGGAAAAGCCCCAGTCATTTTCCTTATGAAAGAACAAGTGACTAATACGACGACTGAATGATTTTTCATCATCTTTGTAGTTTATTATCTTGAGAACTGCTTGTGCATGACAAGACCATGACCTACAAATACAGAAGAAGCATGTGAAATCATTCAAATAGCAGCTTTTTATAGTCACTAAGAACACCATTGATAGGTTTTTTTGCTACCTTGCTTTTATACACAGATTTTTCTTTTATTTTCTCTTGTTTGATGTTAAGGTTTGATTAATCATTTGAGGGTATGAATCACTGAGGCCTTCTGAAGCCACATTATGAATGTGAATTCAGTTGGAACAACAGAGGATCTCCTTGGGCAGTGTCATTAAGAAAGGACTGTTGGTGGATCACAGGTAACAGCGGTTTAAGGTTCTACTTCCCATCTGCTTTGATGCCAACATACATGTCAGCTGCAAGGGCTCTTGGTGTCTCCAGACTGGGATAACTCAGTCTTTAACAAAGAAAAGGAGGAGGTTCTTCTGCCTTCCCTCCCATCAGATAAATTTCCCAATTCCCCAGATTTTCTCAGCAGCATTTATGATCCTGCTCAAATCTATGACACTGGTGTAAATCAGAATGAACATCAGTTCAGACACAGCCTTGTCAATGTCTCATACAGAAGCTTTACTGCTTTCTTAGCATCTAGTTCAATACTTTTGAAGATTACTTTATACTTTTTATGTGACTACTATGCGTGAACCACTTCTCACAGGAACTGGTGACACATCTTTCTTCCTTACCTTTGCACTGAGCATTCACATTTTAGGTTAAAAAATGACAGGAAAGAACAACCGTTATCAGAGTGAAAACAGTCTAAGATTTGATGCAAGAATGAAGCTACCATACTGGAAGGGATACCTGTGAGACACCTGCTCTTTAACAGGACAAAGTGCAGTAATTCTCTTTTTAATTTACTGTACTGTTTACTAAGGATCAAATGTAGTCAAATTTGTTTTGCATACAGGAATCTGAGAACACGTGCGAGTCCTTAATATGGCTGTTGAGCAATGAGCTCAGTTCAAGGACTGTATCAACACAGTTCCCTGCCTCAGCTGCAGAGAATGACCCACTCCTGCTCCACACAGGGTGGCATCTATGGCTCAGCAAGGCTTTAAAGCTGCAACAGCTCCTCCACTTGAACCCAGAACTTCTCACGTGCTAACAGAACTGTCAAAGACTTCCCCTCAGTTCTCAAACTGGGACACACCTAAATTCTATCACAATCTTGTTGAAAGAGAGGTCCTGTGCTTTAGGATTTTGAAGGGTCAGGATGAAAAGAGGACTCAACACCTTGCAAGATTTCTTTCCTCTCAAAGAAAGCTGGATGAAGTAGGTCTTTTCCGATGCCTACACTTTTCACAATACAATTCAAATAGTATCAAATGAAGACTCCAATAACACTTAAATGGGTCTTACGTGGAATCAGATTCTGCATTGCACTGGAGGAAGAATCCTACGCTTTTTTGGTGAGGTCTGTCCGGGTAGAGTCGTGGCATGACCATGATCTTCCATGGCAAATTCCGTACAAAGCAGGGAGGGCTGAGAACTGACTCACTCAATCTGTTGAAGCGTTCGACTGTGAACTGAAAGGTTGCCTCCGATCGCCAACTTGTATCTGTAAAATATGTATGTACATGCAGAGAGCATTCGAAAAATCTCATCTATTGTCCTCCAAACAGTCCCCACCAACACCAGTGTGTCTGATACAACAAGGTGCTGGAAGCAACCAAACAAAACAAAATCCACAGCATCATTTATCTCCCCACGCAACTGAAGTTTCAATTTTTTTTTTGTTTTGAAGAATGCACTGCAACAGTATTTAGGAAGGCAGAGCACTGGAACAAACTCCTTTTGGACAATTTCTTCTTAATGACTTAAGGATTCACACAATCTGTCCAACTGACTCTTAATACCAAGTCACCGCCTAGTTACTGTTTTCTGCTTGCAAAAGTGTCTTTTCAGAACAAATCAACCTCTTTTTAATCTTCTATCAAACAGCTGAAGAATTATTAAAGAGGAGGGTCCTGTATTCTTGTATGCAAAAGCTTTAGAGATTTTTAGCAGTCTAAAACAAAGTTAAAGTGAGACAGTCTTTAACACTGCTTACTTTGACACACTGAAACTAATTTTGCCTTCTTTCCACATCCTCACTTCTTTGTATACCACAATCTGCTCCACTGCTGCTGTATGGAGATGTAACAGTGTGCTGCAAGCTGCGGCAGCTTCAGGAAGGCACAAGTCTTGGCTCTTGCTCCTGCAATACACCTCCAGTTGTATATAGGGATAAAGAACTCACAGCTCATCTGAACAATGGCATGAGGCAAGGAAGAAGTAACAGCATGCCCAACACACTCTCCTGCCTTTTTTATTTTTCTCCCTCCATGGCTTCATCTGAAGATCTGCACAGCACAGCCAGGTTTGCTCCTGGGCACTGGGAGGTCCAAGCAGCATGGGGCATGCAGCCCTGGGCACGTCATGTGCTGTGATACTGAACTCAAGAGCACTGGAGTGCAGGGACAAGGCAGGAACTGGGCCAGGCAAGTCCTGGTAATTACCTTATTTAAGAAACCAAATTATTTTAATTGCAACATGCAACAGATGGAAGATTATACACTCCACACAACAAACTAGAGTTTTTGTCCACAACTGCACAGGAGCTTTGACAAATTTTTTTCTTTGCCCCTGCAAAGCAGTTTTCTTTTCAAGCAGCTATCCTGCTGCTGATTTTGACTTTGGCAACACAGTTGGCCATATCTGCATAGGGCAGGACAGACAGAAGCTTTCCTAATCAGCTCTTAAAAGTAACTACTACAGCAGAAGCTAGCCAACCCCTCTGCTTGATCTCTCCTCCACAGCTGTAACAATTGTCACAATGCTCTGTGCTGCCAGCTTCCTTGACCTTTCTCATTGCTGGGGTTTACGTTCTCCTGTTCCCCCACTGCAAGTGCAGCCAAACCAGCAGTTTCTCACCTACTCATTGCTCACTTCCCACCCAGCTCAGCTACTCACTACTTGCTGACAGAACCTAGGCAGCTGCACTTCTATGAGCAAAGGAGTGCCACACTTCCAAGCTTCTCTCCAGACAAAGACAATCTTTAACAGTTACCAATTTAACTCTGTCTTATATCACATGTATCTCAAAACAGCTGGAAAACACTTCCCTGTTCACAGCCCAGTACAGCTTAGTTTAAGCATCCAGAAACGAGCAGACCAAGTTTGTTTTCTGCCTCCTTGAATGCAGCATTCAGAGCACTGCAGCACAAGGACACTGCCCCACTACCAGCTCAGGCAGCATCTGCAGATGCTTCCAAGCAAGCTGGCCTGCACTTCTTGCCTTCTTTTCAGGAAAGCCTGTGTGTGAGACTTCACCACGGACGGGTTCTTCTCAGTACAGAACTTCAGTCATCATTAGAAACTATTTCACAAAAATGCAGCCTCACAGCAAAGGTCAACCCTGAAATAGAAGTTTCTCTAAAAATACAAACACAGTCCCTAGAAATAACAACCTTCCCTTCCTTCCAGAAAGCCCATGCTTTAAACAAGTGCAATTGATTAAAACAAGAACTGTATTTAAATAATACAAAATTTAAATAGTAAGTCTGATGAATACACTGAGCACATAAGTAAATAAAACCTTCCTTTGCCATCATATCTGACAACTTCTAATACAAGGCTGCAACTGGCAGCAGGATAATTTTGCAGTGACTGGCAAGGAAGGCTTCCATGAATCACTGCCATACACAGAGTTAAACACAAGGCTTGAAGAGCAGACCCACCTAACCCTGCCCAATGAAGTTACATGCAATGGATCACATCTGCTAGATGGAAAAGATTTTGTCACTGATGACACTCATGTCACACTTAACACTGTGACACAACAAAGACTCTCCAAATTACAGATCCAAATACAGCACATGATCCGTCTTCAAAATGAAGTACATATTTTTGTGTTTATAACTTTGAGAAAATCAGATTTCTTTTTTTCCCTTAGTACATGTTGCTAACTTTAAAGTACACTAAAATTATTAAAATATTTTGAACCTGAACTATTAATAGCAAAACCAGCTGAATATTCTATGGATATTTTTAAAGTGATCCAAAAACAGCACATGCAACACTGGCACGTGGCTAACACTGGCACTGCTGAAGCCCTCCTGGCTGCTAATTCTTAATGAAAACAAAGCAGCAGTGGGAAACTGCAAAGCAGTGAGTTGGTTTTGCTAGGGACCTTCTGTTTGACCTTTAACTTCAGAGGGAATTTATGTTAGGTGCTGCTTGGAATACTGACGAGCTTATGAAGCAAATCTGATCAGGTCCTTGTTTTTATTGCTTTTAATTATATTTGCAAAACTGCTGTTTCATTTCACAAATTTCAGGTCACTGAGCCCTTTCCTGCACAAATCACAGCACGCTCCCCTCTGCTGGTTCTTTTCTATTGCCAGCACATCACACAGACCAAAACCAGCCCCTGAAGAACACAGCCCCATCTCAAGTCCTGCCAGTGGTGCACTGCACTCCCATGCTGGTACTCAATGCCCACGTTAGCTGCCAGGCCAATGGGATGAGAGCTGCACTTTTTCCCCCCAACTCAGTTGTTTCTTCTCATGCTAAGCAGAAAAAACAAAAACATCTCAAAAATGTTCTGAATTCAAACAGTTGGTTCCTATGATCCCACACCAACATTTTATCCTACTTTTCACCTCTTCCACAGAAACTGTTAAAACTCATGTTAGTTTTCTTACTGACGTATCCAAATTCTCCTCTTGCATTCTCTCGCAGCTCAGCTTGTTCTCACTTGCTAAGAAAAACAGCAGAGGAACATGGAGGATGCTTACAGAGGCCGGTGTCTTCCTGCTTTCTCCCCTACCCTGTGAACTTCTTGGCTTCCCATCATACATGCACACTGTGCTGCAGCTCAGGATAGCAAACGAACCAACAGCAAGCCAGCAATTGCACTGATGTGTAAATAGCACAATATCAAACACCTCATCTGATTTACAAGGCCTTGAAACAGCACCATGCACTTACATGATGCAAGTCTTCAGGAATGTCTTTGCAATAACAACACTTTCTATCTGTGTATATAAAGAAGTATCACAGCACCAAGACATATCTAGGCACTCCTTTATCAAATATGGTAATGAGGATCTACCAGAGTATTGCTTAACAACCATATTCTACCTCTGAAAGTTGTCCAACAGCACAGTGCATCAATGCTCCTGACCATCTCAAGTGTACATGAGGACAACAATAGCACCATAAACATAAAAGGTACTGACGATCTTTTATAACAGGCAAAAAAAAATTGTCTTGATCAAAACAAAAATTCCTGTTTCAGACTCAATTGATTACAGTGAATTAAAGTCACCTGAACGAGATCAATAACAAAAAATCACAGGCTGAACAGACCTAGTTTTTAATCTCTTGCAATAATCTGATCTTAGGAAACTTTATCTTTGCCAATGTTACAGCATGTCCTGAATTTAAACCATGTTCTCTTCACAGAATATTACCATTTTTTACCAGTACTCTATCTAATATCAGGTCCCTTGAATACATGAAAGCAGAGCTTTTTTTGCTCTTTAAACTCAAATTGTGATTTTTCTCAAACTAAACCACTGAACATTTTCCAGAAACTAAAGCAAATCTTCAAGTACTTCAGATTTCTCTCTCACAAGACAGCATGAGACAAATAATCAGAGGGGAAGAAATCCCACTCACATTGTCTCCCTTCTCCCACTTCCATTTTATTTAGTTCTTTGAAATAAAGGCAGTTTCTCCCTCACCTCCTCTCTTAATAAATACAACTGGGCACTTCCTTCACTGAATACAACAACAAACTTAAGTGAACTACAGATTATCTTTCTTAAGTAAGTCTATCATATGATAGACTTTTTTTTATTTTACTTTATATTTTCTGAAACAAACAAAAAACCCCACAAATTACACATGAACTTTTATCTAAAAGGTCAACAAACATATTTCAAAACCTCCATCACTTTTTCCCTCTCATTAAAGGGAACATCAGTAGACATGATTTCCTTTGGACTCACAAGTGCAAGGGTGGAATATAGTCATCAAAAAGTTACAGGGACTTATTATACAAAGAAAAATTGATCACAGCTGCCATGTAACAGAGCAGAACAGATAAGGACTCTCTAAGCGTCCTGAAGGAATTGTGTAACTGACACACATCACTGTTTGGTAATGCACAGCTGCAGTATGCACAAATGAACGCGTCAGAGAATTTAACGATGAACAGCATAACTTTCAGCAGGGTTTAAAGGAATACTTAAAAGAGAAAACAAATAAACAACCTGTCAGGTCCCTGATGCTACTGGATAGCTATGTGAAAAGCTACACAGAGAACAAGGAGTTAACTATGGAGGCTTTGATTTTTTAATGAGATGCAGTTCAAGGGACAGATAAGACATAGGCCATTTTGTTCTCAAAGTCATAAAAATAAGAAAGCCAGCCAGCTAGATGTTTTCATCTGTATTTCCTTACCATCCTCCATGTCTTCTTCGGTGTTGTTGTGTCCATCAGCCATTGCTACATTCCCATTAATGACAGGATTTTGAGTAATTCTTGGAGGATCATCTGCATCTCCAGCTAACACAGAAAAAGAAAAACAAAAATTACTCAGTTGTATTGACATTTCTATCTCATGTAATGAGACAGAATTGTGAGACAGACTAGTTTTCAAAGATATGAAAGGCACACTTTGTCCTGCTGAACAGCATCCACCAAAGCAGAGCACAGAGCTACTCTACTGGTAGATATGCAACTGTAGAACTCTGCAAGCCAATGAACACTAACGACTTGATAAAAAGCCCATATTAACAGAGAAGGCAAACATTCTTAAGCTTCCAACGGCCTTACACTTGGAATTTCATAACTAAGTTTCAAAGTAAAAATGACACCTCTTGAATGACTTTGTCCTGCTGTCCCACTTTTACTGATACATTTCTAGTAACAGACTGGTACATCAACAACATGCTTTATGTCTTCAGTTTCACTACTTTTAAAAGGAAAACAAAAGTATCTATTCAAATGTCAAGGTGCATTTTTAAATCTAACTTGAAAGAAAAAAAAATGCAAAGAAAGCCCTTTACCATCTCAGGATCAGCTCAGAAGCAACATTTTCCAGTTTTCAGCTACTACCGACACTAAGTTCTGTTACAACACCTATCTAAAACATACATTACATGCGTCTAAAACTCTAAGTACAACTAAACCCGAGTATTTTCAAGGCGCATCGCTCCGACGATGCCGGTCGGCACTTCGGGCACGCGGCACGAACGGCGCTGGGCTGCTGACGGCGGGACCTCGGCGGCAGCACCTCGGACAGCGGCCAGCCCTGCCGCCCCGTAAGGCGCCGCTGCAGCCTGCTTCAGAAGCCCGTGCGCACACCAACTACGGGCTGCGTTCCGGCGTCACTGAATTAGCAGATCCCGAAGTGAACTTACAGAACTAACGAACAGAAACAGGTGAGACCTGAGATTTCTGCCTGGATTACAGCTCTGACACTCAGATACCCGCTGGGTCCCGGCGGGCACCCAGTGCCTCTCGTCAGCACGGTCCCAACGCCGATGGCCGCTCCGAGCGCCGGCCGCAGCACGACGCGAGCTGAAGGCCGCCGCTGGGCGAGGCAAACAGAGCCGGCCGGCAGCAACCAGCGCTGGGTTCAGATAACAGCAACCTAATTACAACAGAACTAACTGGGAAGGGAAAGGCTTAAACTGCTGCAACTAAAGATCAGGAAGGAACAAAAAATATCACCGTGTTTATCTCCACAGCTCACCTTTCTTTTTCTCTTCTAACAACGCAGAAAGTCTGAGGGCAGGGGCAGAGCCCCTGGGCATCGCAGGGCACACAGCACACAGCCTGCGGCAGCACAGCAACTGCCTGCACACTGACACAGGCTGCTCTGTTCCCGTCACCATCAGGGCAACTTAATGCCTATAAACAGGTTGGAGCAAACAGCCGAGGTGCAGTCAGTCCCTCACCAACAGCAGGGAGCACTGACACGTCCGTGAGCTGGGACCCGGCTTTAACAGTGATGGGCTTTGAGAGATGCTGCACTGCACTGCCCCAATGCACAGCCGGCAGAGAGCAGGGAGGAAACACAGAAGCCATCAGAGCAAAAGCGACCATCTTAGGAGATACAGCAAAGGCACGTGTGAGATACTACGAGGGGAAAAAACAAACCAGCATGTGTCCCGAATGCCCATCCCAACACACACGGCAGCACTGCACCACAGCCCCTGGGCACACGCCGTAGTAACAGCAGCAGACACCAACAGCAGATAAACACTGTTAGGCTGCCTTGTAAAGAAGACTTATATTGGTTTCTACCTCTCTAAAACACAGCAGTTAAGACTTAAGTATGATTTCATTAGAAAAAAAAGAACGCAGAATATGAGGAACAGCGACAAGTAAAACTTTTAAGTTTTCTTTCTGCTCGTGCCACTGCACTACAAAGAAACCAAACAGCTCCAGGTGTTCAAAGAGTCTCTGCAGTTTGGAAGTTCTGTTAGACGGCATCTGAGAAGAAGCATTTCAGATGTAAGTTTGAGCAAAGCAATGAGCTCTCACTTATCTTCCAAAAGATCATGAATGCTGACGTGAAATCAAGTCAAACAAATCGATGCACACAACTTGAAAGATGCTGATGCTGACAGTTAACTGTGAGGAGCTAGCAAGAAGCCAGGCAGCCCACTCACAGGTCCAGCAAAAGACAGGGTGAAGGCACAGCTCATTAACAGATCACTGAAGAGCTCAGACAGAAGCCTGAGAGCAAGATGCCTATTCAGAAGCCCAAACCCTCTGAAACTACAATCATGCCATGCAATGCCATAACTTACAGACATTGCTAAAAATCTCTCTGTTACAGTGACCTCAACATTAGCACACCAAAATACTCGCGCAGTGCAATTGCAATTTCATAGAAGATGCTATGAGGTCTTTTAGTACCTTTCCTAAAAATACATAGAAATAAAACAGTATACAGACAGCCCATGTAAATGTCCCTGGAAAGCAGACAAAATGAGTCTTGCGGCAGTCAAAATGCACTAGCACTAGAAGTTGTTAAAATACAGATTATTTCACAACTCCCTGTAGTAAACACTCCCCAAACCACAGAAGTGGCCTGCAAATGGCCCCATCAGAGGTACTGGGTTTTATGCAACTAGACAGCAGCCTACAAAAAGCCTTTGGGCTTCCAGGACTCTGGGACCCACTGCATGAAAGCCAGAGCAACAGGCAGAGCTCCCAGAGAGCTGGGGTTATGCACACAACAGGAACAACCAAACAAGTCCCGTGATCAGAGTAACTTCACAACAACAGCCAGTCTTTGAGCAACTAGAACTGCTTAAAGACAAAAACCTGGAAATTGTTCACCTGATGGGAAAAAAAAAAAAAATGTGACCACATTTGCTTGCTCTGGAAAAACAAAGCCTTTCAGAATAAGAGAAAGTACCCGTCCTGTAACCGCTATGCACAGTCAGAACACAAACACCACTTCCCAGCTGCACAAAGGGACTCAGGAGAAAGGGAATTAAAGCAACAGTGTTCTGTCATTTCCTTTTCAAGGTACACCTATCTAGGGTGCTGTAATAAAAACCTGTAGAAGCATCGACCTATTTCTTTAGTATTGCTGCCTTTCCAAAAAGCACCCAAAACAAACCAGCCTCCCTAAACATTTTAAAAGGCTAAATACAGAGATGGAGATCAAGCTGACCATTCCCTTCCAGGATGAGAAAAGGACCCATAACATTCTGAAGGCTATTGCTAAGACATATAGAATAGAATGCTGATGCCACAGATGTTACTTACAACTTTCAGAAATTTGAAATTATAGCAAAAAAAAAAAAAAAAGAATAGGAATTCTCATATTAGCAAAAGAGTGGGTAATTTGCCTTTTTTTTTTTTTTTTCCAGTTCTATTATTTTTTCATTAATTCACCCAGAAAGCTACAAAGGACACCAAGACCAAAGGGGAAAAACTTCTGGAGGAGTACCAGAGGGCAAGAGACAAGTGAGCAGAGTAAGGGAGAACGGCGCAGTCACGGGCAGTGAGGTGACTGCAGAAGGGAGACAAGGTTTAAGGGTCACTGATGCTCTCACAGTTTGCCTTAGGAAATTTAGAAGAAAGGAAATACGAATGACTCTTTTACTGTCTTTAAAGAAGAGCAACCGGCCAATGCTTGTTTAAAAAAAAAAAGAGGGAGGCAGGGAGGGCTTAAAGAATTATACAGAAATCTCCTGCCCTCTGAAACGTTCAAAACAAATTATTATTGCACTACTGACTGCGAACTGCAAATCCTCTGCAGTAGGAGACGATGCTACACAAGGCAGTAATCAAAGAGAGAAACATCAGTGGGGTGAGGAAGCTGCCTGGAAGCAGGCCCAGCCCTGCCATGCCTACAGCGTGGAGCGGGCAGCCAGCGACGCTGCACCACCGCCTCTATTCCACTGACCGACCATTGCAGTGCTGCGCCCTGTGTTCCTGTCGTTACGTCTGCCTGTCAAAGGGAACATTTTGACAGAAGGTGAGATGGCAGGAGTGCTTATATGTTGTGTCAGTGCACCTCATGAATCCAAATAGTGTTGTAACTGAAGGTGATCGTAGCTATTACACTCCGGGATAAGCCGAAGTTACCCCCCTAAGCAGTTCGTGAACACCAAACTTCACCCGTGAGAGGTACGTGCCAAGGCAAACAGCGTCTGAAACATCACCCTACAAAGAAAGCTATCTTTACTTGAAGATAAAAGGGAGGTACAATGTAACTTTGTGAGCAGAAAGATAGCTGAGAACAAACAGCAGACCCAGAAGCTATTCTCTAAATTAAGCAGTCTGCCACAGCGCCTGGTTTATCTGCCTGCCTTTAAAGAAATGAGCATGTTGATGGCCTTTACTAAACAACATCTTAAGCCTTAACAATGTGACTAATTTCTTATAGACATGTAAATCACTTAAGGTATTATCAGCACAATTATTCAGTGAACCAAAAGCTGCCATTTAAGAAGTCACCCTCCACACCAAATTTACTAAAACAAGCAGCGACTAAATTACTGCCAGCTCACAGCATCTTAACTTGGTGCTTTATGAATAACGCAGTGTTAAATGAAAGACTGCACGAACCAGAGATCAATTTGGACACTGACAACACACCTATAATTATCCCACATATTTACAACTTCATACTCTCGCAGAAGCAGTTTCTGTACACTGCTTTCTCATTTTAAGATTTTTTTCATACACTCGAGGTGTTTAATAACTTGGGGCAGACAACACTACCAGCACGCATTTTTCTTCACCACAGTGCTATGATTTCCCTGAAAGATGCCAACCCCCAGCTCACTACCCCATGTTTACCCATTCCGCAGCGCCACAAGCTCTTCAGCAGCCAGCAGGACAAGGGAAAGGCTGCTGGGAGCCATCCCAGGTTTTTTCCCAGTCTGATGGGCTTTGTTGGCTGAGGTTACGCTTCCAGAAAACTATCAGACCCAGAAGAAAAAGGAAAGATGACTGCATCTGGTTCCCATGTAATCCTCAAAGCAGTAAACAGAACAGTTGACAAGACATCGTTTTCTTCCACGATCAGGGAAAGGCTGAAGCATCACAAGTGTCACGAACCATTACAAAACAACAACTACTGGACTTGTGCTACCTTCCTCTTCACTGCAACTACAGCAGCAAGGCTGGAGAAGCAACCATCCAAACTCGTTATGTCTTGTCTCTGCACATTCCAGAGATGGTAGCACGATTACATCTGCGCTGCAGACAAGGCGCTTGGTCCCAGCCTACCAAACACACACCCTAAACAACGTGTCTTACAACATCACACCCCTCTTTTACGTTTTACTGCTTTACTGAGTAATCAACTTGTCTCTTGCAACAACAAACGCAGAGCTCTTCAACAAGCATCACAGGAAAGGGTGAAGAAGTACTGAAAGAAAACCAAACCTCTGAAACAGAGAGAAAGTGATATGCTGTTAAATGGAGCCAGGAGCCAACCAGCGCCGCATGTGACACAACTGTAATGCTCTGACTACGTTTTTGTGCTTTAAAAGGAGACAAACAGTAACAGAACAAGCTTAGTTGGATAGGAGTGTAAGTGTGCTATGGCACTAGTGACTGCACTCCTAATGCAGCTCTTTCTTCAAGCACAGAGAAGCATGCAGCTTTATCACCTGACTCAGCTTCACTGGGAGCAGTTGGGAACTACATAAGTCTTCAGAACTCAAACCTGTTTCAGAACTCAAACCTGTTTCATTTTGACTCAGCATACTTCTGTGTTTCAGAGAGCTGTAAGGCACATCCATCAGACTGAATACTACAACTGAATGCTTGCTATATAGTTCAGCTACAACGAAGTTTTGCATTTGAAACGATAAAATAAAATGCTGTATTACCCTTTGTTAAGCCAGCTCTGAAGGCAGAACGATTCTGTACGGGTTACTTTCATGATGAAGTCAAAACATTATTAGCAAGACACTGCAATTCTGTTTGAGAAGGCATGCATGCAGCGAACACTAATTGCACTGCTCACACCTCAACTCAGCCCCCAAATCTGCTGAGCTCTGCTACACTGCAGGCAGCAGGACAGGTAGCAGGGCAGGATAAATCTTCTTTTGTTCTAATATCGACATCATTTTCTGCAACCAGAAACACAGTTCACCTGCCCATGGTAGAGCTTGAACGCAAAAATCAATTTCCAGCAGAGAACATCAACTGATAATAATACAGATTTTGCACTGCAACAACACTGGTTGTACTGGGAGGGAATTTCACTTTCAGCCTCATTTTAAGTAGGCCTAACAGTACCTTGCTACTAAAGAGTCTGTTAAAAAAAACAAAACAAAACAACAGAAACAGCAGATCTGAGTTAGAGAAAATGTGGCATTTGCACACAGGAGAGTTAACACCTAAGATCCAACACCATCAGCATTTCTACCTGTGACTTTTGGCAGGGCTTTTAATGGCCTTTCTCTATTGTTACATTACAGATTCATTAGCACTGGTCCTATTTTCTCCCTTCTTCTTTATTCATTGCAATGGGAGGAAAAATGGATGGATGTACACAGTGGGACCACAGAGATCTGACACAGCTGCATGGTGAACTTCTACAAAGCATGTAACATTCCCATTCACTTCCAGAAACAAAGAAAAGAATGGAAGATGACTGCACGAGGAGCTGCAGGGATGCGGAGAGCCAATATTCTTGTGTATGTGGCAAACATAATGGTAAACTATGATTGTAAGTAATTCCTATTATGAAAAGTCTATACTTCAGGTTAATGTCACCATTCACATTCAGTGTAATTAACAACAGCAATTATACACTTGTCTTAAACTAACACCCACAGAGAGCAAACCAAGAACCATTCCTCTCTCACAAGGGATGCCTTCCAACGAGCTGGACAGGGAACTGCTGCGTTGTTCCAAGGTGCAGATTTCAGACTCTTTTTTGCACCAGTTTCCAAGTTCCTGAAAGGCATGGCTCTCTGGAGTTCTTCAGGATATTATTTAATAAGTTACATTTTCCAGCCTGCTTGTTGCACTGTTCCATGAGCTACTACAACATCCACGACCCACTGACTGTGCAGGAGGACAAGTGTTGGGATCTGGATGTTCCCAACAGCCACTGAACTCCCAGGCAGCACTAATTCAGAGGCCCATCCACCTGCCTCTGCACGCTCCACACTACAAACACCACCAAAAACATTCAAAAGGCCTTAGCAGAGGACTGACCCAAGGATCACCATCACATCCTGGAGCAGCTGAGGCTTTCCCCAGCGTTCACTTGTACATAAGGTTTAAACTTGATTTTCCCTTTCCCTCCTGACAGTAACCCATTTTTTCCATTGCAGTGCTAACGTGGGCAATTAATTCTTTGGGCTCAGAGAAAGAGCAGACTGTTGCTGTGAGTTGTCTGCAGATCAGCTTCTCTCAGCTGCTCAGAAAGTGCAACTTACTATATGGGAAGCACCTAAATGTTAGCAGGTACCAAAATTAGGACTGAGCTGTGTTAATTTTTTAATCCTGCCTACACAAAGAATGTCTTTCTTCTAACAAACAAACAAGCTTCGGCTGAAAAGGTGTCTTATACAGAACATATCCTGGGCATCAGCTTCCTTTACTTACAAAGGAATTCTTAAAAGCATGCAGAAGAGGAATTTAATAATTCTCCATTAAACACTCCACTGACAATTTTATCGCTTTTTGCTCTGCAATTTCAAGTCAGTTGGTTCTTTTCCTTTTGAATGAAAACAAAAGAAATCTTAAGAAGTGACCAGAAAGCTTTTCCCGTGTAACTACTCAATGCAACACATCCACCCCATTGTCCCGGTGCCAAGAAGGCAGCTACACAAGGCCTCACAGCAGTTGAGCCAACACTGTCGGAAAAGAAGTACACCTATTTTAAAGAAAATGATATACATACGTAACAGGCACCACGTTCTGAGGCCCTCTCTTTCCAAACCCAGTGTAAGTGCACCCAAATCAATGAGGCAGAAAAACTACTGAGGATTGCCCCACATCTGCATTAGCACAGAACAGCTACATCTAAAAATCAAGCTGTTTGGAAAAGAAATGAGAATAAAAAATACCTACTGCCAACCACTGCAACACCCGTAAAGCGGCAACCATTCTCAAAACAATTCTTTATCACATACACAGCTTCCCAAACCAAATGCATCGTGCAGCACCATCTGCAGCGGCAAGCCTCAAAAATACACAGCTTATGCAAATCGTGCAAACAACTGTTTTAGAAACAGGAATTTAAGAAAGACATTCACAAATTGGGGCCTCCCACCTACGTGATTCAATTTCAGTCTCATTTTGCAGTGCAACCACGTGGATGAAGGATGGAGAGATGCTTCAGATGGGTTTTATTTTATATGCCACGGCTCCCGTGTACTGCAGCTCTCTCAATGCCCTGATGTGTCACTGCCCCAAGTAACTATTTTCCTGTAAGACTCTCTTTCTCCAGCCCACCCCATGGGCAGGAGCACTTGGTATCCCCAGAGCAGCTCTGGCTGTCCCTCTCCACAAGCCAACCCCTCCTCCCACTGCTCCCTCCACTCCAGCAGTCACAGCACCCAAAGCAAGGCACTCTCACCACACCAAGAGCAGCATTTAGCTCTTCGCATCATCAAGCTTTAGCTTAGCCTGACAGGGGAGGAAAACAGGTTGGTCACAAATGTTACCTCTTTCCTTGAAAAGCTTGTAGTCTCACATGCGGCAGTGATCAGAACCGGCACATTCCTGAGCAAAAACACATTCTGCAGAGTTGTACTTCATTGCTTGTGCATTTGTTGTGTATTTGCTTTCTTACTACATATTTCATTTTATTTATTCTTTGATAGGCCAAATCCTCAGCCTGTATTTCAATAGCATTCTGGGCTCCGTTCTCAGAGCACAAAGGCAACAACCCAGACTTGAAAATGTGTTTTAGAGCAGCTGACTACTGCATGTCAGCCACTGAATTAAATCTTTCTTATGCTCTGCAAAACACCCTAATTCCACAAATACACTCCCAATCTCAATACTCTTTTCTCTCTGGCAAATCTTCCTAACTACTGCTATTTTTGCTCCATTGCTTGCACCACTCATCTGAAGCAAATTCTGAGGACTTCCAAAATTAATTACCGTCTTCCTGCTTTGCCTCTGGCGAGGAGCTGGTATAAACATCACCATCGAATTAAGCAGCATCTCAAATTCCTTATTCCACTGATGAATGATTCTTCCTTTGTTTCAGGAAAGCCACGAATCCCAGAAGCCTTCTCCCCACCCTTTATTTTTCTCCCAAATAATGCATCATTTGTGGCCTGGGCCATCATCAGAGTTACAACTAGGTGACTACACACACAGCTGGAACAAACCCTCCCCAGTCACACTCTGCTTTTGATGTATCTAGGACATTTACATTTCCAGCTATACCTTTTATCCCACAAATGCTGTCAGTTATTTAAGTATACCCCTGCCACATGCAAAAGTAGATTCTTCCCCCAGTCCTCCCCCCACTGCTGGCTCCTCAGCTCCTTTCCTCCCCTTCTCCTGGACTACTTTTCCACCACTTGAAAGCTGAGGTTGTCCTCGGAGGAGGGGTGCACACAGGACAGCACAAGACAGATCAGAGAGAAGACGGAAATAAATGCAATGAGAGCTCTCCCACAGACTGTCCAATACAGAATTCCTGGCACTTCCTAAGCTCCAGACCTTTTTGTGCAGTGTTATTCACTTAATCTTATAAGGATTTATTTCTCCTTTCAGAAGCAGACAAGACTCAAATTAAGAGATCTTGCTTAAGAAATAATTGTACATTTAACAAAATCTGCAACTTTCAACTGCAACTTTGAATCCTTCAAAGGTTTCTCTCCTAAAAGTCAGTTTCTGTATTACTTCTCTATACACCGTGAACCAATAGAACAGAAGCAGAGCTCCAGTTTAGATGTCATCACACCCAGGTCTGACTCCAACTTGAAATGAGCTCCAGGCATTATCAGCCAAAGTCAGAGTGAGATACAGATTTAAGATGATCAGAGAGAGATTGCAGAAACAACAACCATTTCGCTGCAACTTTTATTCATACCGGAATACTCCTGCATTTCTGAAAAGAAAAGACGTGTCATGCTTTTGTAATACAAAATGAGATATAAAAGACAACAAAAACTAAGCCAGGATAGACTTGAGGCTGAAAAGAGAACAATGTTTGTTTTGCTGACGCTGCACTCGGACAAAGCACGTAGACCCGCAGAAGCACCAGCCCAGGCCTCTGATGCAGCATTTGGTTATTTCACCTATATGCAGGCACCAGGTTTTTGCCAGCGGCAAGATGTTGTGTTTATCAGGGTGGTAATACAACACTGGCATACTTATAACAGCTAAGCTACACAAAAGGAAATTTACCTGTGCCCATGTAACAGGAGAGCCTTTCTTTCCCTGTTAGAGCTTGTTCTCAAACCCCATCACACACAATACAGTGCCTGTACTTTTATCTAGCAGATACACTTGCTTTTTTTCCTATTGCATCCTTTGACCATAAAAAGGTAACAGAAATAAATACGCATGTGTGGTTTAATTTGCTCTAGTTCACATGACCAAGTTGGGGTACTTTAATGCTCCTGTAGGTGCCAGCTCCCAACGCAGCCTCAACATCCTGTAGACCAAAGACACCCCACAAGAACAAGGAAGCACTCAAAGGATGAGGGAGAAGTCCGCCACACTTTGTCTTGGGAAGTCCTGGTGAACAGGAGACTGATCCAACATCCAAACAGCCACCTGTGAGTGCTGGGACCTCTGGGAGATAGGAAACTGCCCATCAGGCCCTGGGATCTCCCTGTACTGCCCACTCAAGGGGAGGCTCTGGGACTCAACCCATACACCGCTGTGCAGCACAGGTTTGCCATCCATCACAAGGACCTCGCTACACACTGAAGTACTGAGCATACTGCTACTTGGCCTGCATTCCTTCATTATACAAACCACTGCAGACACGGCCTCATCCAAATATCTGCTTCAGAGTGCTGACAGAATACTGACTGACAGAACACAAAGGGTACCCTTTCAACATAGCTTTGTTTTTAGATTTTATTATTGCTTCTGCCATTATCCCTACCTAACAGATGCAGCATTGACAGACAAATCTTTGTTGATGTTTTCATTTGAATTGTCTTCTCTTCTGCAAGCGTTACTAGGAGCAAGCCTCTCATCAGCTCCTCATCTGCTTCACAGGCAAAAAAACACTACAAATGTATTAAGTGCTGGGAAATAAGCACTCTTGCAGTTCAGCATTCTTGGAGTCCAAGCACACTTGCAACCAGCACAGTCTTCCTTCTCAGACACAGCAGTGCCCAGCTCCCCTTGTGCTCCAGCCACACAGAAAACAGCCACTTCAAATGTGGAGCTCCAGCTGCAGCAGGACAGGAGAAGTTACTGCCTGCTAACGGCCTACCTTCCTGCCCATCCATGCGCATACAGGTGAACTCATGACAGCTCCAAAGCACTCCAGCAAAATTCTGGGTCCCCTTCACATCCAAAGTTATGAACCTGTATTAAGTGACAAACTCCTGTTACAAGATAGCATTGCATGCACTGTATTAATTGCATGATGCAAACTACTGTTCTAGGGATAGCTTTATATCTTCTTTTCCTAAAATTTCCTAAATCTTAGATTTTATTTTTTATATTTTATATCATACTTATAAATTGTATATGCTATTTTTCCTATTAAATATTTTAATGTGCTAATATGAAATATATATGAAATGTCACTTCAAGCATCACTGACAGACAACGTTTTCACCTGCTTTATGTTATTGATATTGATTTTAACAAATACACTAATAATTGAAAGACTGGCTGAAACAAGATGCAGCTTCGGTTCTGCAAGTGAGGAGTAAAACCAGACGCAACAGGACTGTCATTGTTAATAACATTATTACTGCATTGGTTCATTTCACATGGATGCTTACCCAGGATGAAATAAATGGCCACTGCATTCAATTCATACCTGGTGCACTTGGTTGGATGGATCTCAGAGACCCATGTGCAGCAGCCCAGTGCCAGCCATACAGATGCCCAGCATCAGAGCCTGCTGATGCAGCTTCATGACCCCTGTGGTGTTTTACCTTAAGGTGAAAACGGGGTTGAGGAGGACAGAAAATAAAAAGCACATCGTTCCTAAGTCAATAAGTGTTTTTAGGACTGGGTTGTGCTTTCAAGCTTTAGAACTGAAAGGAGGACCAGCAGAAACCATGGCATGCATGCAACGAGCTGTGCCAGGCAGCTGTGTGCATTGCTAGCCGTACAGCTGCTTTGTCAACACTTTGCAAAAGCAACATACATCCCCATTTAGCTTTAGTAACTTAACCCCAATCCTCTTACTTGATTGCAGCTTGAAAAAAGTGCATCTGAAAGAACTGTCAGAGCTCTAAAGGAAGAAGGCAGCATTTCACACCACAGAGCAGCACTTCTACAGCAGTTTGTATTTTCTCTTCAATCTCACCAGACAGTTAAGCGGCCTGGTTAGGCCAAAAAACAGAATTCTGCAGGTACATCCAGGTATTGATCTGCAATACCATCTCAGAAGCACTTCTGCTGCTGTGAGCAAGGCAGGCACAGGCACAGCTCCTGCATGGAGCCAGGCGGCCCACAGCACCACCAGCACCGACAGACCTCAGTGAGCGAGCGAGTGGTACACAACCACGGCAGGGTGAGGCAAGCATTTCGGCTCCTAGAAAATTCATGCCCTAGTCAATACGATCAAACATACAGCCATATTTTGAGTTCAAAGCCAGCACACAGCAGTGGAAGCTGTGTTATCTGTCAGAGCAGCGGTGCCCCTCCTCGCCAGGCAGGCAGCCATACTATCACTATCACAGTGCCAGCAGGGATGGGAGCAGACACCCCTCCAACCCGTGTGCATCTGAAGAGCACCAAGACATGGCTGCAGTCAGAACCAACCCGTACAACAGCCACGTGCGGTTCCAGGCTGCAGGCACTCCTCTGACTGCAACCAGCATGTAGGCCAGAGTCATTCCTTGGGAAGTAGTGACCCATTTCCAGAGCCTGCTTTCCCAACGCACACTCCCCTAGGAAACAGAGGGGCACACAGCAGGCTTGTACCGGCCCTGAGCAGCTCCCCCAGCTTCCAGGCAGCGCCTGGGGAAGCAGACAGCTCAGCTGCAGACACTGTACAAGGCCAAGGAGCAAACAGAGCATCCCTTCCGGAGACCCAGGCAACCAGACCGAATTCCTGAGTGGGATGTAGGGACCAGAGGCAAAGCACTACCACCAAGAAGGTTTGCCACACTCAGAGGTTAACTAGCCCAATATCAAAAAATTTCCTACTTCAGAAAACACTCACATCTCTATTAACAGAACTGTCCTGCCAAAATGTCAAGTGCTTTTACCGTATACTCATCCTTTCACTTAATTAAGCATGGATCTGAGGTGGTTAACATGCATTTCAAGGTGTACTAAAACAAGAGATCAAAAATTAACGCTAGCTGAGTAAATCTCGGCCAATATTTTGCTCAGGATACACTAACTAGGCCTTGTCAACAGTGTAAAATCAGTTTAATGCTGAAGTCTAACCTGTGAACTAGGTGTTAATAGCAACAGATGCACCATAGGTTAAATTTAATATGACTAAAATCAATCTTCCCCTCCAATCCATCTGAAATGTTTACCTCCAACGGCTTCTAAGCATCCTGCTGCAAACACACCAGACCCAGTGCATCTCAGACCAGTGCAGGACAGGGGAAGGCTGCAGGAAGCGCCGGCTCCACATCTGAACACCTGCATGCAGCCTTGAGGTGATTTTAGCCACTGTGCTAAAAATATGAGAAGAAAAGTGGCTTGGGCAGGAACATCCCTTCCCCTTTCAGTGGTTACATTACGATTGTTGGAGATCTTACATTTACTTTAACCTGAAAATAGCAACCCCCTTAACAGAGGTGAGAACAGAGATGCCTCAGAGTTGGAAAATCGAGAGTATTTTTAGCTACAAGGAATACCCTTGTTTGAAGTGATAACAGAAGTGAAGACAGAAGAAGATCTGCAATGGGAACAACTTCATCCCCGAAGTGGTTTGCATCTGAACAATATTCTGTTTCTGTAATGGTAAAACCAGGTGTCAGCACCAAGAGCTCTAAGCAGCACTTTGATGCTCATGCTTGCAACCCTGCTACAGCCCTGCCTCCTACCACCCTCCTTGGGAGAGAAAGGGCCCACTGTCAAACTAAGGTACTTAAGATTTTAAAAAAAAATTAAGGAAGTTCTGAACAGCTTAAAAGTTACAGCGCCTCCTGCCCAGCCATCTGTGAGACCAACCAACATCAGTGAACGCACCTAGGCTAAAATTAACCCCCAAATCAGGAAATCAGAATCTCTTCTTTCACCTTATTTACTCCCACCAACAGCTGTGAGCACAATGAGGAGGCAAAGGGGAGGTGCAGGGTGAAAGAAAGCCTGCTCCAGCAGATAGCTGGCAGCTTCAGAGTGAACTATGCACAAACAGCTGGCTCCCAGTAGCATAGAAACAGTCATCATCCAGTGCCCAGCTCAAAACCCAACATTTAGGATTTAACAGTATCAGGATTTGACATCAGTTTTGTTATTCAAAGGTGCCACAAAGAATCTCATGTTGGTTCGCTACCATCAGTAGTTTGCAATAGGATTAAATCCAAATGCTGCCACTGCACAGGTGATCCCCTACAACGACCAGCAGGTAAATGGGCTGAGGCAAAGTGCTCAGGACACTGAGTTCATGTTAGCACCTCTCAAAGGCTGCTTTCCAGCAAAACAAGGGGCACAGCAAAGAGAAATGCTGAACAGGAGCTACTCATGAACAGCAGCAGGTAAAACGAGACCCCGTTTTGCATAACTTTCTCAACATTTTTCAGTCAATCAGTGCTAATATCAAGTCGAAGAGTTGGCTTCCCCTGCAGAGACCTGCTGTGACCAATTACAGAGAGAGAACTGCAGAGCTTTCTGTCCTCAAAAGGAAAACCCCAATAATCCTTTCCAGACAGATTCTGTCCTCCCCAACAGATCCTACCCCTCCCACACCAACCTTTTCCTACTTTGGAAGATACACTCCAGGAGAAGTTGCAAGCCAAAGCATAAGCCTGATGAGCAAAACAGATTAAGAAACAAGACTCATTTGCTGAGAAGAATAAAATAAACTGAAGGATCATATTAGAAGCACAAGCAGTTATTATCAAATGCTCTGGTAATGATGTTAAAATACAAAGCTTAAAAAAAAAAAATTAAGTTTCCATTTCTGGAACATTTGAGTTCAATTTAACTGCTTCTTAGTTCCTCAGCAGTAAGTGCATGTTGAGAAAAAAAGGACACAGAACTTATGTGTGTGGCTGCTACCTCACAAAGCACAGTGCCGGTTTTTGAGCAGGTTGTCTTATTGGTACAGCGGTTGTTTTACTGAAGCCCAGGTAGCACCTGAACCAGAGGAGATGAAAGCCACACAGGAAGAATGAGCAGAGGGAAAGGAAAGCAGAAACGTGAAATGCCAAAGCTACACTACTGACACTGCTGCTGCCAAGGAAGGTCTGCATGCAGTCTGTGACCCAGAGCTTAATTCACACTATTAGCAGACACAGCAGAGTTACTACTTATATGTTCAAATTGACAATAGCACCCACGCTCCTCCAGAAATCAGGTTTGACCCTCAGTACCACTAAGCAGGTGCATGTAACCGGCTGAAATGTTCTCCAGAAGCAGTTAGTACTTTAGCTCCAATGAGGAGGAAATCCAGCTACCCACAGCCTGACTCAATGAACAATGAAGCTGCATTCATTCTGCCCGTGCTTTAGCAGATACAGAATTCAAAGTCTCCTTTCTTGAACAAAACAAACAAACAAATTGAAGATGATGCCCAAACTGCCTTATCTCAGTAAAGCTGAGCCCTGACTGCCCAAAGCAAAGTGCATTTCAAGGCAAGCGGAAAAAAAAGGCAACCGGTCACTCTCCAAGTAGGAACCTCTTCATCCTCTTCCAGCAACTGGAGACTACACAAAATGCACTGTTACTGCTGAAACACTGTCAAGTTCTAAGCGAGTGCAGTTTAAGACAGATACCACCCAGTCACGGGGCCAGGGAATCTCCTGGTGGGAATCAGACAGGGAGCAGCCCCTGTCACAGCTTTGGGGACAGCAGCCGTGCAGGAGGCGCCGGGTGCTGAGGCAGGTTGGAATCCGTGCAGCCCTTCTGATCCCACCGCCTGCACACCAGGGCCTTCACAGCACTCCCAGCCTTCTTAACAAATACATCTGATAGCGTGACGAACATTAACTCAGTACGATAGATTTGGAATTTAAAGCTGTCACTGGGTTTTAGCGGACTTCTGCACCCACCTGTTTGCAGCCAAACTCCATCAACCTTCTGCTGAACATCAGCACTGTCATAAAACAAACCCCTGAAAAATAACACAAGTAAAACCTCTGTCGTGGAAACACACAATCACTTCAGAACAGAGCTCCAAAGACATCCATCCCGTCGTTACATTAGTGCAACACCACAGCTAGAGCCCTGAACCAAAGTCTGCCCCAGATCGTTACACGACTGCACGCGCACAGCTGGAGATGCTGTGTTTATGAATAACCCCCTTTCAGCCGCACCTTGTGAAGTCACTGGAGGATCAGACTTAGAGCTGTGATAAACACTGTTATCAGTGTTACCCCTACACAGCCCTTCACGTTCACACAAAGAAAAGGGAAATCGGGAAAAATGGCTTTAAGAATTTTGAGACTTCTACGCAGGTTGCTCCAAAAGTAATGCCTCCTGTTTATTTCCATGGAAACGACAACCAAGACAAAGGAGCACAATAACACTGTGATGGAGCACATTCTCAGCTAAAAAAAAAAAACACTGTTTTTCAACACAGTCACCACCATTAGCTGTGCATTTTCACCAGCAATAAAATCTGTGTGGCTGCCCAGAATGCCACCATCACCAGTGGTCTTCCGTATCACCATCACCACTGCTGAAATGCACCACCATAGCCTCACTGTGCTCACACCCACTGCTGGGTCTCCATCAGCGAATGCCACGGGTGCCATTTTTTTCCACGTGGAGGAATTCAGTGACATCCTTTTGCTTCATACTCACTTCCACGTCAGACTCCGTTCTGTCAGACTGTCCCTCTGCTGCCACCTGTCACACAGCAACAACATGTAATGGCATATTGGTGAGAAGGTTCAACTTCTACCGCCTTCCCACCAACATCCATTCCTGACACTGTGGGCCAATATAATACAATAGGAGGCATTACTTTCGGAACAACCCTTGTACATTTAAATCCACTTCTATAGGACTGCGTTCAACCCCCTAACATCCCAAATACAAAGCTCCAAGTTCTGTTTTCCAGCACTTCTGTGACGTTCCATATCAAAGAGCTGTGGGTGTTAAATAAACAAATCCTGCCATGCCTCTGGGCTGCAAACTGCTGCAGTACTGCTGAAACCCTGCTTGGAGCTTTCCTCTCACAGTACATCTCAGCTCATTACTCACATTGCCTCGCGATGGCTAACACGCTGTTATTCCTGGTGCATATCAAGTCCAGCATGAGCCCGTCCTCGAGTACATTTCTGAACTCTGAAAGAAATACACTGAAGACCACTCAGGCACTACACAAGACCATGGTGAAAGACTGGAGCTGTCTGCTCCAAACTGCAAGTATTCAGCACAGCTGAACTGCTTTGAAACCCATCCACCGCTTCCAGCAGAACTGCCTCTACTTGACAAAACCTCCCAAAGAAAGCAGGCAGACACAAACCAGAAGGACGTTATTTTCAAGCTGACCATTCTTCATCCCGCCACAAAGTCATTCCAAATCCACCCTGCTCTCAGTGTCTCTAACCCCACAGAGCCTGTTTTTACAGCCAGCGAGCAAAGGTGGAAAAAAGGACTCAGCAGAAATATTAAAATGTGTGAAGTTTAAACCTGCAACAATATGCAGATCCATGGTGCTACTGCTGGTGCCACTGATACACGTGCTTTTGCACTTAAATAATCTGAGAAATATGCATTAAGATCTTAAATGGCCAATTAACGAAGGTGTTTTTGAACTACCTACACATTCAATAACTGGATAAGTAACACCACCTGCCCCCAGCCCCCAATCCACCCACCAAGGTATTTTGTACTAAATGTTAACCAAACCAGCATATATTACATTTTCTGTATCTACAGATAGATACACACTTGTGTTTGGAAGTAAAAAAGTTGCTGTGGATTACTGCTACGCTCTATTGCAAACAAGCCAGTGCTTTCCTCCTTCACAATCGGCCCCAGCATACAAAGCTGAATCAGAACCAACCCGAGACCCCTCGCAGTGCAACAGAAGCACATAATACCCACTTGTAACTGCACGGCCATTGAAAAAAGCGGGTGCTTCATGAGCTCCGAGCCAGCTCATTTTCACCCTTACCCCAAATATTGAGTGATGTCACACGTGATGTACTGGCTGAACTGGTTCGGCTGCTGCAGGCTGGATGCACCCTGCAGATACTTTGTGATAAGTTACTCTGCAGCTGGGAACTGCTTGGCTGCATCAAACCCCACCTCTGGCTGCATCTTAAATTCAGGGTTGCACTGCTTAAACACACACAGCTACAAGCGGAGCAACCTGTGGGGAGGGCAGCAATGTCACCTTTGCTCTGAGTCCAGACAGAAGAAGTAGAAAGGAGGGAAGACAGATAGATATGGATATGCAGCTGGTCTGTAATAGTGCATAGCACACTGCCTGCCTCCCTTCTAATTGCACACACATTTGCCACTACCTGACTTGGTATACCTCTCATTCACAGAACACTTACCAACAGCCCAACAGGCCGTTTGGCACTTAGTTCATGAAGAGCACATAACAGAACACTGAGTCAATTCCACCTTCCCAACGTGCCAGTACCTCAGCAGGCACAAAGCAGCACCATGGCAGGGATGCAATGCACACAGCTCCCAGGCTGCTGCTTCCAGTGCCCCGCACACCATCAGCAACAGAGCAGGCCTGGCCCTCTGTTCTACCTGTCACTAGCTGAACTAGCTGAATCCTGCCCACTGCCTGCAGCACCACCACATTCATCACAGGAGCGGTGATGCTCTCCTGTGAGCAGCACCCATCACAGAAAGCGTCAGGGCTGGCAAGGGGCAGGGAGGACAGATGAGCAGACAGCCGTGTTCCTGCCATGGATGCACAGCCTCCATTCAGATGCACACACAGCCAGTCGCTCACCTGGAAGGCAAAAGCTGCCCAGGGAAGGGCACAGGCACGCAGCTTCAGGAGCCAGGCATGCAGGAGTACGTATCACCCCACGTGCACAAATGGCATCACACTGACAGCAGTGCAAATGCCAGCGAGGACAAAATATTAGAAGCAAGCAAACAGTCAGAATACAGGCAAAAAAGTATGTTACATATTTGAGACCAACATGGTAGAGTGGGATACAATCCAGTAACCACTATCAGTAGTGAACAGCAAGCAGCACACACCTGCTATTGCACAGACACTGCAAGAAAGCACCATTTTCAACTTTTCTGCCACACACATCAAGTTCTTTCTGAGCAGCTGCACCACCTCACCTGGAAACCAAATCTCAGCTCCGAGCTGCCCCAACTGCAATAGCTGGACACCAGCAGTGCCAGAGCATCGGGGCTGATATGGAGCCCCACTGCCAGCACCACGCGCCGGCTGCAGCACTTCTGTGCTCGCCACAATGAAAGGAACCCTCCCTAATGTGAAACATACGTCTGTAACTGCAGGCAGGAGCTGAAACTACAAAGAGGCAAACTCCAACTATAAACGGGGAAACCTCCAGTTATTAAGTTGCAAATGAGACTTTCCATGGAGGCACTGAAAGAACCTTATGAAAGACGTAACTGTAGATGTGTATTAAGCTGAGCTCTTTGAAGCTCAACTAGACACATTTGTGCAAAGAAGTTACAGAGGAAGCATATATAATGTATGGGGATTTGGATTCAATTACACACTACAGAGCAACTCACTAGCAACTAAACAGCTGTAATTCTTCGCATGATAAAGCAACTTACATACCCTACTTACAGCATAGAAAAACTATTACTTATTTTTTCCCCACTAAACTTACTCAGTATATAAACAAACAAATGAACTTCAGAATCTCCATGCAATCATTCACTGATTACCTTCTCAAGCCGTTACCTTCCCCAGAACGCAGGCACTGGAGGTGAGAACACAGCCCTGCTGGAGCAGAGCTCCACACAGCAGCGCTGCACATCAGCCCCATTCCCGAGGATGCCATGTGCCAACAGTAACTGCTGCCTTCCTCCTTCCCTCCCACCCCAAAGCCACACCTTCACCCCATTAACACAACACTACAGAGGACTGCAAGGGGAACCAAATTAAAGAGTCAAGAACTAACCAACAACAACAAAAAATTGTTTTTAATTTTGATCACTTTATGGTCATCTCTACTTGCGCCAGTCCAAATGCTGGGCTGAGAACAAAGTCACCAGCAGCAAAGGCTGTATTTTCCAGCTCCGTTCACAGCTATGGAAGCTGCTACCTTCAGCTGAAGGGACACAACTCTTGTTACAGTTCTTGTAAAGTTTCTCTGTCCAAGTATCACTGCAGCCATCGCTAAGGATAAGACTGATCTCAAACCACATCCACGGGAGGGCTGAACACACCAAGCGCTGATTCATAACAGCACCCTACCCTGGCTGAAGTGCCACAAGCAGGTGAGCCCACGTCACACAGAGGCGTCTCACAGGGACACACCACACACAGCACGGCTGTCAGGGCTTCTTTAGCTCAGGATGCACAGACCCAATGGACTCCTTCCCACAGGGCAGGCTGCTCCTGTCCAGCACTGCTCCCACTCACATCAGCACAAGGCTGCAGACACTCAGAACATCAGATCCGATTCAGTCCAGAGGAGTTTAACTGCCTGCTTTTATCACGGCTTCCAGGAGAGCTACTTCACTCATTAAACATGGTTTGTCTCGTGTGGCTGTATGGAGAACACGCAGCCCTCACCGAATTCAGACCCAAGATGTGTGATTTTCCACTGCGCATTCTTCACATGCCTCCTAAATCTAGTGTGATCGCTCAGGGAAGAATGGCATCTGACACTGCTGAACACATGTTGGAATTAAACTAACTACATGTTGTTAAATGTTTACCTCAGTGCTTCAAAGCATCTCTCCCAAGAAAGCTTCAACACCCATGTTTTAAGAGAACAAACACTGTTTTACAGGATAAATGAATACATACACACACACACCTGTGATATCTACTTTTATTAAAAGTTATTGATAATCTGATCTCAACAATTCAGTAAACCTAAGGCATTTCAAGAAAATGTGCATTTTAAACCCCCCAAAGGGTAAATAAACCCTTTGGGTTTTGCACAGAACTGTCAGCAAGCTCCCACAAACAGATGAATCCACAGCATCACCCTGAACGAGCTGTGTACCCCCAGCAGGTCTCACACCGATTTCTTAGATAACATCGTACTTTTGGTGTTGATACAGACTCTTCTCTCACCCCTCCAGAGGAGGCAGAGGCCAGCAGAAGGCTCCTACCACTGCCAATGGAGCATCCTGGGCTTCTCATCCGCATCACAGAGGGGATGGGACCCAGAGCGGCGCAGAGCACCTGAACTGAATGGAAGCACTCAGCACCTCACAGCGTGCCCAGCAAAAAAAAAAATATATAAGAAGAAACATTCAGTAGTCAATATTATAAAGGATGTTGAGAAAAAGCAGTCTGCTACAGGCTGTCAAAGCCTGCTGGAAATTATATGCTGCAAAATGTTAACTCGCATGTGTGCACCTAAACAAATTCAAAGTATTTTTAAATCATCTCCTTATATATTTGCCATATAGTATATAAAGGCCAACTTAGGGATTCTTCTTCTGAAGCTCAGCAGAAAGTAAGTCCTAGCTGTACACCTTATGAGACATCTCCACGCTCAAAGAAAGGAGCTTTTGGCAACGACCTTTCCGCCTTGAAACGCAGTCACGCAGTTACCGTGTGCAACTTCCACGGGAACACCTCCGTAATTCCAACTCTTTCGTGCCCCGCGCCACAAACGAAGGCTCCTCGGCGGACGCAGACCGCACAGCTCACCGACACGCTTAAGAGGAGCCTTCCGTACCCACGCGCACGCACAGGAGCGCGCCGGCAGCTCGGTGCTCCCGACCTCCAAGTCTCACGGCGCGGCCCAGCGCTCTGCCTTCCCAGCACCGCCGCGTGCAGCCGAGCTCACGGCGGAGGCGCAGCGGGCACAAAGCGGAGCCCCGGAGCGGCGGGCGGCACGCGCGGCGCCCGGCCGGTGGGAGCCGCGCGACTGCATGACGGTGCAGGATCGGTGCGGGGCGGGCGCGACGCACGGGCAGCGCGCGGCCCGCGACCCCGCGCTAGGCCCGGCCGGCGGCGCTGGCTGTAAATAACCCTGCGAGGAGGGTTAATTAAAAATGGCGAGCGGCGTGGCGGCGGGCGTACAATGAGCGGCCCCGGCCCGGCCGCCGCGCGGCTCCCCCGGCCCCGGTCCTCCCCAGGAGCTCGTCGTAGGGCCGGTGGAGCGGGAGCGGGCCCGGCCCCACCGGAAAGCGGAGCCCGGGCGCTTCTCGCGGCGTCGCCCTCACGCCGGCAGCCCCGCTCCCGGGCTCGCGGCCGCTCCGAGGCCGCTTACAGGCCCTCACGCCGCGAGCCCCGCGCCCACCGGGCCGGGCCGCTCCCGGGGTGGCGCGCGGAGCCGCGCGCAGAGCTCCCGCTTCCCGGCCCGCTCCCGGGGCCCGCCGCGCAGCTCGCCCCGGGGCCGCGGAGCCCCTTTTGTACGGCGCTTCCCCCGCGCCCTCCCCCCTCCCGCGGCTCAAATTCCCCCGGCCCCGCGCACGCTGCCGCGGCCCCAACTTTCCCCGCTCGCACGGCACGGCCGGAGCTCGGAGCTCCCGGGGGGAACTCGGCGCCGAGCGGAGGGCCTGGGGAGGGGGGGGAGCGAGCCGCGCGGGGCCTCACCTTCCATCTCCATGTCCTCGGGCTCGCTCAGCTGCTGCTCCCCGGGCTTCTGGTGCTGCTGCTGCTGATGGTGGTTCATGTCGGGCCGGGACTCGGGCTCGGCGGCGGCCCGGGCCTTTCCCGTTGGGGGCTGCGGGGCCGCGTCGGGAGGGGACGGGGCGGAGGAGCGGCGGGGCGCGGGTCGGGCGCCCGCCTCGGGGAGCTGCGGCTGGGCTCCGGCGGGCAGGGAGCGGGCAGCCGGGGGAGGCAGCGAGACGCGCACGTATTTGCTCGCTATTCGCCCAATCTCGGCGGCGGCACCCGGGCTGGGGAAGGGGGTGGGGAGAAGGGACCGGCCGGGGGCGGCGGCCGCCCCGGGGGCCGGAGGGGAGGGGAGCGGGAGGAGGGGAAGGGGAGGGAGAGGGAGGGGAGGGGGGGGGGACGGGAGATCAGGAGTCAGGGCCCGGCGGCTGCGCCCGGCGCTTCCCCCCTCCCCCGGCGAGGCGTCCCCGGCACTGCGAAGTCGGGGAGGCGCCGCGGGGCCCCTCCTCTGCCCTCCCGCCCCCCCAGCGCCCCGGCACAGCCGCTGGCCGACGCCCGGCTCGCTGCTCCCGGCCCGCGGGCCGCCCCGGCTGCCTGTGGCCCGGCGCTCCGCCGCCGCCCCGCCGCCGCCAGCGCTCGCGCGTCTCAAAATGGCGGCTGCGGTAAACGCCGTGAAATGTCACATCCGCATGAGGGGCAGCCCAGCCAGCCGGGGAGGGGGAGCGGCGCCGCGGCCGCGCCGGGAACAGCAGCCGCCGCCGCCGCCGCAGGAGGGACCGAGGGGCGGAGCCGCGGCGCCGGGCCCGGACGCGGCCTCCCCGCAGCCTCCGGCACCTGCGCGGGGAGCCGCAGCTCCTTCCGACCGCGCCCTGCGCCGCACCGCCGCCCCGCGCGGGCAGCTCCGCACCGCCGCGCGCAGGAGGCGCCGGGCCGAGCTGGGCCTCGCGTGGGAGGGGGGGGGATGGAGGGAGGAGGGTGTTTGTGCGGGAAGGGGCAGGAGTCCGCAAGCAAGGCTGTGCCCTGCCCGGACACCAGGAGCCCCGTGCGCAGGACGCGGTTCCCGCTGTCTGTGGCCGGACTGAGCCGCGTGCCCGTGCTGAAGGGTGGGTGAGGAAATAACGCCCTGCCGGTCCCGCCTGAGGCAGAACGCGAAGGGAGGCTGCGGCGGGGGGCATCGCGATGGGCGGCGCTCGGTTGGCGGCAGCGGGAAGCCCGGGCAGGAGGAGGACCTGGAAGAATTGCTCGGGACTTGGGAACCGGGCCTCTGAAGGGCCTGGCGGCGCACCACGACGCTGCTCTGCCTGCCAGCGGATAAGTGGTCCAGAAGTTGTGTTTGTTTTACCAGTGTGTAAAACGAGCGAATCGCACCGGGTCTGGGGGACAGGCCTGGCCCGTCTGGGCTCTGGTTGGCGGTGTTTCAGCAGCGCAGGGGTCCAAGGGTTGGGCAGGACAGGAAAATAACATCCCCCTGCCTTAGGTAGGAACAGTCCTGGGCTGCGAGGAGGGAAAATAACAGAGGTTGGGGATGTCAGCGGGAAGATCAGCCTTTAAAAAGTCAGTGTGACGGTTTGCCTTTCAGGTACTGCTTTCTGAGTTTCCACGTTGTTCCTCTCAATTCTCAAAAGCTGTTCAAAGAAAAATAATTCACAAACCTTTTACTGCTATTGACCCGGACAAAAATGCGATAAATCTGTTGAACCCGAGCTTCTTGTGAAGGGGGAAGGGGGGGGAACTAGGATCAGGATTAGGACAGAGATTTATGCAGAGATCTTTGGTTTCTTAACATCCTGAACTTCAAATTCCCCACTGCCAGTCTTTCCGTACCATTACCTCCCTGAACAACTGCTTTTTCCTAACGACTTCCATTCCAGCCTCCTAAATCATGCACAGGTTTGAACTCATCCCTCCATCCGTCCTACACAAGCGATTCCCAATACAGGATGGACGGGTATGTCACAACGAGGAGGGAGCTCCAGATTACTGCTGATTCTTCAGCCACGGGCAGCACGGCTGTAGAAAAGGATTGGCGGAGAAAAACAATTCCAATATTGCAAAGAGGAACAAGTCCCTAAAGACAGTCACAAGCCAGTGTTATCATAAGTGCTAAAACACTCTAGTTAGATATCTGGTTGGCAGTATTTTAGCAACGCAGGGGTCCGAGGGTTGGGCAGGACAGGAAAATAACATCCCCCTGCCTTAGGTAGGAAAAATCCTGGGCTGCGAGGAGGTAACTGAGGAGGAAACTGAACTGTTTCAGTTTGCTTTGTGGCAGCTGAGTTTTCCAAAACGATTGGGTTCTTCTGCTGCTGTGAAGGAGCAGAGATCAGGCTCCACAAAGACAGCCCCACAAATCCTCTGCTGTGTGGAGGGCAGTGAAAAAGAGGGGCAGGGGTCTTCCTGTAAAGATGGAGCATCACAACCAAGCGCTGCCCTTTCGGCACAGTCCCACTGTAAGTGAACTCTGTCAGAGTCCACCCAGAATGCAGAATAGCTGTGAGTAAAACAACCTCAAAAAATGATTCAGCTACATATACTTAAGAGAGAATAAATGTAGTGTGTATAATTGTCTTGCATGCATGTGTGAAGTAATTAACTGTAAGCATGTTATGCAGCCCGCTGGTGGTCACAGCACTGCGATTCAATTGTTCCTGAACAGGAAATACAAATCTTACCAATTGCCAAGCCGAAGGTGAAGTCCAGATCTGAACATATGCTAACATTTTATCCCAGCTTTATGAAAAATACTTCTGCAAAGTATTTCTGGCCCGTTGCCGCTCCCTGTGAAACTCCCCGCTGTTCACCTCTCTCTGGTGCGGGATGCAAACGCTCTGTGCTTTGTGGGAAGGGCTGGCCGCCTTCTGCATTGCCCGCTGGCCGTGTCCTTGCTGCCAGCAAGCATGTGGCCCGGCCTCTGCCCCACCAGTGACATCCGTCACCCATCCAGCTGATCCACATATACCTTCTGTTTTGCACTGCATGCCCAGTGTCCACATGCTCCTGCAGACGGTTCCTGCTTACTGATGGTAAATGCCTCACTTGGGAGAGTTGTGTGACACCCGATGAGGGTTATTGGTATCTGGAAGAAAAAAAACTACAGACCACAAGTGGGGACATGATGAATACAGTCTGTGTATCCATTGCTATCAGTTTTATTTTTGTCCTTCCTTTTTCACTTCTTCATTTCCTGTGCCCACTTATTGAATCTTGTCTAAATTTAGCCCTCTGACATGTGAACTGATCCGGTCCCTCCTTTTCCTTTTGCCCACACGAAGAACCAGGAATTTGGTGAAGCTGCACCTGAGCGAAGGATTCTGTCCTCCAGGTCCCAGCGAAACTCAGGAGACAGAGGAGTTCCTCCTCTTGTGCTCCAGGGTGACAGGGCTGCCTCCCGGCATTCCCTTCACATTAGTCACCCTAAAGAGAGGTGATGAGGTGCTATCATCTTTAAAATGCCATTGAAGAAATGGGCTTCTCTTTGTGAAGCTGACTGTTCCTGAGCCTCCCTGAAATTAAAAATAAATCCAGCTCAGGTTGTTTGTTTTTGAAGCACTCACAAGGCAGCATCTGCCAGGACCTGTGTCCCAGCTGTGGCCAACCCTGGCTGGGAGACCCCAGTACAGCTGGGATTGCTGAAGTAGATGGGGGAACCACAGAAACCCAGGTTATAGGAAAGGAGGGTGCTGCCCAGCCTGTCATCTGGCCATGGCAGAATGTGCCCGGCAGCATTTCTGCCCTTCTGCTTCTTTCCTCCTTCTCTTCCATATCTCAGTTAATCTCTCCTCCCATTGGCTCCGTGTGCTGCCCTGGCTTCAGTGCAGATGTCCTCTCCTGGCCAGGCTCTGCACCTTTAGCCCCACTTCTGATGCTCTGTAATGAGTGCAGGTGCCCATGTCTATAATTAAGGAAATTTATAGCCCTGTAATCACAGAAGGGCAATTACACCAGCACACACCCTTAATTTGGGTGCACTAAACCAGCAAAACTGGGGTTACTGCTTGTGCAGTGTATTCTACTGTGTTTCTGGGTGAACATATTTTAATGCAAACCTATCTCTGTGCCAGTAACGTGCTTCCCCAAGACATTCAGCATGCGCTCATGGGCCCATGCCCATGGTTACACCACAGCCCTGACTCCTAAGCATGTGCAGTATGGCTGTCTGAGGCTGCTGTTCCACCAGGCTGCCTCTGGGCTCTCAAGAGTTTTGCTCCTTCCATGACCAGAGACATTGTGTACAACAGTGGTAGAAGTAGGAACAGTGGTAGAAACATTCTCACTGTTGCCAGAAGCTCTCCATCCCCTTGTTCCATCTCCTTGGTCCACCCCCTTCCGATGTTTTGCCACATACTGCCTGGCCTGCACTGTACCCGGGCGGATCTCAGCACACCATATCTAGGGAGTCCAAGAACCCTGAGCTCTCCAGGTGAGTGCAATTCCAGAGGGACCCTCCAGCTGAGGCAGGGGCTAGCTGCCCTTGAGAGCATCTTCAGGCTGAGAGGGGAGCACATGAGGCAGGAAGGCAATCAGCAGGAGGCAGGAAACATTGAAGGTGCAGAACTGCATGGGAAGAGTGGTCAGTTTCTTTGCTCCAATGCATGTATTTAACAGCTTGGTGCACTCCTGGTTGGATGGACAGAATTTCATGCCCAAGAATGTATTTTCCACATTTTCTAACATTTTCTATTTTGCACTAGCCCCTGATTACCATGGTTTTTGTTTCCGCAAGGTGACAAATAGCTCCAGATGGATCCAGTATTTCTCTGGGCTGGATCCAGTGGCCATTGGAAGCTGTTTCAAACTGAATTTATTCTGTGATTAATGAATTAGCCAGTAGTTTCCACAAAGTTTGCAGATATTTAATATTTCAGTCATCTACCCCTTCATTAATTACTTTTTTTTAGTGTCTGACACAGGCAGACTGTGCCATAACTTCAGCTCTGTTTTCATAGGAAAATGGGAAAAATACATAGTTATGATATTTTTTTCAGATAACTTTGCAGTTCAGAGCTCTTTGGTTTAATGATTTCTCTTTAATTGAACAACCGTTAGCTTTTAAGGAGACAGATAAATCATTATTCCTTAACAATAAAAGGTGGGAAATCCATTACACCTGAATGCATCCCGTAGTTTCAAGCTTTACAACATGATTTAAAGTATATTGTTTGAGAAGATTCCTAAAGCACATCTTTCATGTGACTTTCACCGAGTCAAGATATACCATTTCATAGCTATTAAAAAGTAAAGTTTCAATTTTCACATTAATTGTAGCCTGTTGTGCTCAAAGTTGTGTGCTTTCACTGTAGCCATCCCTGTATCATTTACGTGGTGACTTGGGCAGATACACCCCGTGTGTGCCCCAACAGGCAGTGCTCATGCAGCCCCAGAACCCATATGCACATCGCTGTGGGACTGGATGCATCCAAGGAGGGGTGAGATGAGAATCGGGTGCATTCTCCTGTTGCAGTGATTACCTTTCTGCAATTTTACTAATTTTTAAGTCTCTTGACTTTTGACATCAAAAGGCAATTACTGCCTGCCTACTGTATGTGGCCACTTGTCTGTTCAGCTGTGAAGGATACCAAAGAATTTGTTTCAGTGCTGTCTACCCAGGAGACTCTTGAAGACACCAAGAACAGAAACTTTGCTCTCGAGCTCCTGGCTTTGTCACAGAGCTCCTTTGTATCACCTCTCCAAGCAGCAGCTGCCCAAGCCAAAAGATCACAATAGAGGTTCAGCGTGGATCTGCTGAGCACAGGAGCTGGTTGTGCCATCCATAAATGTGGTTGTCTGCTTATTTGGCCAGTTTAGGGGAAAGGGTAACAGACACGGGCAGATACTGTCTCTGCTAAATAACATTTTCTCATGTTGATGTAAAGGCAACTTACTGTGTTCAAGTGAAAATAGAGTCTTCAAGAGTTTCAAGAGTACTTGAAAATTCAGACTAGTTCTCTGCCCTGAAATCACCTTCCTTCGCCTGGCTGCGCATCAAATCCCCACTTGGATTCTGTTTAGCTTTTGTGCACCAAGCAGATGACAGCCCAGGCGTAAGGCTGGGACCTATGGAGCCACCTTCCTTTCCTCCTGACTCTGGTTCTTCCTGAGAAGACCCTGCCTCCACAAGTTCTCTTTTTCCTTTGAGAGTCCACATTAACGATTACCTCCTTTCTGCCACTGATTCTTCTTCACCCTGGTCCTCCCTTTATCCTGGTGGTTTAACAAGCTCTGAAAACAGATCTGGTGCAGCAGAAGCATGGCTGATGCTACAGCTATATCGAATTGTTATGTTAGAATTATCCATCATACATTAAGGCAGGTATGTCCAACCCACAGGCTGCCCTCTGCCCCACTGCACTATAGAGGTGGCTCTGCCCCACTCAGTGGCCCCAGGCACACATTGCTCACCACAGCCAAACTGCTACCAACGCTGTGCTGACTGAAACCGGGGCACAGGGAGGGCAGTGCTGTGCAGTGCTGACTCAAGTGATGGCAAAGAATTGTATGCGTTTCGGTACATGGCCTACACACAGTGCTCTGTACAGCGAAGAACATGCAGCTGTGCTTTCCGGTTTGATGGGAGTTTGAAAATAGGTTTCAGGATTGCCAAAAATATCATCAATTTATGTCTGTGACACCATTTTCAGTTGATGTAAATACATCACCTGCAAATTTTCAAATGGAATGTATAGATCTGCAGTCAGGTATTCAACACAGCAATCTGATCATGTCTCTTTACCTGACTTTCACAACACCTTTCTTACCAGAGAGAACCATATCCTTTGGTTCACAATCACACCTCATTCAACAGGTATTATTTTGGCAGTACACACATTTGTGAACAATTGTCAAGGATGAAGTTGAGGAAGAGTAAAATTTCCTTCAAAGTCTCTGACGAACACCCTGAGAGCTCACTGGGAATGGCAGCCACTGTCACTGAACCAGCCTGATGTGTTAGTTCCACAAAACAAGATCCCATATCCCACTAGTTTTATGTTTTCATTCCTCTTTTTGCAATGTTTTAAGAAAAAATAGTCATTTTATTTGTTTATTTATTTATTTATTTTACCTATCTATTGACAATATTTTATGTTTTACCAAGGCTGCTCTGAAAGTAATGCCTTCTGTTTTATGGTGTTGGCTCACAACATCAGAGGTGGATGTTGGTGAGACAGCAGTAGAGGTTGAACCTTCCCACCAACATCCCATTACATGTTGTTGTGTGACAGATGGCAGCACAGGGGCACTGTGACACACCGGCGTCTGACATGGAAGTGTGGATGAAGCAAAGGTGTGTCATTGAGTTCCTCCATGAAGGAAAAAGGCACTCATTGACATTCATTGATGTTTACTGAACATTTATAGAGACCAACCAGTGGATGTGGCACAGTGAGGGGTGAGTGGTGCATTTCAGCAGCAACGACAGAGGGTCATCTCTGCTGGTGCAGATTTTTAACATGCACAGCTAACAGTGGTGACTGTGTTGGAAAACAGCATTTTGTAGCTGAGAATTTGTTTGATCAAGTAGTGTTATTGTGCTCTTTGTATTGGTTGTAGCTTCCATGGAAATAAATAGGAGGCATTACTTTCAGAGCAACTGACGTACATGTGGCCCAAGACAATTCTTCTTTACTCAGTGTGGCCCAGGCATGCCAAAAGGTTGGACGCCATGCATTGAGAAGTGGATCTGATTTCTTTTCAATCTCGTATTTACAGTCTGGCAAAGTTCAGAACAAATGTAGGAACTGATCCTGCAATTTGATCAGCCCGTGTAAACCCAATGAAGTCAGTGGAGTCTGCATGGATGGATCAGATTCCAGTATTAAAGATTATTTTTGTAGCCTGTTTAACAAGCAAACCTCACTAAATCTCGCAGTGATTAAATAGAACAAGGCAACTGAGATGTCTGCAGTTGGCACTTTTTCTCTAAATGAATGTTCTAGCATAGGTTGAATTCATCTTTCTTGTTGTAAGAAGCAGAGAACGGATCCTAGAAAAGGAATAAATTAGAACAAGTGAATCTAATACCAGAAAAAATGTTTAAGGATAAACTTGGGAAAACAGATTTTGCTTTGCAATGAATAAAACCAGGTCCTAGAGGACATGACTGTTTTTGTAACTTTCAGATGAGAGCTCTGATCCTGCGGGGAGCTCTGTGCAGGCAGATCCAAGAGGCAGTGCAGTGTCCTTCAGTGTCTTGAGATTTGATTTCAGGTCAGAAATTCTCAGCACAATAGACAAAAGTGTTTTTCTCAGTTTTCGTGTGTATGTGTGAAAGGAATAACAGAATTATGAAGCTTCATTGTTCCTACAGGAAAGGGCTGAAGTTGAAGTCCTCTGGTTTTTGGTAGGGATATGACTGTTGGATTTTTCCCTGAGAAGGTTGTTTCCTAAGTATTATTAGGAATTTGAGGTCAGTAGGATGCAGAAGAAAAAGTTTGATTAGGAATTCTTGCCCCCTGATTGTTCGGATGTCAGCTCCTATTGTCACTGCCACCCCCCCCCCCGGTTTTCCTGTGCTCTGTGCCAGCCAGCAAAGCCAGAGAGGCCGAAGCACAAGCGAGCCAAAACTCCAGGACAGAATAAAAAAGGTATCTTCTCTCTTGCTTCATAAAATACACCAAAAACAAATGAGACGTGAGTTTTTCCTCCTCTTTGCCACGATTTGCAGAGGAATATTTAAATAGGAATGCTACAGATAGCAGTACACATATTTGAGCAAAGACTGAGAGTTAATTGCTGGAAAACTGCTGCTATATGTGGGGTCTGTGGAGGAGTTCCTCACACCAGCAATGCCAAGATTGTGCTGTGCTGCAGAGAGGAGGAAGATACCAATTAGACTAATAGAAAGAGCAGGGCTGGGAGCACAGAGATAAACATCTGGAAGGCTCCCTGGGGCAATTCCATTTGAAGACTTAAAAATAGGAAGGATGAATTTAACAGCAATCCTGAAATGGAACTGAAACTGGTAGAATTGTTTGCAGGTGGAATCACATAATTGCACTCTTTCCTATTATCAGCAGTAGTTTACATTTAGGGGAGTTTGGTAAGCTGGGCTTTTAAAAAATATAGATGTAGAACTGGCAACAGACTGTGGGAGGCAAGATGAGTGCAAGGATTAACACTTCCACAGCGGTGAAGTCAAAGCCAAATGTGGCATCTGACTACCTTTATTCAATCTCAATATGTAGCAATGAATATTAATTATATTTAATACAAGCTGGTTTGTATTTTGAATACAAGCAGCAAGCATTCAGTTGGTGCTGACACTGCCGTGTGAAGCCAGCTGCCATCATTCAGAATGCCTGCTTTGCAGGTAACCCATCCTGTCTCCAGTGTAGTGGAGTGTTGCTTCACGCTGGGGCATTATTAATGAGGGTTTGGTTTTGTTTTGTTTTTGTTTTTTCAGCAAGAATAAAGCATTTAGTTATTTTGAGAAGACTGGAGGAAAAATCTGTCTTTGGGGCAGTTTGGGCTATATATGGTCAGCATTTACTTCTTGGTCTGGGGTCCTTAATATAAGAATGTAATGGATGTCCGCAGTCGCTGCATTAAGCAAAAAGCAGGATTCTTATCTTCATTTCCCTTTGCCACCAAACATACGTATATTTATATTTAAGATCCTCCAGCATTTCTTCCTAGTTCTACCTGGCAAAGGAATTCCTTGCAGAATCATCAGTGCTTTGCCAGGGTTGAAGGCTGTGCCTTGAGTGATGTGATGCATGTAGGAACCTGCTTTGACACTTGAATTTTCCTGCCTTCTCTGGAGGCTACTTCAGTGTTTCAGCAGACTGCAGTTATTGGTACTCTTTTTACCTCTTGCCTCAGTGCTTAAGGTTCCTTGATAAATTTAAGGAGTTTTTCCTTAATACCTGAATATGCAGCATCTTCTACAAAAACATTAATTTGGTGTTTTTACAGGCCCTGAAGTCTAACACCATCCAAGGTAGGCTCTAGAAACTTTGTTGGAGGTTCATATAGCAATGGGTATTTTTGCAAGCTCTTGCTGAAAGCTCTGCTCTGGAGTCTTTATGGGGTCTGCCATTGCTGATTTCCTTGGAACTACTCACTCTGTGGTTTGGTTTCTTAAATACTTGGAGTGAGATTCACAGGTCACTCCTTCATGTTTTATTGTACATGGCACCACATTGCAGAGGATTCATCTGAGAACCAGAGCAAAGAGAGGACTCGAGCTACTTTGCCATTTCTGCTCTACATGTTCTACTAAAGCCCTTCTCAATTTTTGCTTTATTTTTATTTTTATTTTTATTTTTATTTTTATTTTATTTTTTTTTTTTTAATTTTTAATAGGAACCAGCTGTGAAGGGTGTGGGCAAAGGAAAGCACTTGGAAGGCCCATCTATCTTACTGTCTCACTTGGTATCAACACAACAGACAACTTGGTTACTGATACCCTGTCTAACTGCCAAGCTATTCCAGTACATTTTGTTTTACAGCCTGTCTGAAGATTGAAAAACCATGTCAAGCTGCATTTGATCTGAAGGGAAGCAGCCTCCTCTGTTTTTCCATTCAAGACAACTGCAAGTTAGTTGCATGGTGCATGTGCTGTGCATTTACCAAACCACTATGATTTAGATTAGATCTAGAGCAAGAAATCCTATTTTAGTCATTCTGTGCTGTGGAAATTGTTCACTAGACTATAGGAATCAAGCTGTTTAACATACTGGAGACTTCAACCATTGCAGAATGACTTGTCTTAGCTCTGAGTCTCTTTTGTTTTGCTTGCATCTTTCAGAGTTGGAAATGCAATGCTGACGATTGCTCTGAGTTGCCTTTTGTTTTAAATAGGACTTTGGTTTTATGACCTTGCTTTTATAACTATTCCTTTCCTCTACTCCATCTTTGAATGGCTTCCCTTCTTGTAGCTCCTTTTCTCTCACCTCCTGTCACTCCAGGGCTGAGGATCCAGACAGAAACAGGACAGGGCAGCCCCCTCAGCAGAACTCGCTGCCCTGAAGAGGCTGTTTGTCCTGTTGTTGGAGAGTCCCCAAAAAGAGACTGATTTTGTAACTTCTGTACTGCTCTGTCAGACTTCCTTCCCCTTCCCATCCTCTTTCATTTTTTTTTGCTCTCCTTGACTGATTTATCTCACTGGTAAAGCATTAACTCTGCTCAAACTGGGAGCTGTGCAGAGCAGCTGATAGGGCTGTGGAGACCACCAGCCCTATAGAGAACCAAACCTCTCAGGGCTTGAGGGAGTTGTATCTATCTGAGTAGTCAGGAGTAGTCAAGAAATAGGACTGAGAACCTTTACTGAGATGAGAATCTGAATCTTCTCTGCAAACAGGGTTAATTCAGATCAGTAACTTTTTTTTTAGGGATTTGTATATTACACAATCAATTATTTTTGACACATTGCTAATACATCATAAGAGCCCGTTAGGAATTCACAGCACTGAAGTTTTACCAATCAACCAGAGAAAAGTCAACAAGGCAACACCATGCATGCAGCAATGCAGAAATGGATTTTTCTATAAAATCTTGAGTATTCCCACACGCAAAAGAAAAAAAAATGCCGTTGTTCTGAGAATGTGTGTAAATGTACAGAAGATAGCAAATTTTTCAAAACCTTTAGGGAAAGTACATGAAAAACGTCTTACTGGGGCTACTTATTAAATCCTGGACGTATTGGTTGAAGCCTGTTCCTAAAGGGCTCTAAATAGTGGGAAGAACCCTGCCTTAGCAGGTTGGACAGACAGCAGTACTGCTTATGCAGACCCCTGGGTCTGGAGGATGGCAGTAATTGCTGTACCCAGCACAGCTGCAGCTCGCAGAGCATGAGTTGTGAAAGCCCTAAGGCTCATGTCCACCTTTTCAGTGCATGAATTTACACATATGCATTTGCAGACCTGCAAACCCAATGCCATTGATGCCTTCTTCTCTGTGGACTATAATTTGAGTGCTGAAAACACTTTATAATGAAGGGAGTGTTATTCAATCATTAAGGTATCTTGATGTTTCAACATTTTGGGGATCCTTCCGACCTGTGGCTTATTCCTCAGTGCAGTAGGTAGGCAGTAGTTTTGAGGAAATAGGAAACTTTTTCCAGTCCAATGTTCTCATTTCCTATGTTTCTGAACAATTGTATGGGATATCCCTTTGGGTCAGCAACATCAGAGTACCAGAAATATTACATTGTAAGGGTCAGTACGCCTAAAGATGTCACTGCTGTTAGTCACCTTTCCCATCCTCTTGCAGGACGTCACTGCCCTCGAAGTAAGGACAGCTCATGCAGTTGTGAATCAGCCCTTCGGCTGCTGCAGCCCAGCCTCATTTAGCAAGGCAAGCTGACCACAGCAGCAGCGTGGGACCTGGTGCTCCAGATGCCTGCACCTTGGAAAGGAGTAAAGCCACCAGCTAGAGGCACTGCTGAATTTATCTACTGTCCCAGTGCGTTAGAGCTTTGTTAAGCATCAGGCAGTGGAAGTGATGGAGAGGTACTGAAGGCAGAGCGTTGGTCTGATTTGGAATAACGTGATCTTACACTCCAGAGCTGGGTTTTTGGGAGTTGTGGAGAGCTTGGACATATGGACAGGCTGTTTTTGAACCCTGCCAAGCAAAAGGTTGAGGATTGGCTATCTAGAAATTCGTGCATTATCTTCTACCACAGCAGAAGAGATGCAGAAGTAAAGGTCTTATCCCATACGCACAGCAAAAAGACAGGAGAGGAACACATGGAGGATCTGCAGGTGGAGAAACAGCTGGTTTTTAAGAGATTGCACAAACAATGTGGAAAGAGCCAGAGAGTCTGGGAGTCAGTGGCTGAAGAGAAGCAGCTCCAGCTGGGTGTGGGGGTGGGAGGAGGTGGGAGAGGGAGCACCACTGCCTACCCATTGCCAGAGGGGAAGGGATTTTCCATGTGTAGGTGGAAACCCTGGAGGGGAAGGATGAAACAGCACTGATGGGTTCCTGGGAGTGTGGAAATCCATGCAGGGACCCAGATCCTGTGACAGGGCACTGCCCTGAAGAGAAGCACAGTAGTTTTATGTGTACCGTATGTGACTTTGCAGGACAAGTGCCTGGCTCAGAGCTTCCTGCCAGTTAGCTGGAGCGGCCTGAAGTGCTGCAAGGGAACTGCTGTCACACAGACACACAGACACACAGACACACAGACACACGCTCCTCGTGCAAAGCTTGTGCTCACACACTCACCCTCTCTTCTTTCTCCTGGCTTCATTACCTTTTCTTTCCCTTTATTCTGGAAACAAAATCACTGCTTTTGCAAACAGATTTTCACGCCGTGTTAATCATCGAGAAGCCAGAACTTTTCAAAGGTCAATTCTTCAAGAACAGTTTGGAAAATCCCACCAGAAAACATTATATCAAGAAACTGAAGGGAGCAAGGGCTGACTGGGGAGTTCCTGGGTGTAGGAGACCTCAAGGAAGACAAACAGCAATAACGTGCATGAATGAGAAAGGCCTATTGGTCCTCATTTTGTTGTTCTTCCTGTTCTGCTGGCTCCATCAGTGCCGGTCCCTGCCTGGAGGAGCTTCCTCATTCTTTCCCTGTTATTTTTGAATCCACCTCTTTCAGTTTCCCAAAGACAGAACGTAAAACAGATTGATAAGTGAAATATCGAATTCCATGTTTTGTAATGCTGAGCAAATACTTCTACAGCAGAATCAAGGATGATTGTGGAAATATCAGTCTGGACCAAAGCAAGAAAGAAGAGGGCCAGCTCAGCAGCAGCAGCAAGGCCCTTTCCTTGAGAATTAAGACTTTTACAGAGACTTTCTGTAGGAATTCTTATAGTCACATTTTCCTAGATTGATGGTGTATGGTTCTTCCTGCTTTATTTATGGAGAGATTATTTAGCCACATGATTAACTAACACAACAACCAATTACACACATATTGCACAAACTGAATGTTTGTGTGCAGAAAAATTAACATAGAAATTATATTAAATAGGCTCATCTCAGTGAAACAGAGGGAGACAGAAGAAGACTTGCAATTAGAGCAGGAAGAGCACAGACCACATCTTTTCATCAGGTTATTCCAAAAGTAATGCCTCCTGTTTATTTCCATGGAAACTACTACAGATACAAAGAGCACAGTGATGCTGTTTGATAAAGCAAAATTTCAGCTACAAAACACTGCTGTCCATCATAACCACCACCATTAGCTGATTCATGTGGACGGGCTGATTGAGACGCTCTTCATTTTGTGGTGTGACAGTTGCGCGTGGCTGTCCATAGCATTGTTCACACTGCTACTGCCACTGCTGAAACTCACCACTCACCCCTCACTGTGCTCACATCCACTCTTTGGTCTCCATAAACATTCATCAAACATCAATTAATGTCAATGGATGCCATATTTTTCTTCATGGAGGAATTCAGCAACACACCTTTGCTTCATCCGCACTTCCATGTCAGACTCTGTTCTGTCAGTGTCCCTCTGCTGCCATCTGTCACGCAGCAATAAAATGTAATGGGATCTTGCTGGGAAGGTTCAACTTCTACTGCCATCCCACCAATATCCACCTCTGACGTTGTGTATCAACATCATAAAATAGGATGCGTTACATTTGGAAGAGCCTTCGTAGATCTGTCATCTTGTTTTGACTTAGCAGATGCAGTGATTCTTTTTCAAAACAGTACATTTGGTGACATTTAAAGAAATCTGTCCTTTACTAGATGCTCACGTATGGCATTTCTTCATTAAACAATGACATGAATAAACTCCTGGTGGCCCGTATGTGTTGCAAAATGCTTTTACTATGCAAAAGACACTTGAATGAGGATGTTACAAATGGAATGCGTTTCCGTGATGTTTTGCAGGCAGCAGCTTGGTGTTGGCTTGGCTGCTCGGGACAATTCTTTAATCCTTATGCTAGAAACAAAAATGCTTAACTATTGCAATTGTCCTGCAGGAACGGTTCCCAAGAAACCAGGCATGTCAAGTAATTACCATTTTTCTTTGGGGAAATTTGAATTTTTCCTTGAAGGACTGGATAGCTTTAATGTTTTAATCTGGGAAGTAGGAAAAAAAAGGCAAGTAGGTGAAAGAGACACAAAAGGGTAAAAGCAACCTGCAGATAATCTCACTTTGTTCCAGAGGAACCTTGTATCAGAAAGGCAAAATGGTTCTGCCCTGCATCGGGGGAGTTGAAAATGCGCAAATTCGGACTAGCAGTCCTAAGAGAGTTTGCTGCCAGGGTTTATCACTCTCTTAGAACATTGCTGATGTGCAGGAAGAAATGCCAGCTACTTTGAGAACAGAGGGATAGGATAGGGAGGTAAGAGAAAAAAAAAAACAACTTGTGTGATCTGTACCCTTCTCTAATAAAAGAGGTCAGCACCACAATGACAATTCTAATTTTTGATTTCTCTCTAAGCTTTTAAAATCAGTTTCTCAAGTTTTACGTCGTTGAATCCCAGACAGGACAATACATCACCATAGCTACTCTGTTACAGTCTATGATGTTGAGAGAGGGTAGGAAAGGCAGCAATTGTGATCACCAGACACATACACACAAAACTGAGGATAGAGAAAGATACTGGAAACTGCTAAAGGGAAGCAAAAGACTCCCTGGGGCTACGCCCTCTGTGTTCTGGTCTTCCACAGAGTGCTCTCTGGGAAGGTCCCAGCTGTGGGCACACAGCTGCTTATCTGCCAACAGCATCTCATCCAGCAGGGACGGCGTGGGGCAGCAAAGGGGTGAGAGCACACCTCCCTCCCATATGATGAGCTGCAGCATCATCTGATAGCAGCATTATGAAAGTAGCACTGCTAACACGCTGTGGGCTTTGAAAGGTAAATCCTCGACTGCTGCAAAGCTGAGCAGTGCAATGAAGGCAGTGCGTGTATGTCAGTGCAGCCTACTGGAGTCTGTTTATGCAGTATTTTGTATGCATTTGCAGATCTCAGGTGGCACTGTGTTCCTGGAGGGGCACAGTGGAAAACAATAAGCCATAAAGCACGTCTGTATAACTCAGCAGTCAGGTGACTTTCTGCGTAGCTTTATGGCAGCCATAAACCCGGCCTGCACTGCTGGCGAGCGATGAAAATGCAGGGATGCTCATTGCAGAGCAGCTCCTGGTCACTCGTATTGCTTGGATGAGCCCCAGGTTGCGCAGGCAGTGTTATCTGTGATCATCCATGGCAGAGCCCACACGTGCCCCTCTGCCCTGCACACAGCACTCCGAGCCGTGCCCCTGCAGGGTGCTGGCTGTGTGGAGGGAGGCCCACGTCCCACCTTTTGCCCTTTTGCTGCCTTCCCTGAGGAGAAGTTTGCTCTCCTTTCACAGGAGAACCAAGATCAGCTCTCAGACTGCAAATCCAGGGTGCTCCTAAGGGCTGTGGGGACAAGCTGCCCCAGCGCCTTGATCTGCAGTGCACATCAGCACCAACTCATGGCTGGCCCTGATTTACCCATCTGAGCGACTCAGCACACCCAGCACAGCCCCATGTGCTCCTCACCCCTGTTCTGCCCTGGGCTCTTTTTGTCCGACTGCCCCCCGAGTCCCATCCATACAGCGTGGCCCAGCCCAAACTTCACCTTCCAACGCAGCTCCTGTGGAAGCGAGGCAGTGTGCCTCTCCTGCCAGGCGCGGGCGCGTTTGGCCCGGGGGCCCCAGAGTTTTCCAATTGCTTGAATAACGCTGCACGGGAGAGACACCCACAGTGCAGCAGATGGAGACTGTTGTGCAGAGCAGTGGGAACAGAAACAACTCACTCGCAGTCCCAGTGCCACTTTTTGCCTCCTCTCTGAAGGCAAACTGTCCGGCTGGCTGGCAGCAGGCACGCACGCCACGAGCTGCTGTGTGGCCGGGTTCAGATGTGAAGTGCTGGAGGCTGTCCTTTCAGGATGCCCCATGAGCTGTGCTGCTGTGCTGGCGTAGGGAAACTCCTGTCTGCTTTTACACTAGTTTTGACCCACGTGAAGGAGGGTAAACTTCTGAAAACTGAATACCTTAACTTTATGATGTACCTCTCCTCCCCCAGCTCTACAGGCTGTAACGCAGGGAGTTGAAGATAAAATGGTTGTGGATTTTTTTTTTTTTTTTTGCAACGTTCAATGGTTTGGATCAGTCAAACAATCAAAGGGCATGGCAGAGGCATGCCTTTCATTGCTGCTATAAACCATCAAACTCAGACTTTGCACCGTGTAGAAGTCTGTGTTATAAACAAGCTCGGCTGCTATCATATTACCATCCTGAGGCTAATTTATATAAACTGCCTTCAGAGCTGTGATTAGGTTCAAAAAAACCCCATATGCTGCACAGGCAGACCAAATTCCTGGAGTTAAATTTTCAATAACACCACTAATTACTCAGCTATCTACTGTGGGGAAATTTCTGGTTCAGGAAAGTTGCATGCTCTTTCTAGACAAGTTTAAGAAGACGGTTAAGTAAATAAAGATGCACTGTTCTTTTTGTCTTTGAACAGGTTATGTCTCTATTCTGTACATGCTGTATACTCAGGAACAGTAAGTTCAGTTCAGCAAATCGATGCAGGGACAAATAAATCTATTGCAATGTTAAGGCAGCATACAAAGAGAGGCATCAGGATGCATTACTTCCTACAGATGAAATATTTGTAGCCAGGGAAATTCTGACATTTTTCAGGAATACTTGCAGAGGTCGTGACCACGACTGCTTTGAGTGAACCTGCGTGGTTCATCCTCAGTGATAGAAAGTTTCTATCACAACATAGAACAAAAAGAGCACTGTTTCTTCTATTGATGTGATATATATGCTCCCATGATATAGTGACCTCCTCCCCAAAGATTTTTGAGGCAAACACTCCCTCCTTATTTATGTGGAGATCCAGATGTATCTGTGGCTGAGAATACATTAACTCATGCTCGTTCAAATGGCAACACAGTTACACAAAAATTAAAAACCATCGTGCAGACTTAACTGCTTAAAAATGCTGATAGCAGCCCAAAAACAAATTCCAAAAAGGTGTTATTTAGTGCATTGGTTGCAGCCCTGTGTTACTCGAAAACAGTACGAATGTGCTAACCTTTATCAGTCAAAGTCTCTGCTGCCCTGGATTCCCATGCAATTGAAAGCAGAGTCATCTGCAACAATGGGAGCTTTATTTATCCTGCACAATTGCTGCCAAAGCAGTCCTGGGACTTCCATGAGACTGCTATGAATATGTTTGGAGTGGGATGAATCTGGCAAAGCGCTGCTAAACTGCTGTCTCACCAGTCTCAGGTCTGCCGGCTGGCTGCACTGATGGGCAGTTTTTGTGCAGGGTTGCTAAGGAAATTTTAAAGCTTTTAGGAGACTGAAATAGCAGTGTTCAGCCTGCCTCCCTGCTAGAGACTCACGATTGCTGTTCCCTCTAGAGGCAGTGGAGAGGATGTAATTGCTGCTGTGATGACAGCTGATGAAGATTTAGGGTAGGGACTGCGGTCAGTGCCCAGCCCTGCATCTTGCATGTACAGCTCCCAGTGGGGACACCAGGGGCTTCAAGAAGTAAAGAATGAAGAGATGAGGAAAGGGTAAAATGTGAATCATTTGGTGCAGTCTTCCTGTTGACTCCCTGGACCCTGATATGAGATTGCCCGCTCTTTTCATTATTCAAGGTGACAGCAGGTGTGTACCTGAGGAACAACAGTTTAAGACTTGCCTTTGAATTAGGGACATTCAGCACTTACAGATACGCTGCAGGGCATTTGTCAGCTGCAGCATGGGAGAAATCCGTGGCCTTCTGAGTGTCCTACTGAACTGGTCATAATCTTGTTAGCCTCTCTAATACGACCTACTTCTTCCCTTGCCTGAGTCACCCTGTTTCATAGGAGATGATAATGAAGCTAAATCTGCTTTCCAGCATGTAGGACTCTCAGAAGAAGAGTGGTTTGCTGACAAATCAGGGCTTGGTGCAGGAGCAGCAGTACTGATAGGTTCCCACAGGAGAACAGGCTGTGCAGTCTAGAAGCCTTGTTGGATATTATCATCAAACTCAGGTAGCAGTAAGAATTTAGGGGCGTCAAAGTGATAACGTACCTAGAAAGCTCACTGACTGCATCCTAGGAGATGGAGCATCAAATATTCTGCATCCTAAGATATCTCGGCCTCCCTAACATACTATATTTCACTGCTTATATTTCATATTATATTTCACTGCATCACAGTTAGGAAAAGCTCTGGGTCTCTCTTGGAAGGGGAGTTTTCAAGTCATCCCTGAAAATAAAACATCAATGTGAATTTTAAAGAGAATAATTTTTCTTCTTTCATGAAGGTGACTTCTAATTTATGCGCTCTTCCTGGCTGCTCAGTAAATGGTCCAGAGGCTGAATCTAAGTTCAGACCAGGTCCAAACTGCTTTTGGTGGCCACAACTGAAAGAAATAGAGAACAACAATGGAAAGTATTCTCTGTGGCGATGCTGACCTTACTTTTTAAAGAGTTAAAAGGGAGAGGCAAGAAGCAAATAAAAGATGAAAGTAACTATAAATGTAGCTACTTGAACTCTTGCCAGGGTGGAGGTGAGAACCTTTTGAACAGCAAACATCCAGGCATCGGTGCTTCTACTTGTGGAAAAACATAAATTGGAAAAGCCACTCAATTCTACAGCTTGAGTTTGGATGATTAAGGATTCTGGGAGTATATTTCTTAACAAATAACCCTTCATGTGGGAAAAACACACTCAGAAACTCCGGCCAGAGCAAATGTGTATTCCAGGTACATGCCAAGCCTGAGAACTAGATTCTCTAAAGTGTTACCGTGTTCCTTTGGAAAAAGGCTTCTGTTCTGCTACCAATACTAAATGAGTAGTTATTTTTAAAGAGGCATACTGAAGTGGTGGATGTTCCCCATCAGGAGTCATTTTAAGCTACGGCTGGGAGGAACTTGCAGAGGACAGACAGAGCAACGAGGGCGAGCTTACACCAAGGGGTTCTCATGCCAGATTTTGAAGATTTTGACTTGTCTTTGAAGATAAAAGCTTGTCTTGATGTGTGGTTGCAGTAAGCTGCCCCAGATGAGGTCTGCCATGTAAAACAACTGGCGTGGGTTTCTTCGGGTGGTCATCATCACTAAATGGACTGCAATCCAAATGCACAGTTGATCCCAAGGTAGGGTGATGGATACTGGGGCAAACTGAGATGCACTGCCTGGGCAAAAGCAATATGTTATAAACCCAGAATTAGAGCTTGGTGTAAAGCCCAGAGTATCACCGTGACAACCCCCAAACATGATAAATGTGACAAACTTCTAAGCAATGTAGCCAAAGTTTCTGTGCAACATTTGGTTGTTATTTCTATCTTGAGATCTACTGCAGTTATTCAGGAAGGATAGTATCACAGCTTGCAAGACCACATATGTAAGGTATGCAGTGCATGCAAGGTCATGTGCACAGAGATGGATTCTCCCTAGTTATCAGATGCCTGGGAGAATCTGTGTCATCCTAATGCCAAGAGCAATAAAGCCCAGAGTCATAAGTCAATGGAAAGCAAAGCCTGTAGCTTGACACAGCTCAGAAATATTTAGCAGTTCCCAAAACATACATTTCTCCCTACCATCATCACCTTGGGTTGCCTAAGGTTGTTTGCTTTTCATTTTGGTTTAAACCTCCATTAATTCTGGCAGTGTCAAAATATGAGGTCCTTAGACAACAGCTTGTTCACCTTCTGCCTCTATTCCTAAAGCCCAAAGCCTGAGCCATTTTTCAGAAGGAAGAGAAAAAAGTACTGTCCTGCTTTATGAAGAGGCTCTGGTGAGGCAGTATGATGCAGAGCTCAGCAGTAAGTGAGAGTTAAAGAGCTTGCAGGAGGTGATAGGAATGGTCTATAGCAGAGAGCTCAACTTTCAACTCCTCTCGTTTTGTTTTGGCCATGTTAAACTCTGAATGTATGTAGTAATTCTGTGTCCCAAGAAGCTTATGGCTAACTGCTACAGGAAGTTGTAATACAACGCTCAAATACCAGGGCTGTTGTTTGACTGTGCTAACGTTGCTCCGTGTTGCAAGGCTCTTAGAGGAGAAATGGATATTTGAATGGTTTTCATTCCTTTGACCAAAAGAGGGGAAAATTGTGCTCCCATTTGCCTCCTATTCTGCCTCCCACAAAAAATGTTTGACTAGAACTTTTCTGATGGTGCCAAAGCCTGATCTGTAGCACATAAAATGCAGCACTATCAAAATATGAATTGCTCATGAAGCATCCCACTCCTGGCACACACATATGCTGTGCAATAGTGAACTTGTCAGGTTGCATAGGTTACAAGACAGGGCTGCAAGCTGTCGTGCCTCATGGGAAGGGTGAGCAGTCATAGGAGTGAGGGTTCTTTAAGGCAATATGAATGAACAAAGATGTTCTGATCCGGTGTGTGCACTGTTAAGAGCTGTACGCTCTGCAGGCGAGTTCCTCCTGACTGTGAGCTCCCTGGAAGCTGAGACGTGGCCCAGAGGTGACCACTGGGAATGGAAGTGGAGGTCTCCAATTAGACTTCAGTTCAAAAATCAACAGCTAGGAGACAATGGAGATCTTTTTTTCCTACCAGCAATACTGCATTTGGGCCAGATCACAGTACTGGACTGAAATTCCTGTGGGATTTTCTGGAGAACTTCAGCCTCCCAACCTCTTTTGCTGTTATGCATAAAACAAAGAACATTTTTATTTGTGGAACGTATCAACTTGCTTAGAACAATACCAGCAAATGAGAACATAGCCCTGTCTCCTTTTTTTAGTAAGTTTTCAAACCAGCATGATCTAATCATTCATCCAATAAGATCCAAAGGAATCTGACACTCACTCCCTTGGCAGCAGGATGGAAGGCTGAATTAAATGGGAAAGCCAGCTCTTGGCAACAGAGAATTTCCTTTTGTGAGCAGTATCAGACATATAAGCTCACACCCTCAGCTGGTACGAAGGAGGTTTAGGCTACACCAGGAACCATTTCTTCTTCAGGTTGACTCCAATAGGGAAGATGAAAGGAGAAAATCTTAAAGAAGGACCAAGATGCTAAAAAGGCTTGTATTTATAGCACTGACACAGCACTCGACAGATTTGGTCAGATAAACTCCCGTCATCAGATGCCGTGGTTGTCTGGAGGCACTGTGTGTAGGCCAACAGAAGGCCACTGGCATCAGACATGGGAACTGTTTGCAGGCAGAAAGCACAGAGCTGGGAGCCAAGCACAGCAGCAGCCCTGTGACTCCTCAGAGCAAAGGTGCAGCTCTACTCCTCATTTGCACAAATAAAGCTAAATGCACGTGGGCTATCAGGAAGGCTACGGTTAGAAGTGCTGGTGATAACAGCACTGGCAGCACCATGTGGGAGCCTCCAGGCACTGAGCTTGTGCCAGGGATCCTGGTGTACTGCCAGGTCCAACTGCCATATTGTGCAGGTGAGACAGGGCCTCTTATAGTGGGTGGACCTGTCTGAACAGTGCTGCACTACTGCATTGATCTCCTCTCCTCTCCTCTCCTCTCCTCTCCTCTCCTCTCCTCTCCTCTCCGCTCCTCTCCTCTCCTCTCCTCTCCTCTCCTCTCCTCTCCTCTCCTCTCCTCTCCTCTCCTCTCCTCTCCTCTCCTCTCCTCTCCTCTCCTCTCCTCTCCATCCAAAATCTTACTCATGGATGAAGCAGATTCTGGTAGCCTTTAGGCCAGGAATCTTTAGCCTTATTTACCTCTTACGGAGTAAAGAACTGACTGCTTTCCATCTGATGACTTAGGAAGTGGTTTATACTTAGATTGCCTAGGATGGTATATTTTGTCTATTGATATCCTCGCAAAGGAGGATACAGGTAGATGACATAGGAAAGAGCCTTGAACTAAGCACAGAGCTTTAGTGATAGAAGTTTTATCACACCTATTTCAGAAGATGCTTTAATATTGGAGGAAATGGTAGAACAGAAGTGAGCAGACATGAACATGATTTGTAGCCTTGTGGATGAACTGCAAACCACAACACCAGGGCAGTTCTATCACAAAAAAAGAAAACCTAATGCCCCGGTTGGTTTCTATTACACACAATAGTTAAAAATAAATGATGGTGGCTAAATTTTAACTCTGGGCAGAAAAAAGCATGCCCCAGCTGCACTGTGTATTTTATTTTCCTGTCTAGGTGTGCACAGCACGCACTCTATGTAATGAAGGATAATTATGTCAGTGCATAATTAGAGATAAAAAGCAGTGAGTGAGATGCTAGTGATGAGATCAGTATGACAATTCTGAAGGCGTTCCTACCTGGCATGCGGCCTGGGGCCATGTCTGGGGACAGGGTCAAGAAACCACCTCTCCAACAGCAGTGCTGCATGGCTCCAATGAGAGCATTCAGCTTTTCTTTGCCACCACTTCCCATGTGATGCAAATTAAAGACGATCTTCCAGATGAACATCACCTCTCTGCAGAGGACCTATGAAAAACTCAGGCGATGTCTGAATCATTTCAATGTTCTTTCCAAAGTGCTCTGTAGCCAGGTTTACAGAGCTGAGCTTGGAGAGGACAGGAGCGTTGTTAAAAACCATTCCTTTGTAAGCAATGCCTTTGTGTTCACCTCTCCAAAACACTTCTTTAAGGCCGTTCATGTAATGCTGGGATAAGAGTGGGAAATGCCTCGTCTCAGACTTCCTGTTGTCAAAGCAAAAAATAACGCAGTCTCTTCCTGCACAGGAGCTGGCGTGGGCCCAGCCCACACCGTGCTGTGGCACAGGGCCTTCAGATGGCTCACAGGGTGGCACTGGGGTGGCACTGCTGGGAATGCAGCCTCTGTGCTCTTCCGGGTCGTGCACTGTTTGTAACTCCAATAGCAGAGGAATGGCAAGGAAAGGAGGCAGGTGCTACACTGGGTTGAAGTCCAAAGAGCATTGTGTTCTCATTATGAGCATTGTGTTGCCATCACAGATAATTATAATCTGACATCTCAATTCCTTTTTTTTTTTCTTTTTTTAAACCACACAAAGGCACTGAAGCCAGAGACTCCGTGGTGACAGCACAGGAGATGTCTGTTGTTCTTCCCGACTGTGTGTTTTATCTTATGGGGATTCCAGGGCATTGCTGTGGAAATGCCAGATATTAGAACTTCATTATACTTCTGTTTGCAAAACAGATCTTATCTCTCCTCACACAATCACCCTGGCAGGCTCATTCTGGAAAAATAACAGCCAAAAAGAATGAAAACTCTTTTCAATTGCTTTGTTGAAAAAGCAAAATCTGACACAAGTTCACTCAGCCAGCCCAGACACCCTGCACATGCTCTGCTCCAGTTTTACAAATTTGAGCTGCTTGTTCTTCCTAAGCCTTTTTCCAACTGCAGCTACGTTATGAAGTCGGATGTTTTTTCCTGAAACCTACAGCAGCACCCAGGTCCTGAAACATGAAGTAGGGCAGGGCATTCTGCTCACCCACTGCTGCACAATGCACATCCTGAAGTGAGAAGTGCAGTGCATCACTGGGCCCACTGTGAACCAAGGACTTGGAGAGTCAGCACTCAGGGTTCAGTACAAAAGTCATGGAATCACAGAATGGCCTGGGCTGAAAAGGACCACAATGATCATCTGGTCCCAACCCCCTGCTGTGTGCAGGGTCACCAACCAGCAGCCCAGGCTGCCCAGAGCCACATCCAGCCTGGCCCTGAATGCCTGCAGGGATGGGGCACCCACAGCCTCCTTGGGCAACCTGTTCCAGTGCCTCACCACCCTCTGGGTGAAAAACTTCCTCCTAATATCCAACCTAAACCTCCCCTGTCTCAGTTTAAGACCATTCCCCCTTGTCCTATCTGCTTGACATTAAGAGTTAACAATGCAAAACTGATGATTTCTGATATCTTATAGTCCCACCAAAAAAAAAGCAAAACCAAACAAACCCACACTCATGCAATTTAGCCAGAGCTATGGACTGATCCACATTTCCCAAGAATTACTGTGGTAGGACAATGTGAATTTACTCCCAAAAACCTAGCGATGTCTAACATAATCGTCTCAGTTTTGTGGGCAGCAGTTTTGTTTCCTGGTACTTCTGTCACTGCAAGAATGAAATCTTTGTGCTGTCAGTGTTTGCTGGGCTCCCCGTTCCCAAACAACACCACGCAGAGGTTCTGCACACCAGCAGCTCTGAGCACGGAGGGTAGGACCCCCGTAGGGCCACGGGCTACGGCGAGTGTGAGTGAGTTCCGTGCTTCAGTTTGGGACTGCTGGCATTTAACGCATTGTATTTTAAGACTGATGACTGGATGACACAAGAGACGGTGATGTAACCCTCCGATGTAAGCTGGCTCCTCGCCTTCGCCGGCCTCGCAGCTCAGCACGGCACTGACTTCAACGAATCGGGAAATTTATGAGAGATCTCTGCTCTAAATCTGTAATTTCCCCCAAAGCTCCAAAAGATAAATCTGCGTTACAAAAGGCTTAATTCCATCTTCCGTATCTCAAATGTCAGTGGCCAAGGCACGTCTGCGCGTTTTGCCAAGGGCAGAGCGTTACTCAGAGCTGGATGCAGGTGGCAGCAGCACAGCACGGCTCTGCTCCGGGCATCATCTGCCCCAATGGCTGCCATTGCCGAAGCGCTCAGCATTAAGGTGCGTGCCTTTTCAATCTTCTTCCTTTCCTAAATACACGTCCCGACTCTTACCTTTGTTCTGCTAATCACCGGTGCCCGGAGCGGTTGGGAGAAGAGATTCCCTTCCCTCGAGCAGGTAAACAGGGTGGGCTTTATGTGAAATATCTGTGAAAACTATCGATTCCCAAAAACATAACTTGTCCACTGGCTAGCCCTAGAACATCTGCTTTAGAAGAATTTCGATGGCATTTAGTCATGCGGCATTGTATTTTGGTTTGGTTGTTTCATCAGAAAGACACAGCAACCAGTTGTCAAGATGCACAACGAAAAAAAAGATCAGTTTAAAAATGTGAGTTACCCCATTTTAATTTTAGATATTACTCTAGATACACCATGACTCTTAGATGCCCAGCCAAGGATAGCAGAGCACCTACACACAAACACTGGAGACTGGGCAAACACACAAACACTGGCATCACACCAGCATGGATGGTTTCTGCACTCCTGATCCCACAGGGTGCCTGGCTTTTAATGTGCAACCACATGGGCACACTCGGTCCTTAGCGCTGCTGTTTTCCTTCATCTGACAGCTCCAGCAGAGCAGCCAGCAGCTCTGTCCTCCCTCCAGGCTGGTGCTGGCACTGAGCTCAACCAGCAGGCAGTGGTGCCATGTGCCTCCCAAGACATCCTGCAGAGAGAGAAGGGCTCTCACCCAGCAAAGGCTTTTCAGGGTGAGCCCAGTGATGCAGGAAGGAGAACCTAAAGTTCACCTCAAGTTTGTAAAATCAACGTTAAACACAGTCAGGCTTTGTAAGGGCCATCTCTCTTTCAGCTTCTGGGGAGAAGAAGGTTTTACTGCTTTGGCCACAAGCAATGGCACCCATACAGACGTTTAGTGTGCACAGTGACAGTACTCTGTATCTTAGCACATTTGTACTTCAGAAGGCACCAACAGGGATTTAAACCCATCCGAATGCCCAGCATGCACTGGGCAGGACAGAAAAATGGGGTTTGAAAGCTTGCAGTCTTTGTGGAATCAGAGAATCAAAGAATGGTTTGGGTTGGAAGGGACCTTACAGCCACGCAGTTCCAACCCTCTGCCCTGGGCTGGTTGCTCCCCATCAGCTCAGATTTTCCCAGTCATCTAATATAAAAATAAACAGCTCTTAGACAGAAGAAACTCTTTTTCCATAGAGACCTAAATGTTGTCAGATGCAGCAAAGAATATGCTGGGAACTGGTCTTCTCTGTAGAGAAGGATTGCGCTGAAGAGTGAAACAGCTGTGAGATTCCTGCCAGAAACCTGCAGGTGGGATGGAAATGGGGAGGCAGGCATCAGCAGCACTGCTCACACCATGCAGGTCAGCGCTCAGCAGGCCTGCAGAGAGGAGCTGAGGCAGCGCTGTGAGGAGAAAGGCATGAAAATACAAGAGCGGGAGTAAATAAAGCCAGAATAAGACCCAAGTTATCAAAGAGAAGAGTACCCAGAGAAGATCTAAAGCAGCCCATGGAAAAGAAAATAATATTGCAAATACGGTTTTATTATTATTATTATTATTTTGTGCCTGTGAAGAGCACGAGCAGCTTCACCAAGAGAAGATGAAGATGGCCTAGAGGTGAGTTTGTGTTGTGCCATTCCGTGATGGATGGATGGATGGGAGGTGAGGGCCACCACAAAGCTTTTGAAACTTCCATGTTGCAGCCCTTGTGTGGCTTGTTCTAGATACTCATTTATTTCTGTGCATGCACGTGCACACTGGCGCACTTCATTTTTTAAATGCTGGCAAGAGAGAGGAATCTGGCAATGGGCCCCATCATTCACCAGTGCTTCTCCCACTGGTGAGAGTGCACCGGCAAAGCCCAGCTCGCTCACCATCCTACCTGAGAGCCAATGATCCAGAAACTCTCAGCATTTTTCTCTGTAGTATTTATCCAATTGACATTACTCACATATTATTTTTAACTCCAACAAGTTGTGGGCTTTTTTGTTTGTTTGTTTGCTTGTTTGTTTGTTTTTAAAGAAACCCTCTTAAAGAGATGCCCAGTGTTAGAGTTCCCATTAGTGTTTAATAGCCTTTAAAAGTAAACTCAAATCTCCCACTTCAAGTAGCAGGTTGAACTTAGTAGGATGGTTTTTATTGGGGGAAAACATTCCCTATCAAATTGTGCTGATGTGTACAGTACTGTTAGTGCTAAAGCCCCATTTATGTTTAATTAATACATTAATTAAGTAGTTATTTGTTTTCTTACCTACAAGTGCCTGGGGCTGATGCTGTAATGACTCACGCAGTGCCAGGCGGAATTCATTTTGGAGCAAAAAGTTACCTGCTGGAATTTCTGAATGTATTTAAGAAAGCCTGAAATGTTGGTAAGTGGAGCCTGGAGGAAAGGGTGCCACGTCCCCTCCCCTATAGGTGGGTGCTAAGGTAAAGAAATGAGAGTCTCTTAGCCTGAAATTACCAAATTCATTCTGAACTCACCGGAGAAATGTTTTCCTATACAGACTGTCCTGGGGGATGCACGCTGCCTGAAAATGCCCCTTCTAACCCGGGGAGGACTCGGACACTCGGATACTTGGCACAGCTTCGGTGTTGAACGCATTCCCTCCCGCGTTGTCTTTGCCCTCCCGTTGCTGGGAAGCGGCTCAGACCTGCCCACGCAGCAAAGCCCATCTCACTAACTTTTCCTCGGAGCGCCCCGAGCGCCGCTCCGGGCAGCCGCCCCGCAGCCCCGCTCCGCTCCCGGCTCCTCGCTCTCTGCGGCCAGCAGGGGGCGGCAGCGGCGTGCGGGCGGCGGCGGCACGGCCACGGGTTCGAATCCCGAGAACTTTGTCACGTTTCCTAAAGGGTTTTTGAACGAACCAAAAAGGAAAAGCCCTCTAAACGACCGCAAAATATATTTCCTAGAGGATGCTGTGAGCAGGGAGCTTAACGGAGCCTGCGCAGCTACACGGGTTGTGAAAGCAAGGTTTATCAGCTAGGAGTTTGTTCAAGATCAAAGTTTAAGTCCTCCAGTTCCACATGCCAGTAACAAACAGCACTTGGAGGAAATGTCCCTTATAAAGGGAATTCGTTGGGAGAATTGGGGAACTTAAGTGTGATGAAGGGTGTGAACCAGGAAGATGCTTGGCACATTGCATCCAAAGGAAAAGGCACTCAGGAACAGGAGTTCCCCTTGTAACAAAGAATTCACAGCACACACTGAGCCAGCTTCTTGAAATCAGAAGCTTGCAGGGCAGAACCTACCAGCTGAGCCCATCCATGCCCCCTCTCATACCATGGATCACTTGGCCCAGATCCTAACCAAAGTTCCTTGGTTCCAGGTGGAACATGGCTGCATGGCTTTGGGCTGACGGAGCCAATCCCTGCATCACAGCTGCAGTGTTCAGCACAATATTCATGCCCTCAGACAGGCAGCACAATTCTGAGGTGTAAAAAAGAAGCTCCTTTGCTGAGGATTTGAAGAATCACTGACAGAAGTACGAAATAGAGCTCAGCTCTAGCATGGGCTCAGGCCTTGAGCCAGGCTGTGCCTTGCAGCACCCTGCCTCCATCTCCTGCTGGGTGCTGCAGGGCTGCCTGTGAGAGCAGCAGGCACACGGCCCTGTATGGCATGTACAGGCACTGCCATGTGCAGCTGGAGCAAAATGGAAGGTTCCATTCCAAGGCTTGGTGCTAAGCCCCCATGCTAGTAAATATTCCCAGCCTGGGGTTGTGAGAATTCTGGAAAATAATGAATTGAAACAATTGGCTCAAAGTAAGAGAATAATTTTGATGTAGGTTGTATGATTTAGGGAGGGGAGATTTAGGTTGGATGTCAGGGGGAAATTCTTTACAGAGAGAGTGGTGAGGTGCTGGAACAGCTGCCCAGAGAGGCTGTGGATGCCCCGTCCCTGGAGGTGTTCAAGGCCAGACTGGATGGGGCCCTTGGGGAGCCTGGTCTAGTATTAAATGGGGAAGATGGTGGCCCTGCACGTGGCAGGGGGGTTGGAGATTCATGATCCTTGAGGTCCCTTCCAACCCTGGCCATTCTGTGATTCTGTGATTGTAAACTTTACATGTGGCTTTGGAAGAGAATGCAGCAGCTATTGCTCTGCCACAGTGACAGTATTTCATTGTCCCAGTGAAGTGTCGCTGGAGGAGCAGGGTCTGCTTAGATTTACTGGGTGGATTTTCTTTCCAAAGGATCTGCTCATCCAAGAAATGGAAGCCATTGCCCCGTGCCATACCCACAGCACTCCAGCAGGTCGGGGCTGCACAGCGCTGCCTGAGTGCTGCAGCACTTCCTACTGCAACCAAGGGAGGCTGGAGAACATCTGCCCAGCTAAGGCACTGCTCCTGGAAACGTGCGTGGAGCTCTTCCTACAGAAGACAGTGATCTTATCTCTTCCTTAAATCTGCAGCTTAAAGAAGGATTTAAGATACAGTCCCTCAAGAAAATATTAAAAATCTACAAATTTGATTCCTATATAAATAAATATAATAAACAATATAAATAAAATATAAATAAATAAATAAAATTCCCTAATAAATCAAATCTACCAGATTTGATTTATTTTTGCAAAAACCAGTGCTTCCTCCAGGAAACCTGAGGCCAGCAATGACGGCCTGTTGTGTCAGGTGGCTTTGTGCAGTGCACATCTTATTTCTTATTTCTGGGAGCCAGCACCCACTTACATTCTGAGCTGTTTCCTTGGCCAAAGCTGCTCTTCTCCTGCAGCTCCCAGCTCACGGGGTGAAGGCACGTTTTACCACCCCAGTATTACACACTGATTTCAGTTCAGGTACCTTCAGCAGTCATTCTGCTTAAGGGTGTTTTGCCTCTGGTGCAAATTATCAGGCTCAGCTCTTCTTGTTTCAAGTAACAGTGCTGTGCTGGAATCCAGGGTTTCTGCCCCAGCCCACTGGGTATTTCACATCTAGGCTGAGTTCCTATTGCACAGGGTGAATGCTCCAGGATCCAGAGCAAGCTCAGCCCTGTCATGTTTTTATCCGTTCTCAATAGATGTATAAAGCCACTGGGCAATTTTTAAGTCGGTGGAATAATTGTTTCTTGTTTATCCTAACAGGATGAGCCAACAATGAATCCTAGCTGTTCTACTGCCTGTCGAATTAGACACACTCAGGTGGTGCTATTAAGATACCCCATAAAGCCAGATGTGTTGTTTGATAAACATAAGTACATTGCAACACTAAAAATGTACACTGGCCTGAGTCAGCTTGGGTTCCACCGTAACATCCCCTAGAGCAGCTATGCATTTCTCAAGGTTTGCAGCCAATGCTGGCAGTACTGAGCAGCTTCAGGCTCTCCTGCGATCCTGCGCTCCTGGATCTCCCTGTGCTCCACCATCATGCCACGCTACTGGATCGTGCTGCGCTCCTGGACCACGCCATCCTCCTGGATCACGCCGTGTTCTGTCCCTGCAGGAGTCCCGGTGGCTCAGGACTGCACGCAGACCCCACACCACAGGGCTGCAGAGCGCGTCCCCACCGCCACCAGGCTCAGAAGCAGCTTTTAAATAGGTCAAGTGATCTCTGAACATTGTGACTCAAATCAGACCCTACTGTGCAGGTTTTATTTATAGCCACGTCTGTGTCTCTACAGATACAGATACGGGTGCAGAGGATGGGATGCATCCTTCAGCACCCACGAGGGAGCAGTTGCTTCTCATTAGACCCTTGGACCTTGTTCCTTTGGGATTTCTCATCTTGAAGTGCTGCCAGAGATGTTGTATTGTATCCAGATGGAAGGTGACAAGCACTACTATATAACAAAATTATAAAATGAATCAAGTCGTTTGATATTTGAAAGAAAAAACGCTTCTCCCAGAGCTCATAATTTATTAAAACCCCAAATCAAGAGCTGAATATTTATAGTTTACTTTTGTTCCTCTTTCTTGAGCTCTCTAGACACAGACTTTGTTCAGTTGGCCTAAAAAATGAGCTCCACATGCTGAAAGAACAAATCTGCAACGCTTTTCCAGATTTATATCCTCATGGAAGAAACAAAGCTTCCGTGCCTGTTTCAGTGAGGCAAGCGGGCTGAAGCGCCTGCCTTCCCACCAGCCAGCCTCCTGGCACTCTCCCCTCCAGGCTCTGGCCATGCACTATAACGCTGCGAGGCTTGGAGCCCATGAAGGGGATGCTCAGTGCGTTCTGGTCCCAGGGCTGCTGCACAGTGCTGTAGGAGTTCTCAGCCATATGCACACATGCATGCACCACTCCTGGACCTTCCCAGCGCTTTTAGTTACATTCTAAAGCCCAGATATTTTTAGTTGCTGTGTATTCGTGCATGTGGTGAAGTTCTGAAATCTAAGTGCTTTGCATGAAGGCGTACACTTTGGAGAAAACCCAGCAGCAATAGGGACAACTGAACCACTGCTTTTCTGCACTGCTGTAGTTCACGGGTTCCAGTGCAAACACCCCAAAATATGATTTCATTTACACATGCAGAAGGATAAGCCCCCAGCTGCAGCTGCAGGTGAGTACTTCAGGAACCGGCCACCAGAGCAGGTATCATCCCTGAGACAGCGATGGCACAGGGAGAGACAGGTGTTGGGGGATGCTGCAACCAAGATGGAGCAACCAAGTCCCTTGCTGTTGTATGCATTCCTTTGGAATCTCTGTGTGACACGTAATGACATCTGCATGCCTTACCAGCAGCTGCATGGGTGTGCAGCACAGAGCACTAATGTCACACATGCAGGGACTGCGCTCCTTCTGTGGGGCAGAGGCGCTCCGGAGCCAAAGTGTTGATCCCGACGGAACAGCCTTAGAATTGCTATTTTCTCCAGGCTACTGAGATGGCAGTTACTGAGTTTCACAGTTTTTTTCTCTGCTTATTTCAAGCCAGAAGACACCATTATGAAAATCTGCTTTGTGTACAGCAGAGAATTTCTACCACTGAGTTTTACCCAAGGAAGCATAACTCTGCCCAGAAAAGCAGAGTACCCACATTATGCTTTGTCATAACAGGATTTTCCTTCCAGCACTAAAAAGATCATTTGTTCATAGGCTATTCAGCAAGAAGCAAGCAAGTAGCTCGGTACATACACTTCCAGCAACATACACAATTACACAATACAGCAATGCTTTGCAATTACACAGCCTTTTTCATTCAAACGCAGGACATCATTTTGCAAGCACTCATTAAATAACTTTCACAGCATCCTTGGTGATAAAGTACATACATTAACTGTGCCTCAGAGTCAGGGACTTGCTCAGGATCACATGTTGAGGGTCAGTAGGAAACACAGGCACCTTCCCTCTCTTTACCCAATGTCAGTTCCTATCTGCATTTTCCTCTGTTCAGACTTGAAATACAGATGACTGATGCCATCTTTCTATTCCAGTTGGAAAGAACCCATGTGTCAAATCTAGAATGTGAAAACTTCATATTTTTCTACAAATATATGCCACAAAAGGAGGTCATACTAGTAGGAGCTTGCAAATTCATTGTCCTTTAAATTCTGAAGCATCTCTGCATATTCTTATGATTTTCACTTTGCCACCTCTGAGGTGGAACATATTCCCTCAGTAGCACAAAACAACACTGCACTGAAGAATCATCTCCAAGGATGGGGCTGAGAAAGAGAAGGGATTTAATCCCAGAAATAGGGTAGTGCTTCAATTAAAGACTTCATCTAGAACTTTTCTCTGCTTATCAGAAACGCTGTTATTAAAATAATAGAATCACAGAATGGCCTGGGTTGAAAAGGACCACAATGATCTAGATTCAACCCCCTGCTATGTGCAGAGTTGCCAACCAGCAGACCAGGTTACCCAGAGCCACATCCACTCTGGCCTTGAAAATCTGCCTGAATGTCATTTTGCACCGAGCTGAGCATTTCAGGAACAGCATTTACTACTGTGCAAAGTGTCCAGGGGGAAAGAGTGCCCACGCTGACACTTCAGCACAGCCATGTCCTGGGGCACCAAAGTGCTGCTAGCTCTCAGGGGAGCCAGAAGGAAAAGAGCTACATACAGTGCAACTTGCTGAAAACCATCCCACTGTACATCATTTCCCAACAGCTTTTTTTTTCATATTTTTATTATTTATAAAGGGACAGATGAGAAGTATTAATTAATAGAGTCATTATTGGAAATGGATGAAAGCTTGGACTCAGAAAGCCCCATCCACCGCTGCTTGCTGGCAGTGCTGCTCTGCCATTGCATCCCTGTTATAGGAGGGATGACTTGACCAGATCTTGTTCTGACCTACAAATGCAATTTACACAGCGGGAACTACAGGAATTCCTAAACTGGAAGTCCAGACCGCTGTGCCTACTGACTGTGCAGTTAATCCATTCATTTCTTCAGTCCTTTTGTTTATGTTCCCTCTGCATTCACAATGAAATTCTTCACCATTTCAGCCAACCGTGAATGTTCAGGTGCCTTTTTTTCACACATGCAAACATTTATGGCCCAAATGGCTGTAGCAGCATCCAGATAGAGGTGGGCAGCCCCACAGGGGGTGGGAGGAACAGCCTGAGCGGGTATTTCTCACCTGCTGCAGTGCTGGGTTCGCTGTCACAATTCCCATCCCCAGGGGATATCATGTGAATTAAACGTTTTGACTTTGTGTATGGTGTGAATGGGTGAAGGATGTGAAGGCTCAGACAACTGAGTGAGGTGAGATGACATCCGACTGCCCCAGCAGTGCCTGGAGGGAATGCCTGATGGGAGCTCACAGCTCTGCAGTTGCTGGGCACGTGTCTGGGTTACAGTGCTGTTCCCAAAACTATCTGAGAAATACAATATGAATTTGAAACTGGTTCAAATGCACCGCAGCACAAATCTCTACTGTCAGTGGCTTCACATTAAAGAGTCATTTATTGCAAATTCTAAGGCTTACACCATGCAAAAGAAAGCTACAATTTTAAAAATCAGAGGTGAGTGTGAGGGCTGGCCATCAGCACCTCTGCCTTGGAGCCTGCCAGCAATATGGGCACAGCGAATGGGAAGGATGCAGAGAAACCCAAAGAGGAGTGGAAATCTCCTCTTTTCACTTCCTCCCTGATTCTAGTCCTCCAACTAATAACACCCTGGGGAAAATCAGTGCAGAAGAATTAACAGACACTGAAGGAGAACACTAACAATCACTTTGTCACCCAATGCATTCTTTTCCATTATTGCTCTTTCCCAATCAAAATCACCTTGGATTTATTGCCTTCCTGATCCTTCTGGAGAGCAGCCTCTCTCAAAGATAAGCATTAGGAAAGGAGAGCAAATGCTTTGAGAGGCCTCCCTCTTTTTACCTGCCACTTGTGTGACCGTGCCTGCTGTTCACTTGGCAGGCACAATCACATGCCATTCAAAAATGACACATGAAGACAACTCGATGTGTTTTCTGCACCACTTGTGGAGCTGGAGATGAGGGCTTCGCCACACAGTTCTCTTCTCCCATGCACGGTCTGTAAACATGGAGATTCTTTTCCATTTTTCAAATGTGTCCTCAACTGAATGCCACTGAGCACTGAAATTTAGGAAAATAAGTTCTGAATTTTCAGATCCTGTTAAGTAAGACCAGTTAAATAAGCTTCCATTTTCATGTTCATTTCTGAGCGGAGACGTTAAGTGCTAATTTTATTAGGTTATTATCCATTGAAATACACCCAGATAGGGACAATAACTCAGCTAATGGCATCTGTAATTATTTTATTATAGTTGCTGAACTGTACAGCAGTGAATATTAAAAATATTCTGCACTGGGTTAAAGCCAAGGGATAATCTAACCATCACAAATTCAGGTGGAACAGCTATAGAAGTTCATAAGTGCAGTATTAAGTCCTCAAAAGGAAAACCATCGTTATCTCTCTCGCCTTCTCATCTCTAACTCAGCGTGATGCTTCTAGGCTATTTAGAAGTATGTATTACTATTTCAAACACATTAACATCTTTTCTTTCTTTCCCCAGGAAAGATTTGTACAAGAAAGAAATGTTCTCCTCCACTGTCCTCATTCTACACCCCTCCAGCTGCCTGCTGCAGCACACGCTGAGCCGGGGCACTAAGCCTGCTCTAGACAAGGAAATCTGGGCTTTTCCTTGCCCATCTGTATTTTTACACCCCACTTCAACTGCTTCCCAACTGCAGACCTTGCACACTGGTCTTTAGATGGCAGAAATGAATACAAATGCACCTTTTTAGATACAATTCATTAATTTTCACCAAAATGAAGAAAACAGGGTGTAGAAAACATTATGTGTTGTGTGGATGAGAACAATGTAATTAAAAAAAAAAAAAAGCAGAAGCAGCAAAGCTTAAGAAAAAGAATCGGAAGAATTCACAGCAGGCAGAGAAGCATATTAAACATCTGGTCACGTCACTGCCTCTGTGATGATTTGGCCTCAGAAAGCCCCAAACGAACTCAAAAACTATCTAATGAGCAAATGAGCACTACTGAAAGCACATCACAGGCACCTGGAGCCAGGGTAGCACCTTGGTAGCACTAAGCTACCAAACTTGTCCTGCTAGGAGTGGCCCAGTTCAGGCTCTTCAAAACTCTGACAGAACTAAGCCAGCAAACAAAACCAAACAAACCCTCCAAATATGACAAAGCTCCGACATTCTCAATGTGAGCAGCCACTCCAGGTCCTGCAGGCTGCCACACCCCGGGCTTCCCATCCATGGACACAAGTGCATTTTAATGAAGGTTGGGAGCTTCCTGACCAGCAAGGACGTGAATCCACAGGCTGGCAGCAGAGCCTGATGCAGCTGCACTCCTAATGGGGACACAGAGAATTAACAATAGATTTGAACAGAGCTGTTCAAGCATGCTTTATTCATTCTGCACGTTGGGCTGGAATTATTTATGATTGTTCCCATCATCTGAGTAGATACTTTCTCTGTAGAGAAGGCCAATGTCTAATGTTTCTTCCCCAAAAGACAATTTAAAGGAGAAGGGGTTAGACAGCTAATATTTTATCTACAGAAGAAAATAATTATTAAAACAGATATTTAGCTGTCGTTACTTAATGACGTGACATTGATTGAAGCCTGCTCTGCCACAGGATGAGTCTCACCCTCTCCACATCACATGTGAGCAACCTCCAGGAACCAATTACAATGAAAACCACTCTTCTTCAAACACATTAAGATAAAGCAATTAGTTTACAAGCTGGTCTAATTTGCTACGGGGTACACAGCTGTAAATGTTGACATAAAAGAAATGGATGGAAATGTGTGTGAGGGCACTTCCAGTGACTGAGCCTTTGGTTAAACGTGGGTTTGGTTTTCACACTGTTCTCACCTCCTAGGAGTGAAATAGGGGCGAGCCAGAAAGTTAAGAGTAAGCAGAAATGACCCAAACTACCTACAACTGTAAGGCCAGAGCCACAGCTTCAAATCCAGAGTAAAAGGCAAAGAAAATACAAAAGAAAAAAAAAAATCAAAGCAAGGAAACTTATCCCACTGCCATGTTTATTGGACTTAAGGGCCTGATTCTGTTCTATTCCCAGGAGTAAAATACAGGAAGAGTTACAGAACATTTGTTGACAACAAGTGACTGTAGCTATGGGGAGAAGAACATGCTCTGGAGTAAGCACTCCAAAATTCTCATAAATCGACCCTGGAATGGACTATAACCCATTGTATTTCCATGTCTGTTACAGCACAGCACAGCAGGACATACTCTCTCCATAGCAACTCAGAAACTGCCCCATCCAAGTGTTTCCACTCTGCAACACCAATCCTTCCCTATCCTTGCTTCTCAAAGAAAATTGATGTATTTGATTTTGAAATAGCACTTGAAGCCTGGGTCCCAGCTCCAGTGCCACTTGAAGTCCTCTGCACTCTATCAAACAGCAGCAACAGGCAGAATGAGTAACGCTGCTCTTGTGATGAAGAAAGGTATTGAAAAATGGGGTCAAAGCTAGAAAAGGATCTCTCAAATCCCTTCAATTCATATCAGTCTCTCAGGGCCCTCTCCTTATAGCAAGCACATAGTGCAGAGATTTAATGATCTGGTAGGGCTCTATAAGATGAAGTTTTATCCATGCTCCTCACATGCTCCCTCCTCTGCTGTACAGTCAGCCTTCATCAGGACAAAAGTGTCCCAGTTCACAGCGTGACCCCAACAGATGTGATTTGGGCTCCTGCAGCCCTGCTGTCCCTGCCAGCACAGCAGTGGCTTCTGGCAGATGCCAAGTAGGCAGCTGGAGGTGATAACATCATGTTATATCCATTAATCCAGACCTTGTTTGTTAAACCCCTTGTTTGTTAGTATTTCCGTTGTGTTTCATTCTAAACATCTCATTAAAACTTCACAACAAAAATCCGTCCTTGCACAATTTTCCTGGAGAAAGAAGACATTTCACAAAGCACTCCTGGAATCAATAGGACAACATGCTTACTTGCCTTGAACTAGGGAAAAAAACACATTCTGGAAGAGAAACTGCATACATTATCCATACCAGTGATGCACCAGTCAATGCTCCTACAAACTCAATTAACTTCCCCAGTTTGCTACCACAACATGCTTACTTAGGAGAGATTAATAAGAAGATTTTAAAGAACTGACACGACTGTGATCCCTGGAAGGGTGGTTGTAATTCCATACTCGTATAGGAATAGATCGTCTCCTTTGTACAGGTGGAGAATTTAGGAGAAATCTAGAAGAGCCATTTCTGGGAGTGCTGTGCATCCTGCTCCCACACAAACTAAATGAAGTCTTCCCTGGCCAGCATCCCAAGAGATCAGTGGTATTCAAACAGCTATTGAATCTGCCAATAGCTGAGATGTAGAACTGCAAATATTATATTTAGCACTTGAGATTCTTTAAACGTGAACAGTCAGTTCTTACAACACAGGAGTAGGCGGTTCGGTTATTTTTTTCTGCTCTACTGACTAAGGAGAGCACGGGGTGAGATCAACCTTTTGAGATAGTTTGGACAACAATGAAAGGACACTGCTGTTGAATCTGGAATCAGAGAATTCATAGCTAGTTCTACCTGCATTACTACTCACCTCCATGCACAGCTGTGCATGGTATGTAAGGAAAAAATTCAGTCAAGTTCAGTTGATCCTGAACATGCAAAATGCCCGGTAGCTTCAGTGGAGGTTGCGCTGAGCCTGTAAGTTTTATCTGGAAGCTTGCTTTTCATGCCTTGTTCAGATTGTTAATCCTGCTCAAATGTTTCCTGCAGAGCTCTGTATGCACAGCACAACCCAGCCCTCCGGCACCCCTTTCGTGCACAGCAAGTACTGTCAGCGAGGCTGGGACAAGCTCAGCTGTAGGACTGACATGTGCTACTATATAAAAGGAGCAAATGTATTCTCACTTGCAACAAAATCAGGTGTAAAAAGATTCTGGGATCTCTGCTGTTCAATGCTACAACCAGCAGTATAAAATGAGTTTCGTTATGGCTGTACCCCAAAAGGCTACATAGTAAATTAAAGCACTAGCTATTACCCTGCATCTTGATTACACAAGTGCTGAGTTCTGTGACATTACCAACTGTATGCAGGTAAGCTGACAACAGAAAAGTGAAGTAATTTGTACCCTGATGCTTTGCTGTGAAACAAAAAGCCTTCTCTGAGCACAGGGTTAACTCAAGACACTCCTGCTGCCTGTGAGTCCCAGCCGCTCTGCAAAGCGGCTTTTGCAGTCTGTGATGCTCTAAAAAAAGAGAAGCTAAACGCTGCAGTGATTCATAACTGCCGTTGGGAGCATGCAGGCAACCTGCTGCAGACCTTTGGCATTCTGCAGCTCCTTCAGCTAATGAGTGACAGTAAGTGGTGAAGTGCCTGCCAGCAGCAGCAATTCAGGTACTGCCAAACATCCCAGCATAACACCACAAGACCTCATGGAGAAATCCTGCTTTCATTTATATCCTATTAGGGATTTTTAAAAGCCTTGGCTTCCTGTCTCATGAAGTCAATGGAGCAAGCCATGTGCTCCAAGAGCAAAGGAAACTCCACTCAGATGGGCCACAATGGCTTTATCCAATCTTTCATTTATTCCATAGTCTTTTTGTTTTATAGGCCAGTCATATATCTGCACTGAGTGATTATGATGCTTTACAGTCAGACTTTGACCTGCAGTAATCACAGATTATTGGATATTGTTTCTCCTCAAGGACTGAATCTGCAACCTTGGGCCTACATTTGGGATTGAATTTGAGGTAAAAGTATCTAGATTGGGCCACATTTATGGCAATCATAATAAATGGTCCCGGTCTGAATTCAGCTTTGAAATCAATCCTTCTTTCTACTGACAACAGAAATACTAGCTTATGCATAGACTAATAAAGTTGTTCTATTATCTGCTCATTTATCCTGTATCATGAAAATACGATACTGGCTGTTTTCTTCCTTTGGGCTTTAATTGCTAGTCCTTCAGAGCAAAGATCAGCTCTTTCACTTGCGTACAGCAAACAATAGGATCTCATTCTTGAATATTAATTAATTTGCAATGTAGAAATTATTTTCATTTCTGATGATGCACTGGAAATTTGAATCCGGGGGAAAAATGCTCTTCAGAGGAGTGCTCTTGACAAGCAGAGTTCTCCTTTCGGAGCAGTTCTTACAGCAGGAAGAAAGATCAAGCTGCTCTGAAGTCATGAGCAGAACAATTGCACATTCACCATGTGCTTTATCTTGCCACGCTAGAAGCACCACTTATTTCAAGGGAAGAATTGTTTAATCATACTGAAAACAGAGCCCTGACATGAGGTTTTGAGAACTTTCTGCTTTCCTTCTCATACTGAGCATGGCTTCTGGGGATGACATTCGAGGATATCTATTTTAGGCAAAGATAAATTGACCAAATTTTAGTCACATAGTGACAAGTTGCTTTTACGAGGCTGCATTTGGATCAGTTTTAAAAGAGCTATTAATTACTGATGTGCTCACAGGAAATCACAGAGGGGATGCAGACACCATTGCAGTATTCTTTGCCTTTGAGGTTATTAACACTTTAACACGCAAAACTCCACTCAGATAGCTTTTAGGCAGTGCTTATCCACCTCTGTGTTTGGATTATGTGTGCTGAAGACATTCTTTCACCCAGTGACACAAACTAGAAAATAAATACTTTCATTCTATTTCCTTTCTTTCCTACTTCCCAGGTTTTCCACTTCTTCAGAGAGGAACAGTAGTATCAAGTCAATATAAATAAAGGCCAGCTGACTGCATCAATAACAAGTTAAACTGCCTTGATTATCTAGTGTTAGCAGTCAGTGTGCCATGGTCTTTGTAAGCCAGCCTTCCCAGAAACACCTGCTCCTTGTTTCTCACACTTACTTCGGGTTTACTTGCACTGAAAACGTTTGCCTGAGAAACATCACAATTTTCAGCTGAGCAATTTCCTTCCCTGATTACTTTTTTTTTTTTTTGGGGGGGGGTGACACATCTACAGTCTGAGCCCAAAGGACAAATAGCGAATAGAAATAAAAATACTCAGAGCTATTTTTTTTATGCTTTGTTGAAATGAATACATGCTCTCCTCAGTTCCCCCACTATCTAAAACTATGAGAGTTCTCTTGTACATGAGAAATTTTCACTGATGTAGCCACAGCTCTGAGAAAACATTTTCATGTCTATAGTCAACCATCTAAATACTCAAATATTAACAAATGCTGCATATCTTGAGTATTTATTATTCAGTAAACCCTCCTTCTCCCCCAGTTCCGTATTTTCATATTTAAAAAGATGTTTTCCATTATTTATCATTAAATTCAACTCCCAGTAAGAGTCTGCTAAGGGAATAAAACACGTCTTCAGAGCATTCTACAATTAGCATACCCTCATCATGCTCCAGTAATTATCTCCCCAGAGACTTCAGTTGGGATGCCATGCTGCTCTCATCACTACAGCATTCCCATGGGGGAAATTAAGAGGCAAAACACCAAGATTACTCAGATGCCACGTTTGCTGTGCATCAGCCATTGATCTTCTAGTCTTTTTGCATTTGAGTCTAGCCAAGACAAATGACCTAACAGCACCCAATACCAGCACAGCTGCATTTGTTCCAGGCTACTTAGGGTAGGTCGTGATGGATCAGCATGAAATTTGTTTTTAATTTACAGGGAACAACAATTCTTTAATAATAAAAAATAATTTCTTTAATTACTCACTATTGCCCAGAAGATACAGACATTGTGTTTCTCAGGAGGCATCAGGGAGAAGAGTGGATAGGTGTAACAGTGTACTTTTGTACACTGCGCTGTTCCTTTCTCTTCTCTCCTTTGCTTCCTCCTCCACAATTAACCTGTGAAAAGCCAATCAATTATGCCTTCGTTATCCAGAACTTCTTTGCTGCATTATTCTTCTAGTCCCAGAAAATGCGTGGTTTCTTCCCAGGTCCCTAGCTCCCTTTTTATATTCATATGGCATAAAAGTGTTAGTAGACCGTGTTAAAATTATTCAGTCAATCCTATTAAAAAGTGACAATTTCTAATTTTATGGACAACATGTAACTAAAACCTATCTGATCATACGCAGGAAAAATTCAATATCCTAGTTCTCAAGCCTCTTCGCACTGCAGTCCCAGAGACTGTTTCGGTACAACTCTGATGTTAATCAGTAGTAGTTGCTGTTACACAAGCAGAAAGGAAAATATCCCTCTTCAAATCAATTTCTATCAGGAATTTCTACCAGCTGTAGGTACTGAGAAATGCATGTAGCCAGGTTGCTCTGAATTAAACCAGGAAATCTGACTGCTGTATTTTTACCCAGGATTATGTATCTCCCTGCTTGGTTTATGCTGAATGGGCATCAGTCATAGCCAAATGTCAGGACTGTATGCTTGATAAATCATGACTAACACTACATTGTATTGCAGTAACCAACTGTTTATTTCAGAATTGCCAACATTACGCAACTCCTTAGAAATATTCAGAAAAACAGATGTGTGGCACACAGAATCCAGGAGAGCCATGCCCTCTCCTACACCAAGCTATGTGTGCTAACTTCTGATCTCAGATCTTACAGGGGGCATCTGCAAAGCCCTCCAAAGCTAACAGGAGCATTTTTGGTCACTATGGAGCAAGGTCTGATAAGGCAGATGGATTTAAGGGCCTATTTATAGGTGTAGTGCTTGAATGCAATATCATCAGACATTCCTGTTTGATGCCTTGCAATATTTAAACAATTTAAGAAGATATAGAAGGAGCATTTCCAAGTTATAGGTATCTTGTAAGAAATCCTATCCAGAGAGCACAGTTTCACTTTTTGTTTTCCTTAAAACAGTTTCACAGGAGAAAAATCTGTCTCAGCATGGTATATACTTAACAGCCTACTGATCAATACAAGATTTACAAGACGATTTCACAGACTGGCAATATTTAATCTATTTATTTATTTATTATTCCTTTCTTTTCAATGCTACCTTTGTACATTCACAAAGACCCCATAACTCACACCTAGGACTATTTCTAGACCTGCTAAAGTTCCTAATCCTAACCAAGGATTTGACGGAGCCATACCTAGAATGGAAGACAATATCCACGCTTCTGTATATGTGCATTAGTGTTAGGAAGTACTTATAAAAAAAATGTGCACAGGCATGGATACTCCTTTCTACTCAAATGGAGTGGCACAGCACAACCCATAAGCAACATGTTCTCAGTCTCAGCATTCTAGGAAGGCAAAAAAAAGAAAAGAGAGAGAAAACATGCTTGGTATGTGAAGACTGGCCATAAAGCAATACAAGGATGTTTGTTTTTTATCACAATTCAGCCTGACCCATAAAATAAATTGAGTGTCTTAGGAACAAAATGACATAAACCCACGTCAATTCCATTTTAAGCATCTCTAGAAGCATAAAGGAGCTTGATATTGGCCAATACCCTCACAGTGCATTGTCCCGCTCACAAGACTAGTACAGAAGAAACTGAGGAGGGATTCTTGGAACTGATGTAGCTGTCAGCAACGCCAGTAGAAATTCCAGTTACTGAGAACTGCAGAGCTAACTTTCATCGTAGCTGTTAAGTAACCTTGACTCAGTGGACTCCTAATTCAGGGCTGCATTAAAGCAAAACTAAACCCAAACAGTTAAATAAATTGCAGCTAGCAGGACAGTAAATTATGTATCTATTGATATCTAGCTTATATCAGCATCTCCAGCTCTAGAATAGGGAATTACATACTTGCACTGGTATCACCCTTGTGCTAAAATTACGATACAGCAACAAGCTCAGTTTCCCTCTTGGCCTAAGAGCTCATTTGAGGCACAAATTGAAGTGTAAATCTCCGCTCTCTTTGGGATGAAAGGAGAGGATGGGATGCATCGCTACAGTCCTTCTCTCTTACCCTTGCCACTGGAATCCACCGCCACCCTCATCTCAGCCACACGTGAGACCCAAGCCCTCCCCTAGGAGGCCAGCGGCCACCATGTGCTGCCAGGCCTTCTGCTGCAGAACGCTCCTCAGTGCTGCCTCACTGCTCACCCCAAACCAGGCTGCCTTTGCGAGTGCGCCCGCTGAAGCCACCCCCGTCCCTTGCCCTGACACACGCCCAGCCATCTTCCCCCAGCTCCGCTGGCTGGGCCCTGACAGCCCCAGGGAACTACAGCTCCCACAGTGCCGCGCGGCGCCGCGGCCAGAGCCCGGCCGTGCCCTCAGAGCGACCGCGGACAGGGGGCTCCCTGCTCCCAGCAAAGGGCATTGCACTGCATCGCGTGCTGCGCGGCTGGAGCCAGTTACCCGTGGAGCCCCAGGTATTTCACAGGGGGCGCAGAGGGCGGAAGCACCGCGTGCCCGCGCGCACGGCAGCGCCTATGGCAAGCCACGGCTCGTCCCGCACGCGGCCCGCGCGGCGAGGGGCGGCGGGCGGGGCAGCGTCGGGGCCGTGCCTCGCGCCAGGGGGAGGGGCGAGGCCGCGCCGAGGCGGCGGGAGAGGGCAGTGCGCCTGCGCCGCGCGACCGGCGACGTCTGCGCACGAGTCGATGACGACGCAATCCGCCTGCCGCGCCGCCCCGCCTCCGCGTGACGCACAGCTTGATTGACGCGCGCGAGAGCCAGTGCCGCGCGCCGCCGCCGTTCAAAGCGACGCCGCCGGGCGAGGAGCGTCCAATACCGCTGTGAGGCGGGGCGGAGCGGCTGCGCGATCCCGGGCGGCTCCGCCGGGCTTTTATTGCACTCGGGGCGGCGCCGTCGCTCAGTGTGTTTGCAGCTGGGGACGGGGCCGGCGGGGCCCGGCGGCATGGGGGTGAGGTAGGGCCGTGCCGGAGGCGGAAGGAGGAGGAGGGTTAGCGCGGCCGTTGGGGGGGCTGGACCCGCGAGGAGGCGGAGGGGGCGCGGAGCCGGCCGGAGGATGGAGGACAAGAAGGAGGAAGGGGAGGCGGAGATCCAGGAGCACGGGCCCGAGCACTGGTTCAGCAAGTGGGAGCGGCAGTGTCTCGCCGAGGCCGAGCAGGAGGAGGCGCTGGCGCCGGAGCTGCAGGACGAGGCGGCGGCGCAGCCGGAGCACAAGCAGCAGAAGCTGTGGCACCTCTTCCAGAACTCGGCCACAGCCGTGGCCCAGCTGTACAAGGGTGAGCGGCGGGGTCTGGTCCGGCCCGGCCTGGGGGCGGCGGCGGCGGTGCGGGGCCGCCGGGCGGGGTGGGAGCGGGGCCGCGGCCCCACAAAGGGATGTGGCGGCGGGGGGAGCAGCGGGCTTCCGGCCCGGGGGCTCCGCGCCCGTCCATGGAGCCGGACGGGAAAACAAAATGGCGTGAGGGCGGCCGCGAACGTCGCCCTTCGCGGCCGCCGGCGGAAGGCTCGGCCCGGGAGCCGCCGGGAGAAGCCTGCGGAGCCGCCGCCGCGGGGGGCCGGGAGGGAGGGGGGCCGGGCGGCGGGGCTGCGCGCCGCGGAGGTGACCGGCGGGCGGGGGCGGACGGACCGACGGACGGACGGCTGTGCCGGCGGCGGCTGCCGCCCAGCCCGGGGAAGAAGCGCCGACAAAATGGCGAAGTGCGGGGCCGGGCCCATTGTGCGGCGGGGGCTGCGGGCGGGGGCTGGGCTCGGCGCTTCCCCGTGCGGCCCCCGGCACCGCCGCCGTGACCCGGGCCCGGCCCGACGGCCGGCCGCCCTTCCCGGTCCCGCCGCCGAGCCGCCTTCGGGAGGTGGAACAAAATGGCGAAACCTAACATGGCCGTTCGGAGTTAGCGACTCCAAAATAAACAGCTTGTGTCCTTCCCTCCCTGCAGACCGCGTGTGCCAGCAGCCGGGGCTCTCCCTTTGGGTCCCTTTCCAGAACGCGGCCACTGCGGTCACCAACCTCTACAAAGGTAAGGGGCTGCTGCCCGTGGCCCTCCCTGCTGAGCCCGGCCTGCTCGGCCTCCTGCCCCGGCTTACTCATAAGCAGGGCCTGCTAATGTCTCTTATTCACCCTGATAAAATCTAACCTGAGACTGCTTCCTGAATCTTGAGAGTTTTCCCTGTGCCATTTTAGCTGACAGCAGTTGAATCTTTTCTGTTGCCTCATGTCAGTGACTAACAACTTCAAGGCTGTTTTGTTCTGAGACCCTTGAAAGAGGATGTTCTCAGTGTGCCTCTTACAAATCAAGGGAAGAGTGCAAGAGCTTCTGCAGGACTTCACTGTCTTACATGGCTTTATTTCGTTGTATATTAAATGCAAGTATGATGTCAGTACAATGTGCGTGAATTTTCACTGAAGGGTAGGATGGCTTCAGTAGGAAGGCTGGCTTCATAGGTTCTGCAAAGAATTCTGCATATATATTTAAAAAGAAAAACAACTTTGTTCTTGTGCTACTGAGGCCATTTAAGTGAGCCTTGCAGAAATCTCCTGCTTTATTTTAAGCAACTCGATGTCATTTACTCTCATAAGGGTGATGGTAAGAGGGTGGTCTTAGCTGTAGCTTGTGCTCCTTGTATTTATGGCTGTTGTTGTATTGTTTGACTGTTATCTGTCAAGATCTGTTTCTGAACTTTGCTGTTCTTTAGATTGGTACAAGAGTTCTTTGCTTCAGAAGGATTGTTGAGTAGTTGTATGAGCAGAGGATGAATTTGTCGAAGTGCAAATCCTGTTATTACTGCCTTCCATTACCAGGAAGAAGGGCAAACTTCTGAGTTTCAAACTGCTGTTTTTCTTTAAGTTCTGAAAGTGTTCTTGGTCTGTACAGCATGGCATGTAGAACACCCTGGAAGTTTTTAATTTATGCTGGTTTGTGGGATTTATTTGAACTTAGTATGTTTCTGGATCATTGGGTTACTGAGGGATGTAGAGGAAGCAAAAAGGAAATGTAGATAAGTAGTTCTCACTAGCAGTGATCATCTGTCCTGCCGGAAGTGTGTATGACTATCCTGTATGTGTTGTGAGTAGTGTAATGGGGTAGATGCTCATCCTGAGGGAGAGAGCTGTTCAAACATGGACAGGCGCCATAGCCTCTTGAGCATGGTGCTAGAGGAGCAGCCAGGTAGTAAATTGTCTAGAATTGTTAGTTTGTTGCAAATGATGTCCTTTCCAATGTCCTTGCTACTGCCTTAATTTTTGCTTAAATTACTTGTGTTATAAGTAATCAAGTTAAATGAGACCTATTTTTCTGCAATAATATGGTTAAAAGAATACGTAGTTTCTCAGTGATCAGGGAAACTGGAATTAAAATAGGAAGCTGTCTTCGGGCAGATATCATGTAATACTTCACAAAGGAGTATCAGAAAGTTCTCTTGAATGGATTTAAGTGTTTAGTTACTCAAAACTGCAGTCTTCCTTTCAGTCTTCACTTGATTCCCAGCTAAGTCTGCACAGAAAGTAGGAGAACATGCCTAGGATCATCTAGACCATGGTGTACCTTGCAAGTAAAGAGTCCATTAATGTGAATTTGCCTCAAGTAATAAACAGAAAATGACTCTTTAAGAACCTCCTGTGGCTTCCTCATGCATTCAGTAATGGTTATTTCAAAGGAATTTTGACAAAACATTGGAGTGCTAGGTACTGTGAACTAAATACTACCTACTTTCTCTCGCCCCATTGGGTTTCTGGCTTGATAAGTTCAAGGCATCAAAGTCTTTAATGGGAGCAATGTAAGAAACAATGCGTAGGGCAGATAGTGTGATTGCATGTATATTAGCATTTTCTTCAAAATAAATTAAGTTTATTATTGTACCGTGATCTGAAGATCATTTGGATTGTGAATTTCTGTTTTCACTTAAATAAGTGAATACCTGGTTTGTAAGGGTAGGGTTTTAGTCATTCTGATGATTTTCTGAGCACACAGCTTACCTTATTATTGAAAAATGTAACTTTTTTGGTTATATTAGTATTTGTGATTGTGAAACGTAGGCAACTTGACTGCTTGTATATCTTGTCAGTCTGACTTTGTGAACAAAGCAGTTGTAGGTTTTAATGCCTGATCTTTCCTAGGGTAATGATGCTTGAAATTTGCTTAGGGTATGTTGACAGTCAGAGGCTGCCTTCATAACTGACCTTAGCCCTTTGTCAAGTGTTCTCGTATACAGGGAGAGCTGGCTTGTTGATGTAGAGCTGGGCTCTTCATCTCTCAGGGCTTTCTCAAGGTATTTCAGGAAGGGATTAAAGGACTGTTGTCAGCTTCCAGACTAGCTCTGAGGAGTTTGGGTAGCTCTTGCCTTATTGCAGTGGAGTCAGAGAGAGTATGGAGTTAAAGTGCCTGAAGGAATAATCTGTCAAGTTGCCATTGCTTCGACAGGAATTAGCTTTTGTAGACCTCTCAGTCCTCTGGTTACCAAGCAGCATAGGAAAGTATTCTGAAAAAGAGTGTATGAAGGTAATATTAGTGTACTGAACATACTTTGTGTGGTTTACAGTGAAATGATCCAGTATTTCCTTCCTTGGTAAGTTGTGCTATATTTGAAATGCTGTTACTTGGTAACTTTTTTAGCACTCCTTTATGGGCCATCCAGTGGTGCCTTAAAATAATGTCCAAGATTGGTATTTAAGTGGTTATTCTTGTTCTTGCATGTGAGAAATAGATTAGATGTGTATATCTCTGTTTATCTGTAAACCAATATCTTTTGGACACCTGTTCATAAGTCTCAACATTATTTTGAGGAACTGGCTTTTATGTTGGACTTGATTATTAAAGAAAGAATTCAAAAGCAATTTCTTCTGTCTTTAAGTTTGGAAACAAATCTGGAAGTCAAGTGAATTGAGTTGGAGTGGGTGCTGTTTTAACTTTGAATGGAGTGAGAGCTAACATGGCAGTAGTTTTCATGGCAAACAAGATAACATACTTGAGTAAAGAATATGATTTCTCCCATCTGTTCTCTGAAATTTACTGATAGTACTTCTTGGCTACCAGTTGAAGAGCTTGCTGAAGTTTGAGAACAATGTAATACAAGTAAATAGTGCATGCTAGAGGCAAAGTTAACTGTTGTGCAGAGATGACTGGTAGTATCAGTGGAGAATAAAGTGCATTTTGTAGCAGGATTAATTGTAAGTAATACCTATTCAAAGCTTTTGTATTTCAAACTTGTAAAGGATTCCTAAATGAGGAAGGAAAATCTTAGGTAATATATTTACAAAAGAAGTCTAACTGAAAGTTGTCAGAAATGCTGTTTCTAGCTAGGTTTGAAACTATGGCCTCCTGTAAATTTCCTCTATGTAAAATCTGGATTAAGCTAGGACTCCAAAGAAATGGGAATCTTCTGAAAATTGCACATCTGTTAGCAGTGAGAAAACCAGTTCATTCTTTTTTGTGGAATTTCCTAACTCTGCTGATGTACTTTAGGAGTGCATAGCAAGTTGAAGTGTGCTGCTGTTCATTAAGCAAATGCATGTCTGCTGATTTAAGTACCTCTGTCTCAGACTGACCAGCTCAGGGGATGCTTCTAGTGTTAATACATTGTGGTATCTCTGTGTTCTAGTGTTAACCTCAGGTATAGTAAAAATAAATAAATAAATGCTATTGCTGAGGAATTTAAATTCTGACTCGAGAAAGGGGAACTAATTAACTCCTTTTATTAATATTGCTCAGTTTTAATGACTCGTTTTCACTGCTACAAACTTGGTACTGTATTACAGTAACCTGTAGAAGACATGCTTATTTCTTTTGTCTGAAAGAAAACCATATCAATGGTGTACCATAGTATATACTGTTTTGTTCCACCTGTAATATTTGCTAAGAATACTTTTCTGTCTTCTTGCAGAAAGTGTGGATGCCCATCAGCGAAGCTTTGATGTAGGAATTCAGATTGGCTATCAACGTCGGAATAAGGATGTGTTAGCTTGGGTTAAAAAACGCAGAAGAACTATTCGTAGAGAAGACTTGATCAGCTTCCTATGTGGAAAAGTTCCTCCTCCAAGAAATTCTAGAGCTCCTCCAAGACTGACTGTAGTATCCCCTAACCGAGCTACTTCAACAGAAACTAGCTCATCTGTAGAGACTGATTTGCAACCCTTCCGTGAAGCCATAGCTCTGCATGGTAACAGTCATTTTTCAATACTATTTGGTTAAAACTGGGTGGGGGTTCATAAAGCATGTCTTCCTTTTATGCTTTGGATTTTGGTCACTGATATCCTTATGTCATGTACTTGATGTTCTGGTTGAAGGTGTCTACCTAATTCTCTAAGAGCTTTCTGTATGTGTAAGACTTGCTAGCTACTAAGAAGTTGAATGGTCAAATATTATGAATGAGGTGCTTTGTGAAAAGAGTTTGCAGCTGCAGAATGCAATAAATCTGAAACTCACTGTTAAGTATCAACTTATGGTATTTCTTTTGAAGTATGAAGAGATGATATTGGTATCTGCTAAAATAAATAGAATTCTTGGGAAATGATAATACTACACTTGCACCTAGTTAAATGTTAAGTTTTGACTAGTACAAGTAACAGATTTATGTGGAGTAGAGGAAGGAATTAAGTTTGAAACTATCTTTGTCTTAGTGCCTTTGTTTTTTGGTGCAAGGACAATAGTGTGGTATTCTGCTCCAGCAGGTGCCATGGAGAGGGATATTGTAGGTTCCACTCACTGCAGGAATCCTGTTCAGCTCTCATTCCTAGTTCACTTCTTGACAGTGTACTCTGAGTTGATTCATAGTAAACTTCCTTGCTGTTGTCAGTATTGGTGGTATAGCTTTTTAAGAGTTATGAATTCTCAGCAGCTAATTTTGCTTTGAACTTTTATTCAGCAAGTGAAAAAGGTCCTGAGGTGAAAAGAAGCAGCTCACCTTTGGATTTTGTTATGCCTTACAACATTTCTAAAGGGTAGCAAATACTTTGAGCTAATAATGGATTGTTTGTGAAGACCTAAAGACAAAACTGTCTAGAAAGATCTGTGAAAAACAAATGAAAACATTACCATATTACTTTTGGTGGGGAATAGGGTTTAAGTAGTTAAGTGCATTCCTTAAATGCACTCTTTGCCTCTGCTCTGGCAGTTTTTCAAGATGAATAAGCCCTGCACTGTTACCAGAATTAGGCTGTCAGTTAGACAGTGTTACTGGCTGCTCTGTTGCCATTTCAATGAACCATGCTTACACCTGATCATGTTTTTTGGCAGTTTTCCTTCTCATATTGGAAGCTGGTTAGAGAACTCTGTGTACCAGTATTGTTTATTCAGTAGGTTAAACTGATTTCATGAAGAGGACAGCTGTAATACAAAATGATAAGCAGACTCAAAAAAAAAAAACCACAACCAAACTTCCTTTCTGAAACTACAGTTAAACCCTGTGCAGATTGCTTTAAATAAAGGCTTACCAAGTCACTTAAACACAGAGCACTTTCAAGCTGTTAATTGCTGGGTATTCACTGAAGTTATTTTCGTATCCTTGTTTTTAACCTCTTTTTAGTATAGAAGTTGTTCATGGAAGTGCAAAGGGGAACTTCTGGGTGTGAAGTTTGGAATATCAAAATAATATAGCTCATGAGCGGAGTAGGAAGTTTGCTCTGATAGTACTGCAGGAGGGACTCTTCCCCTCTCCCCCTTAATCAGCTGGTGGGCAGGATTACATGTCAGTCACCTTCTGGATTAGTTTCTTCTGATATCAGTTTCAGTCTGATATGACACATGCTTTTTGTATTCCTCCTTCAGTCACTAGTCTTGTAGGGCCCCATGACTTTCTAGGCTAGTGCCTACAATTTGTCACCTTCCATCTCCTTCTTGCCCTTTTCTTTAACACTGGGGAAGTGGTGATAAAACCGTCTCCTAATTTTTGTACCTGTTTATTGTCGGTCACTTAGAACCGCTTTGATTTTTTTTTTTAAACCTGAAAATGACTTATGTTTGTAAATTAGTGTAGGGCTGTGTATCTGCATCTCTGGCAGGTTGCTGAAGTGGTATGCTACTTGTAGATGTTGGGAGGGAACGTGGTAGTGAGAACAGCTTCAGCAAGTGTTCAGCACTAAGGCTTTAAGTCAGTTTTTGACCAGTGTGTAAAAGCAGGGTTTTGTGCCAGAAGGCTTTCTGTGGAGTAGAGTATTCCTCTGTTAGTGACATGGATGGGCTGAATCAGAGTTAAGGGCAGTACTGAAACTTGCTGCTTAATGTGGTGTCTCTAGTAAAACAGGTATGAGTTAAAGTACAGAATAAAGCTCTGAATCACCTTTACCTGGCTTATTGCTGCTGCTCAGAAAGGGATGGTAGTATGGCTGAAGACCTAGATCCTTCAATTTGCTGATCTTCTTAGAGATGGACTACTATGCTTCAGTCTCATATTTCATATTTAAATCTGAAAACTTAGAGAAGAAGCTATATAGTGATGTAGTTAATACTTCCTGGAAAGCTGTGCACAGCTCTGTGTATTCCTTAAAATAAAACTCTAGAATATCTGTAATTGAATCTTGAAAACTATATGCTGCATCTGCAAATCTCCCTAAAACTGCAATTTTAAACTTCTCTTGCATTTTGATCCTTGTCTGCTGTGCATTATAACTCAGGAAGGTGATTAAATGGCTTTCTTGATGAAAGCTAGGCATTTTAACCCCAAACTTAGTTTTGTGGCATTGTTCACATCAGGGGTAATTCTTTACTCCTCTGTTTTAAAAGCAGAATGATCAAGAAAAGCTGTACTAACATGGAAAAGTTCTTTTTACGGTGATCTTCCTTTTCGTTATGGCACTTCTGCTGTGTGCATCTGTTACTGAACTCCTTCAGTGTAACTTCTGGGGACCAAAGAAGGAGTAAACTGGCAAACAGAAATGCTTCCCCTTGATGGCAGCTTTGCATTATTGGTGTGCTGGAGGGCACCCTTTGAAATATAATCTCCCTTGAAACTAGCTGTTAAAGGCTTTACTCAGCACTTCTTAAAATTTGGGAAGTAGTTAAGGTAAAGTATGCTGTCTTACCCTGAAGCTCAAGTGGATTTTTCTTGTGTTACAAGTGGTGATATTGCCTCATCCTGGAAGTGATGAGGATAAAGTACTGCTTTTGTTCAACTCCTCAAACCTGAGTTTGCAACTTTCATCTAACCCTAAAAAAAAAAGCAGTTAGCATAGGCGTAGATGCATCTTCATGTGCTTCCTCAGTGTATCTGTGGGAAGAATTTTCAAGTAAAGATTAAATTGAACTGATAGCCATAATTTCTAGAAGTTGACATGTACCAGAGCACTTTCTGCCTTACTAATAAGAATGCTGTCTGCCCACAAGACACTGCAAGGGGTGCTGGTTGTTCTACAGTCTGAAATGATGCTTCAGTCTTACAACATGGGGTTGATACTCTGTCAGACTTATGCTCAGTGTGGGATCTGTACTCTTAAAAAAACACTTTTCCAGAAGCATGGGAGAAAATGTCATGTATTTGAGGTGAGCAGCACCTCAGGAAGGTGATAGTGGAAAAACACTGTACTTCAGTATTCTTACTTAAAATGATGCATTGGTAGACAATCAGTGTAGAAACACTAGAGTTTTTGCTCAGTAGGTTAAATATTGACATGGCGTTGATTCCGTCCCTCTGGGATAAACTCTAACTCTGCCATATGGAAATATGTGGCTTGACAAAAAGATTCTATATGTCCATGAAGTTTTGTCTTGTCTTACCATCTGTTTTATATTACAAATCAGTATTAAAAAGTGGAGAAGGAAGCAATTAGTAGAGACTATGGGAGAACAGAGCTTAGATGAGTTGGATAGGATTAAATTTGACATGAAGATTGTGTGTGTATATCGTGGGGTTGTGTTAATGCGTTGTTGGGACTTGTTGTGTAGCAGTAATTTGAAAAGTGGTGGAGTGACAAGGATTTCTGTAAAGTTAACTAATCCTTGCTTTGGTCACACTTCAAGTGTGAACATTCACTTTAATCCTTGCTGATTAAAACATCTGGAAACAGTAGTTTATACTATGATTATACTGAATAGTGGCTATCCAGTATTTGATAGTTTGATACTGACCTGAATAACTAATTGTGGACATGGCTACAGTGCAGGTGAAACAGGTTGTGGTCCATAAAGCTTCAGTTAGGTTAGTATATGTAAATGTGTGTTAGAGTTGGCAGTTTTATTTAACCTAAACATTTCATTCTCCATGAAGCATGCACATTTAGCCAAGCATTCTAATGACTTGATAACCTTGGAGAGTAAGTACTTAATTGTAAGCAGTGCTACCTAACTAATATCCTTTCTATACTGTAACTAATAGTGTTATAATAAGTGCTCTAAAACACCCTTCAGGTAGCAGTAATTTCACAAAAATCAATATGGTATTTCATAAAAGCTTTGAAAAAGTAGTGGTAGTGAGAAAGTAATGAATACTATAAAACACTTCAGACAATGCCTTCCAATTTAAGACCTGGAAAAGAGGAGAGCCATGTGTCCTTTTTTAAGGGCTTTTAGAGAAATATCTCCTACGAAAAGCAGTGGGAGATTTCATCTGTAATCATTGGGTTAATGAAATAATTAAAAAAATCTCTAATGGCCATTGAATCTGTCCTGTTTTGTGGACAAAACTGTGCCTGTGATTAGGTCCTGTTAATAACAGTATAGAAATAAAGTTGTTAAGTGGTGTTGCTATTTGTGTTATCTTACTGTGTAGTATCTATTACTGCTCACCTAACTGCATAACTTAAATGCTCTCAGAATACACTAAAAACTTGAAATGATTCCAGATAAATGGGTTTTCTGAGATTTTCCTCTTGCATGACAACAGCTTTCTGGGAGAAATGAACTGTGGATCATGCATCTTGAAAGATGCTCTGTTTTCTGGCAACAGAAAATTACATTGCTGATTGTCTTCTGTGACATTGCTTATGTGAAATGGCAATTCAGTGTTTCAGTATGTCTTGATTTTCTTCTATGTTAGCTTGCCTAGTCTTAAATTGATGTAAATGTTTCATTTGACATTAGATTGATGTGTAGTGCTATGTAATATGGCAACTGTTAGTCACCAATACAATACTGTCACTCCGTGGTGAGGCTGTTTGCATACTTAATGATGACCTACGAATACTTAACTGATCTAGTATGAGATGGAAAATTAAACTGCAACTAGAAGTACTTGTTATGTTACAACATCATTGTATTCTGATCTTTGTAGCCACTGTTTCAAAGCTACCCTACTGCCTTTGATACCAGGCTTGATTGAAGTTTATAAGCTTCAGAGTAGTCTCCAAGAGAGGCTGAATCTGACTCTAAATTTGTAGTGATTTGGTGTTACCTAAATACTGAGAAGTGAATGTTTGAGGCATTGCTTGCAATCCCATTAGGATGCTGCAGTGTAGTAGATACACCCGTTACACTTGCTGTGTATCTATGACTTCAAACAATATATGGTATTTGAAAATCTCTTTTTCAAAACGTACTTCTTGAGTGATGACTAAAACATGGTTTCTCACCCACCAGGTCAGTTTTGGCTTTAGAATAGTTTTCCTAAAAAAAAAAATACACTGATCACTTGATATGAGCTGGAAAGATCAATCAATGACTGAAAGTAATGTAAACTGACAATTGTGGAAGAAACAGTACTGAACCTGTGTGTTCAGAGCAATTGTTTGGAATTAGTGCTGTGGAGAACCATTGGCAAAGCATCAGTTTAGGTTTGAAAGCATCAGAAACATTTACCCTCTGTGTACTGTCAGTTTTGTTTTTTCCAGTTGAATTGTACAGGATGAAGTGTTCTTTCTAATGCTGTGTCAGTTGAAATTAAACTTCCTGCTATCTTTGAATTGTGCAATGATTTCTTACCTGTCTAACTTTTAAACATTAGCTTTCTTTTTTTTCTTGGGCATTTGTATCATCTGTTGGGTGCATTACTTTATTTTGTAGATGAGACTCATTTTTAATGGCTTCAAATTTAAGCTCAACCTGAATTCCGGGAGTAACAGAACAAACTTGTTTTTGGCTTTGACCTATTTTTTCGTTAAAGGGGCTTCTGTTTTTTTTTTTTTAAATACTTTCTGTCATTTTGGATGAAAGAATTTTAAAATTTTAATGTTGTTAAAACCCTGCAGGATTCTGGTCAGGCTTTAAACCATGCTTCTAAGTTGTTGGGACATTCACTGGGGCTGTGAGCAGAAGCCCTAAGAAAACACAAGCTATTAGTTTTTACTGGACATTGTGTAAAATACTCCATGTAAAGTAGATCTTCTTGAACAAGATCAAAGCTTTCAATGTTATTTCTACAGTGATGGAGAGTGAATCTGGCTAACCTGTCCTGTAATGACTTGTGTATCAACCTGCCATCACTGCAGATGGCTTTAGAATCTGTTAATTAGTATGAAGTTTTCACTTCTGTTCAGGTTATTAATGAAGTGTTATGAAGCATAGTGATAGCAGGGAGCGTGTGACACTGTTTTGGATCAGATCTGCCAGTAGTGAATTTTGGTCAATTGACATGTGGTCTTGCTTTTCTGCTTTAAGTGCTCTGAATACCCATCTGTTGGCTAATAGTGGCAGCCCTGCAATTGTTTTTACTTAATTTAAATCAGTTGCTTTACAAACCTGTCTGTGATGTGCTGTCATGCTGTAGTTTTCTTTAGAACTTAAGGGGATTTTGAAACAAGGCTAAGTCAACTTTGTAATTAACTCTATTAGTAGGGAAAGTTTCCTTCTGTGTAAGAAATGGCTTAGGATGAAGCCATCACATGGAATAGACTACCCTTCCTTTGAGTATTTTCACACTATGACTAGCCTGTCATCTGCTTATGGAGCAAGCATTTGCTGCAGTGTGCCTCTACAACCTGGTGTATAAACTCACTTCAAATTTTCTAAGAGGCTCTTCCAACTTCTGTATTCTCTTATAGTAAAAGCTAAGAAGGCATAGCAAAAAGGTGGGAGGGTGCATCCTGGTCTTCAAGTAAGTGTGTGGCACAAATAATAGGATGAAGTGCCTGTAATGTATTGTTGAGTCAGATGAATGTCGTCCCTGTATGTACAGGAAATTACTTTCTTTGCTGCATGTCCTAAATGTTCTTTCTTTTCTTCCCTTAGGTCTTAGTGGTGCAATGGCTAGTATAAGTGTTCGCTCGAGTACCCCAGGCTCTCCTACTCATGTGAGCAGTGGTTCCAATGCTAGTCGAAGGAGAAATGGACTTCATGATGTTGATTTGAACACTTTCATATCAGAAGAAATGGCACTCCACTTGGACAATGGTGGAACTAGAAAGCGTACCTCAGCCCAGTGTGGCGATGTCATTACAGACTCACCAACTCATAAACGCAACAGAATGATCTAAACTGCATAAATTTCAAACCCACCATGCTGCTTGAAAGCCACTTGATCCTCAGAGTACTATTGAAAAGGAAACATGAGGCCATCTTCCCATATTCATTGTTTAAGAAATTCAATAATTGCCATACAAAAATTTTAGGTATTAGACGCCTCTTGTATCTGCGGCTTTCTTAAACTATATTCTTAGCAGAGGACATCAGATATTGTGTAGTAGTTAGCAAGATCATCATAGGCGAACATATATCTGTTCCAAGGCTAAAAGTGACCTTACTTGTATTCTTAAAGGGAAAGGAAATTTCAGATGTTTATTTGGTTATAGAATGCTTTTTTTGTCCTTTATTTCCTGCTGTGTTGAGTATTTGCTTAAACAGTATTGCCAGTTTGACTGAAATTGTCTACTACATGACTTGGCATCTTTGTCAAAACTGCAGGCTTCCATTTTTGCAGCACTGTACCATGCACCTAGTTTCTCTATAGTAACAGTGTGCAAGTTATAAATATTGGACTGTACCCTTTTTAGTTTTAAAAGCAGTTGATAATTCTGGTGATTGTGTGATAATGTAAAGAGGTGCTATGATGGTCATGCAATTAATACTTAATATTGAATCAATACAAGGATCTTTATTGGGTTCACTTTGTGTGTTTAGTGCTCTGAAGTAGCAATATAAAACTTCCCCAGTTAACTTCATAGACTTTTAAATCTTCAGTTTGAGGAAATATATGTACTTATTGGTATTATCCTTGTGGTAACCATACACAGTGCAGACTGCACCAGTGCTGACCTAAATTTAGAGGAAGATGTCCTGTAATTGGAAAGTAGGCTTTTCTGTTCAGTATTAGTGAAGGGTAGGCTTTGTGTACACCCATATCCCATTTTACATTTCTTGTGGAGTAATTGCCCATTGCTGGGGAGGGGTGGGAGGAGAGGGAGCGAGGGGGAGTAGTTGGAGGAAGGGTATTGTCTAACAAGTAAGACTTCTGGTCACAAGTGGGAACTTAGACTAACTGAAGATTCTCTGTGGTGCCACCTCCTTCATGGGGGGTGACAATACAGGTTCTGTCAAGTGCTAAGAAAATAATTTAAAACTGGAAGTTGATTTTAAAAAGTTCTGGATAAACATGCTGTAAGGATGAATTATAAAGGATAAATGGCTTTCTTTTTGTGTTGAGCTTACATTCATAGGATCAAACTCCGCCATAAAGTAAGCATTATCAAAAACTGAAGTAGACATCAAGATTGATTGGCTGCAAATCAGTTTCTGAATGGGGATGGATATATCAATCTCAAAGAACTTCTGTTTTTACATGTAGGTAGGAGTCTGTTTTTTTTTTTCTTGGTGGAGGCTGGCTCTTAGGGCCTCTGAATCTCTGCCTAAAGAATGAATAATATGGGAGGAATAAGAAAACAAGGAGCTCCAGACCTGCAAGCTGGGAAAGGGTGTTTAGTGAGGTGGTATACATGCTTAACTGGAAGCATGGACTCATCTTGGATGAAATGCAGCTGTTCTAGATCTGCAGTGCTAAATTCTGGTGTCCTACTAAATAGTTATGGCACCTTGAGCTCCATATACAACTCTTAAGACTTCTGCTTATGTGCTTGTAGAGTCAGATCTTTGTATTTCTTGTTACTTGAGGCAGACTTGACTGTAGTCTTGCTTCTTTTTGCCCTGATGTTCTTTCATTGGTGGTTGCTAGATGAGGCAAGACAGTAATTGATATTTAAAAACTTTCAGAATTCAAGTCTCTTAGGAACATAACTTCCTTGCTTTGTGGTGCTTCCATCGTATTTCTTTACATTGAAGAGCTCTTAAGGATGTCAACATTTGCACAACACTGTAGCTAGAGGTTCTGTAGTTTATGGGGCAAGTGTAAGAACTGTGCAAAGCAAGATGGTAAGACCTGTTCTAAACTCCCCCTACCTGTGTTATAGCTTAACTTGCACATCACCTGAAGGACTTGGTATATGTTAGTTTCAGTTACTGCTATTAAATATGATTCATAAGAATTATTTTATGTAAAATATTAAGCTGCATAAAGCTAGTATTCATTTGACTGCATTTTCAACTGAAACTTTTAAATACCTAAGGATTAGTATTTATTTGGCTGTTGATAGAGGAGTTTCTCTGTCCTAAATGAAGAATCACAAAATGAAAAGTCACAGGCTGGAATCCTGACCAGAAAAGACAATGTGGAAACCATTCATCTGTTTTGTTTATTCATTAACTGGTTTGTACAACTGAGATGCTTATGCTGTGCAACTTCTAACACCTTATGTGTAGTAAGGGTGGCAACATACTGATCAGAGTTCTGCATACAGGGATTGAACTATTAACAGTGCTTCTGGTCTAGCCCAAATACACAGAACCTATTCAGATTGCCTCCCCTTCCTTGCAGTTTTATCCTTTGTTCTGAAGCATTACTTCAGTCTACTACCGCTCAAAACTACATTTATTTGGCTTTCTTTGATTTGTGCCATTTTTTCTTTGAGGAGAAAACAGTCTTAAACTAATTGCAGTGATATTTTTGCCTGTACCTTAAATACTTGACAACTTGTTTTTCTGTTCAACACCAATTGTTTCTTGCTCTGTTAACCTTTGCTGGAATAATCCAAAATGCACATATTCACTTGGTAAATGGGAGAACAGATTGTCTCGAGAAAACAGAAGTTAAAGCTCAGTACCTTTTGCTTTGAAGATTATTTCTTGTGTCAGTGTAGAAAAGTGTAATTCTGGAAGGCAGCACTCTGCTGTTATCAAAACTAGCTCCTGGAGCCAGAAGTAAGTTGATGTTAAAGAAACACTGAACTGAGGACTGTTTAGTTTGATTTTTAAGGAAGTGCTTATTTTTGCTTTCTCTTATGAATCATATAGTTGACCGGTCTTTTTTCCATGTACATCAGATCTAACATGAATGTGCGGCAAGTTACATACAGTACATCCTGCACTGAAGCTACTGAGCTTGGCTTGCTTATTAATGAAATACGTTTTAAATGTTAAATTTAAAGTTATATTACAATAAAGTAATGCAAAAATGATTCTGGCTGAAACTGAAGTCCTGCAGTTAAACTTATTCTCAAATGTGGTTTACCCAACTGGAGTAATAGAAACTCTAAGTCATAATAAACCTAATAAAAAAAATAAAAAATGTGAAGGCTGCTTTGTAATTATTTTAAATGAGTAATACAGTCCATCAGTGAGCCCCAAACAGAAGATAAGTGTGAGCTACAGGCTTATTTAATTCTGCAGAATGGAATTTGATGGCAGCTGTTCGAGTCTAGCTGTTTTTAGGCTTTTCTGTCCTGCATCACAAGCTGCTGTGCTACGGGATACTGAAAGTCTTAAGAATTGGGGTGTACTGAATGCATTTGTGCAAGATGTTTCATGGAATTCAACATCACTGAGATCTGGGAAAAGCATCTTAAAATATGCAGCATGCCCTGTTTAGGAGTAGAATTGGTATTGACTTCAGCAGTAGAGTTGACTTCAGCAGTAGATTTCTCTCTCTAGCAAAAAGACTTTGGACTTGTGTGAAACAAGGTGCTGTAATAACAGGCTTTCCTGCTTTAAGAAGCTGTCCCCAATCCTGCAAATGTTTCTTCACCTGTATTAACAGCAGGCTTTGGAATTTAGCTGCCTTTTCCAATTTCTAACCAGTTAAATGTTATCTTGATGGTTTGAAAGTGTTCTTAAATGACTCCTAATGTAAGTCTTTCAGATGTTAGCCTGGAGCTAATAACTGGTAGAAGTGAGGAAGGTACACCTGGCTTCTTCCATGGCTTCAGTGCACCATCTGGGGTAGCCACAAGGCCTTGTGTCTTATTCCAGAGCCTCTCATTATTTAAAGTAACAAGGAAGGCACTGACACCTGTTAACTGTTTCAGTGCTGGTTCCTGAAGTTTTAATGGTGTGCATGAACTATAAAGGCTCAGCAGTGGATAGGTGGAGGTTGGTAGATGTTTCTACAGTCTGCAGTGATCTGTCTCTGTAGTCAACACTGGTGCTTTCTGCCGTTTCTCCTGTTGGCTCCTTTTCACATCAACTCAAAAGAAGTGAAAGTTGTCTTAAGTTCACAGTGGAAATAATGAATAAACCAAACGTACTCATTTCTATATAGTGCAGTATCACCTAGATATGTTAAAAAAGGGAGTTAAAAAGCAAACGTGGATTCTGGTGTTTCTTATGAACTTGCGACCAGTGATGCTGCATTCATAGTTCAAGCTGTAATGTCTGGGGATTTTGGAACACCAAGAACACTGGGCTGTATTTTCCTTGGCTTAAGATGGGAGTGTGTTGGGGAAACGTGCAAGAATATGACTTAGAACAAAATCACCAATGAGATCAACAAGAATACAGTTTGTAGAAAGTCAAACTTCAGTATGAGAATGGTTAATTGATTGCACCCAGGACAGCTTTTAACCATGTTTCAAAATACTTCATGTTTCCTAACACTTCATCTTTCTTATATTAAGGTTGAGGTATGTATTTGTGTAATTGTTTTAATACCACCTTGACTGTTAGCAGCTCACGCTGTTCCTTCAGCTCTGAAACTTCCAAGCTGTCAGAGTTCTTCCACCTGTGTCTTGTACATCCATTGTCTTTTTATAAAGCAGCACAACAAGGGATCCAGAATATTTATGTTTAAACTAGGTACTCTCAGAAACTTGTATATTCCACTGGGTTTTGGCTAGGGTCACTGCTGGATTTACCCACACAACCCTGCCTACCTCAGCCTCACAGAACATGGTCAATTTTGGAAAGTCTGAGGGTCAGCATTTGTCACTTGTTCATACACTGCTTGCTTTTTTACACTGAAAACTATTTGAACCTGGGTTTCTTCTAATGGAGTTCTTTTGAGCCTGACCTGAAATGCAGTATACAAGAGTAGGAGTGAGACTGGGGGAAAACACAGGGTTATCTGAACGATTCCTCATAGACAGATAAGGACGCCATTTGTCTGAAGCATTGCTGCTTTGCAAATTGCTGACCTTTTTGACCACTCCAAAATGGCAAGCCTTTGTATTTTTAGGACACGTTAGGGTGGCTTTAGCTGTTTTCTGAAAGTTATGGTTTTCTGAATATGATTAACTTCAAAGCATTGAAGAAGGGATTTTTCCACGCATTGAGTATGTGAATGGTCTTACCTGTTTTGTGAAGTGTGTATCTGTTTTATAAAGTGTGGCTGAAGATACCTAATGCTATCTTCAGAAATCTTCTAAAGTGTTTTTTACTACCCATTTCTAGAAACCTGTATGGAATGTCTGCCAGTAATTTACCGTTTCACCTAACCTAAGGAACCACAGTGTGTGTAACTTCTTTACCAGCTTTTGGGCTAGAAAATCTCATGCAAGTCCATTCCTTCATGGCTTTTATGAGCCTGGTGGAAGAGCAGCTGCCATCTCCTCAGGTACGTGAGGTATGCAGGTATGCCATTTTCATCGCCTCAGAGAAGCTGTTGACATAAATGTGAATCACCAGGGATGTATTTTTCTTTGCTAAAATGAATTTGTCTTTGAATTATGTGTAGTAGTTTTCAGAGTAGGAAGCTGCTAAAGATGCTTTGAGTATTCTAGCTGTAGGCTTGTGTGCTGCAAGATGATGCAACTTGGTGAGATATTAGCATATTCCATACAAACTGATAATAGAATGGCCTAATTCTTCAGATAGCTTAGCTCGTGATCTTAATGCATGTTTGCCAGCAATGAACTGCTAGGCAAACCATCACAAGCCCCTGAAGGAAGTAGCCTGCTTTATTTGCCTCTCCCTGCTCTTAAATAGAGCCCGACTTGTGAGGTAAAGTGCTACTAAATGTGTAAAAGCCTCTAGTAAGTGTTTGCACTTGATGTTACACTTCCTTTAAATGGACATAGTCAGAGGCCTGTGAGCTCTCCAACCCTGGAGATGTCCGTGACTGAGCTGGACTGGGCTCAGAGCACCTTGCCTCTTGTTGGACCTGCTCTGAACATGCATTGCCCCAGAATAACGAAGCAAACCCAAGCTGAGTTGTGAAGCTGCCTCTGCGTGGCAGGTGTTTGCAACGAGTCTTCTGTGTCACAGATGAAACATCAGCTTCCAAGGGGCAGGAAAGCACCTGCCAGAGTTTGGATTTGACGAGGCACAAAAACAGGCAATTTTCTAGGTGATATTCTAATTAAAAGTAGGTAAGTGCTTTTATATCAAAGCCAAACCCTGTCATTAATGTTCTGGGGGACTGGTAATTGATTTATTGGTGACAGCTGGTGAATTTGCATCAGCTATAAAGGCCTAAAACTTAGTTTGGTAGATGTGGTCTGTCTGGAAGACTCAGAAAAGTATTAGGTGGACTAATGGCTTCTTAAAATGTTTCCTTACAAACCTGGGATTTTGCCTGGAAAGTAGAAGCTGGATTAGTTTTGCTCCCGTCTTAAGATGTCCAGAAATTCACCTATTTGTTGCTGATGCAACGCCTGAGTGTGCTGGCGATGAACTCAAATGCATTACTTCCTGAAAATCAGCGCTCTTCCTCTTTTACCGAGACAAGCAGCAGGCCCTTGCTAAGCACCCAAACTCATACAAAAAGTTGGTGGCACCCTAAAGCAAATATGCCTACCTACCTACGTACATACATACATATATATTTAAAGGAAGATAATATTGAATATATAGTGAATATTCCAGCTGGATAGGAGCTTAAATACTACCTGTTGGCTGCAAGCTCTTGTAAGTGCATACTGCTGTGTTTTTTTCTTCCTGTTTTTTCCCTGGCTGTCTAATCATGACAATGCTGGAACACTTCTAACAGCCAGTGGTCATATTTTGCATCTCCAGAAAGTGGGCTGTATTGATTAGATGTCACTGGAGCATGCCAAAAAGGATGACAGGAGGGTGGGCATGTTTGGCGTCTGTGTGCATCAGTCTGATCTGATACATGCACAATATAGTCATCTTTAGACTTGATCATGCAAAGTTTTGCAGTCATATTTCATTAGTCTCATATGAGGTTCCCAGCACTGTTGGTGAATAATCCACCATGATGCATTTCTATCAGTTGACTCAGATTATTACATGACTTTTGATCTTACCATCTCCCTGTGCATGTACATTTCAGATGCTACTGTTAAATTCAAGGTTTGTCCACGCTATCTTGCCACAGCTGTTCTGAATAAAGATGCCAGAAAATTGAAATCAGACTCCCCCAACCTACAAGCCGTAAACTTGCCTGATGCAATGCTGCAGGCCAACCTTGTGTTAGTGGCATCAGTGGAGACTTCGAGATGGTACAAACAGCAGGAGTCGAGGAATGAAAGAAATGTGATGGGAAGGAGGAGGTAAAGGGTCTTGGGCAGGTAAAGTGAACCTGCACACTTGCTTTTATAGCCCTTAACTGCAGCAACTCCTTGCCTTGGATCAGTACTGGCTGTACTGGCTAACTAATGATTTGGGTGACCTGAAAAGCTAATTTTTATTACTGTTTACCTGCTGCATCACTTAGAGCTAAACAAAAAAAATTACATTTCTCAATGAAGGCACGCTGCACTTAAGGAGGAGAACCTTTCTCTTTAAGCCAAAGTTATTTAGGTTCAGTGGAGAAGTCTTTTAAAGCACTGCAGAGAGGTTTCACAGTGATGATGCTGATGCTTTAAATTGTCTCAGTTTCTCAAAGCTTTAAAAGGATTGTGAAGAGCCATTGGGATTACTTAACCACCATGCCCAGTCCCTTTACCCAATTTGAGAACCAGACACTCAGCAAGCAAAAACAATCCCTCCAGTGACTCTTGCCAATGATTGTGAAATGGTTCTTTGTAAAGCAAAATGTCTGAAGTTACACCAATTAGCTGGGAGGCAGAAAGATGACATTGGAACACAGTTCTAAAAACTGATGATATGCTCTTGCTGCACTGAGCATTCTGTTGCTTGCAGGAGAAAAAAACACAACATGTACTGACTAGGAAAATGAAGTTTAGGCCTGAGGAATAAGAATCTGTGTTGCAGATTGAGTGTCTGTTGTTCGCTGGCTATGGTGCAGGGCAAAGAGGAGGAGTGCTTTGCTGCAGGCTTCTGGGGGCACTGGGAAACTTGTCAGGTGTCTGGAGAAGAAAGTCCAGCTCCCAGTGCCCAAATGCTTCCTGGGGAGCAATTGCAAGTAAAGTCTACAATAGTTTTCTGCAAAGACTGATGTTTGGTAATGGATGAAGTCTGGGTACAGAAGGAATTACAAGGTGTAATTCATCAGAAACAAAGGAAAACCGGAAGTGACATTGCACAACAAGGTTTTGGGCCATTTCAGCCTGGTTTGTATGGCATTTATTAACATGATAACTGACCAGAATTGGAGAGAGAGGGCATAGCCGAACCCTTATCTTTTAATTCCATTACCAGCTCTTCAACATATCTGACATACACTTGGGTAGGTATGAATAAAGATCTCTTGAAGGAAAAAGGGCAACCAGAGGCCACCACCATCGGGCACTCTCTGTAAGCACAGATTGCCAGAGCATTCCAGCTGGCAACCTCTAGGTAAGCTCACAGTGATCTCAGATAAAACTACTGCAGAGCAGAGCCAGATCTTTGGCGGCTTAATGGCACTGGGCCCATTTACACTGCTCAGGAGTATGAATCAGAGGAGCTTCTTTGTGGGGTGTAGGCTTGTAGCAAGTTGGCAGCACAAAAGGAGTGAGTCTTCCAATGATGGGCAGACTGCATTCATGGTGTTCAAGAAGAAAAGAGGAGGAGAAAATCCACAACGTGCCCTGTGGTTTCCCCATAATGCTGGAGGCCCTGATGTTTCAGGAGCCGTGTGCTGGTGCGCTCCCCATAACTCTGCAGCGATCTGGCTGCTGCCTTTCTTGGGAGCAATCCTAAGCTCCAGCTGTTAACTGGTAGGTGTACAGACTGACTGCCAGGGAGTCCAAGCTGCTCATTTTGCACCTTTCAGCTCTAGTTTCTGAAGAGAATACATAAAAAATACAACTTAAAGCAGCATGAATCCCAACATTAACCATCAGAGAAAAGATGAGATGGCATGATTGGCCCAAGGTGCAGGGAAGGAGCTCTGGCTCTCCTGAGCTCTGGAGGAATTTAGTTGCTTGTTTCATGGTTTGACCCAGATTTTGTGTCATCCAGCAGGTTGTGCCAATAGCTGTGCTGCCCTGTTTGGTGGCAGGACATGGGTTTGCATCCTTCAGCTATGAGTTTGCTTCCTAAAAATGATTTTGCCTTCTATTGCCTCGTTTTTTTCCTCCATACAACTGCTGTGGGACTGATGCTACTTCAGTTGATGAACTTGAAGAAAATTAAAAGAAAGAACTATGGACAGAAAAGCTCTCTTGAATTCAGTAGTTGTATTTATGTCCTTGAAAGTAAGCTCTGTTGTCATCTGTCCTTCGTGAAGATCAAAATGTATCTTGACAGACAGCTTTCCTACTTCCTCAGTAGCTGATGGCAACTTTGCAGGCTGTTGGTACTGAAACTGTCACTTTTTGTTAATCCTGCATGTTTCATACATTTAATCTTTCAAATAAATCAATTGTGTGGTTGTAATCTCCATAATCAGAACCCCATTATACAAAAATAACTCTTGCATATCCGACTCAAAGTTAACTCTTTTAAGACAGCTGTAAAATACAGGATGATATGGCCAAGATAGTGCTTTTCATTTCATTTGATTTTCCCAGAGAAACATTATCTCCATCATCACAGCTGTGCCACTTGTCTCTCCCCGTGCTGGTTTGCACCTCTTAACTCAGAGCTTCCAATTCTCCTATCCTGTGCGTATGTCCCTCTACTGACGTGCTTCCAGCTCAACTGCTGTGAAGCAGAGGATGTTAGCCGTGTAGTTTACAAGCAGTGGTACTGCCCATCTGGGTAGGGCTTTGGCTTGTGCCTTCATCACCGCAGGGTGATGCACAAGGCAGCAGACAGAGCGATGCCATTTCTTTTCCTGCTTTTGCAACTGTTATCTTCTTCTCAGTTTTATTTTTGTGGATGTATTGTTTCCAATATCTGCCAGAGTCATGCTTTATCTCTGTGGTACAGGGACCGAATAACCATGCTTTCCATTTCACGTAATGAAACTTCATGAATATGTTGCAAATTACATGACATTCTTTGCTATCCCTTTTTTTTCTTTTTTTCATTTGAACTTTGCTTCTATACAGGACAAGACCGAGAAGTGCAAGATGGGGAAAGTCAGTATGTGTTCATGATAAAATATTAATGCTCCTTCAGAACGGGAGGTGGAATAAACTGCCTGCTTTTCTTCTACACGGCCCTAGGCCTGGAGAAATAATATTCCCAGGGACGAGGCACAGCTGTGACCCCTCATGGCAGCACAGGACCTGCAGGTGAGGCTGAGGAGCAGAGTGAAAGGCAAGGGAGAAGAAACGTCCAATATGAGCGAGCAGGCGCCGTCGCCCTGTCCCAGAGGAGGGGTAACGCCTGGAGAAAGCGGCTGCCTGCTTTACGGGAGAGCAAGCGGGCAGAGCACCGTTCCCATTCCGCGCCCCTGCGGGTTGCAGGGTGTTCCTGCGGAGTCCCCGCACCTGGCAGCTCTCCCCGCAGCGGGCATCTTTTCCTTCTCCAGGTAAATAAGGCGGGATCCCCTTGAGCTTTACTCTGTCTGCACCCACAGGTTCACCCCGCCTCGTTACGCCGTGGCGATGCCTCCCCGCCGTGTTTGCGGCTGATGGAGCGGCTGTTCCCGCAGCGCGCTGCTCCCGCACAGCCGCACACGTGCGCATCAGGGCCCGGCAGCGTCATCACAGCTCTCGGTTCTGCCAGGCGTTACGAAATACCTCGGCTCACACCTCGCACCTTTTGCTCGGGCTTCCGGATTTTTGTTGTTAAAGATCGAGGCGTTCAGGCGGGATTTGCACGGCACGGTGGGATGTGAGCTCAGGGATGGGATGGGAGCTCAGGCGCATTCTTTGAATTGTGCTGCCATCTAAGGGTGCGAACCTGCAAAGATCGCTGCTCAGACGCACCGGCATCCGCATTCTCCACATACTTTCCGTAGTGCTTTACGGAGCGGTTACCCCCCGTGCGGGGTGGGGGTATCGCAGGGCTGGGGGTCTCGCGCCCCCCCATCGAGGAGGGCTCACAAAATGGCACCGCTGGGGAAGGCAGCGCGTTGTGGCTCGGGGGTTAGCGCCGTGTTGGGGGGGCGAGGAACTGGTTCTTGGCTCTGCTGGTGGCTGTGCAGCGAGCACCGTGCTCCAATCGTCCTCTGCTTGTATTCGGTACCTGTGCGGCTGGGGGTGGTCGGCGGAAGGCGCTAGGTTTGGGCTGAGGCCCTCGTGGCATTGTGCACAGCTCTGCAGAGAGGCTCCAGGGCCGCTTCTGTGCACCTTACGAAGCTCTTTAGTTTGCTTTTGTGTGTTACAAAGTTCTCTAGTTTGCTTCTGTGTGAAACAGGCATGGCTCCCCCCCACGCCCTCCCCCCCTTTCTCTTTTTTTCTGTAGGTCCAGGAAGTTTTTACACACACTCAGGGAAAACTCGAGCCAAAGCCTGGCTGCAGCCCATTTTCTGCCTGGGTTGGGGGCATGGTTCAGGAACAGATGTTCAGTTCAGCCTGAAATCCTCTGCTTGGAATCTGCACTAATGGCTCCCACCCCACATCAAGGACATGAAAGGAAAGGAATTTTTTTTGTTCAGTTCCAGTTCAGGTGTGACTGAAATTGTTTTCCAGAATGCTTTTCACAGACTTTGTTTGTAAAGCCCAACAGAAGAGTCCCTCACCTTTTTGCTTTGAAGTTGACACTACTGAAGTTAACTAAAGCTGTGTGAGTTTGCCCTCAGCTTACCTTGGTGTATGAGTTAAAGACCTCAGTAAATCCAGCTGGTATTTTACCCTAAGCTCAAATTCCTGGTGGAATGAATTTACATATAGTCTTAAATTCTTCCAAGCTGGCTTTCTCAATCAGAGCCAGATGAAGAGTGGCTTCCAGGGCTGTTTTGTGATCCGTTGGTATAGATGAAATCAGCACCTGATAGCTGCAGTGCCTATTGCAACTCTTCTGCAGTTATATTGCTGTGATCTTCTTCATCAAAGCAATGGCTTCTGCAAAAGCAAGTGTACTTTGGAATGGGAATTATTTCTGTCCTAGGGAAGCAAGTATGTATTTTTAAACTGCCATTTATTTTTAACCATTTATGGCAGTAATAAAACAAAGGACATGCTGCACATTTGCTGTCAATCTACTTTCTATTCCTGCACATCCCTTCCCCCTTGTATCCTCCTGTTAGTGCTTCCATACCTTGCTGGGAGTGGTTTGGAGTTGAGTGTTCTGGACGGCCCTGTCAGTGACTTTGCTCTTCTCCGTCCCAGCCACTAACCTCTGCAAAAGTTTAAACTTCATCACGTGGAAGCCCCTGTCTCTGTATGGCACCAACAAGCCAGTTTTACCCAGGTGAGGGGATAGTAAGGAGCAGGATCCTGTAATCCTGCATCTCCCTGTGATTGCAGGACTCCTGCCTATGTGGGGTGACTTGGGCTGCTCTGCGTATTTTTTTCTCCTGAAAAATTTACTTGAAAAATCACTTTTGAAGTGATTTCAAGCAGTGTTTAGAATGATAAGAAGTTGAAAGAAAGTATTTCCTCTGAAAGAAAGCAAGAGAATCTGCCCACCAAAAAGTTCTTCATAACTTCCTTAATTTTTAGTGCCACGTTTTCCCTTTGCCCTCAGAAGTATGTGGCAGAATTTATGCTTTGTAACCCTGGAGGTTTTTCCCATTTTCAAGGTTTCTCTTTGGAGGTCTTTCCCCTCTCTGCAACACTTCTTGGAGTCTTGCAGTACTCGTAGGCGGGTGATTCTGTTGTAGGAGGAATGTCAAGCTGGCACTTCTTAGTGTATGTTTTTTTCTTAAGAGTTATCTCAAAGGAATACTGTTAATGCAGTATTGATTTCAGCATGCTTTGAACTTAACCTTTTTGTCCATATTTCTTAATGTAGATGTAGTTTTTGGAGATAATTATTAGGTATTACAGACTGAAATGTGCTGGAGAATAATTAAATACTTCCTGCTTTCCATCACTTTAAACACTAAGGCTGGCAAGTCTGGTATGAATACATTTTTGATTTCAGGGATAAATGTTATACACTGTGTTTTTATTTATGCAGTCTATAGAGTTACACCTTGAAGCAATGCTCTCTGACTGCTAACGAGAGAAAAAGCAAGTGCTTTGCTGAAGAGGCTCTCTGAAGAGGGAACACGGAGGATGGAGTTGTGCCTGTGGTGGTGATGCCACAGCCCCAGCCACGTCCCCCTTCTGAGCTGAATGCAGATGCTGTTTCACTGGGACAACCTTTGTCTGAAGCTGCACTGAGCACATGGACCTGAGAAGTGACTGAAAACCATGCTTCTGAGGCAGGTGGAAGGAAAGTGTCAGCAGTGATTTCACTGGGAGCAGCCTGTTAGGCACAGACATCAGCTGTAAGTGGAAATTTCAGGAGAGACCTTTTGTGCTATAAATGATTCTAAAGTCTATTGATTAAATAATGTTAATGTACTACAGCAAATGACATTGTCATCAGAATCCTCTGGTTTTAAGGAGAGTTGTGGGGAAGAATTTCAAGAAAAAGGAGTTTTTTGTAGACACCGTCAACAGTGCTCTGAATTTGATTTGTGCTGGCTGATGTGAAGCTGCAGTTTGTTTCAGCTACATGGGATGTGCTCACCTTTAATGCCCATTTTCAGTCCTCATTACATCCTGAGATGTAATCCTGAGATGGCTCCATCCACGCCCTCTGTTATGCCCTGGCTGATACCCTACAGATGATGCCTGCTCTTACAGGATATGAACCAGCTCAGGGAGCTCCAAGTTCAGCTGCTGCCATTTCAGTCCAGAAGATCCCAGACTTTTAATAGAAGAAACAGAAATGCACTTCAGTTCATCAGTACAGGTAGACTCCTTTACATACAACTTTCCCTTAATATTTTACTTTAGGATTAATTTTTGTCAAAATCCTGTGGCATTATTTCCCACTTGTTCATATTTCTAGCATCCGTAGACTGAATATGGAAGTCTATTGATGGTCTTTTCCAAAGAGGATTATTGTAGGTCTATTGGTGTTTGCAGTTACATCCACAAACCATTGCTTCATGACTCATTTTGGACTCCATCCAAGCCTGTTTATAATATGCAAACACTTTTACTGATTTCTAAACCTAAATTCACTTGGTGTGATGTCCTCTTGTTTCCTAAGAGCAGCTCTGCTTCTCCATGGGCTGTGAACTCCAGACCACGTCACCACTGGCAAAATACACTGCCTGTCAATAGGTTTATAGAAAGAAAGTGGCAGGAAATTTGACATCTGATAGCAGAGCAGCTATATCTGTTACTTCTAAGTGGCAGAGTACAAAGCAGAATTAATTTAAGCTGCCATATATGTAACTATAACTTTTAAAGACAGGGAGAATATATAGAAATATTGCTGCCGATGTCCTGGGAAATATTTTGGTATGAATTTTTGGCTCACCCTATAAATTTTATGTGTTATGGCAGAGGAGAAATATAAAGAACAATATTTAACATCAGTATCCTATGTATGGTTGCCCATCACTTATTCAATTGGACCAGAGAATTTCCAGAGGTCCCTTTTAGCCCTCACCTTTCTAATTCTAAAGGCTTTGTTCTTGCACTGTCCTTTCCTGGTTGTTGCTGGAGGTGGTCAGAATAAGACTAAAACCATGAGAATAGCACAAAAGCCACTTTAAGAGGGTGAAACACATCCACCAGCTCACCTGAGCCCCATGCTTAGATTAGTCAGACTGCTCTACTGGCAGCAATTTAGGTTTAGAAGACAGAGCATCTCCAGGAGAAGGGTGTGATTTCCAGCAGGTGCAGCCTACAGCAACAGCCACAGGATGATTTCTCATTGTGCTGGTGGCAGTGGTATCACCAAAGCCCTGCGCTGCCTGCTGTGCCTCAGGTCACTCCTGTTTCATGCACAAGTCTGCTTGCAAGCTTGCTAAAGGGGAAATGTGCTAAATATGTTCGTGTAACTTATCTTGCCTGTTTTTTGCTGTCGATGTTTTCAGGTTATTAGTATGGCCTTCATTGGCTTGCCTAATGATTTGCATGTATTTTTAGATGGATGGAAGCAAAACAAAGCTACTTTGTTAATAAGAGGTGCAGAGGTGAAATGGAGAGGTACTGATCGCTGTTTCTTTTTCACACAGTAATGAAAAAAATCCACTATCTACCCAGAAAACCTAGAAAAAGTGAATTAATTTGAGATGTTTCTACTGACACAATGTGTTGTCTGTGCAAATGAGACAGTCTCTGCGTTTTACCATTAGTTTCAGTCAGTGAACATTCAGCAATTTTACATTGCATCCCTCCCTTAGCCATCAACTGGATGCAGCCCCAGCTACTGGAAAACCTGGGATTATATTGATGTTGTAGCACTGACTGTGATGTGAAAGAAACAGTAATCTCTGAGGGTAGACGTACGAATGTGTAACCTGAGAATCCTACATGATGGGCATATCCTCACTGCTTAGTTTGCATTGTAAGGCTGCTAATGTGCTCTGGATGTCAGACACTGCTGAAGCACTTACTCAGCTGAGTGCATTTTGGGGAGTTTGGGGTTCTTTTTATTCACCTTCTGAGTTTTGAGCCATTAAGTCTCACACTCCCAAGTATTTCTCTCTAAGCATGAGAATTAGAAATTGCTTATTGTAATAGCCCAGCATCTGAAATTTCTACATTTATAGCCATAACCACATGACTCCAGGCAGTGATGATACAGAACAATATGTTCCCTCTGACATGTCAGTAACGGTTTTGGTCTTTCACCTGCTCTAATTTTTGTCCATCCTAAGGCATTGAGGAGCCTTGTCTCTGGGAATAATCCCCTCTTCCAACATAGGACTGGTTTGCTGCTTGTTCTTTTGATTCCCTCAGCTGTTTTATCATGAGTAATAATATTAGACCTGAAAGTCACTTCATGAGAACAACCCATGAGAAATCCTCAGTATAGCTGACACATGAGCTTTTGGGAAACATTTTGTAGCATCGCCACTGCTTTTGCTACTGCGGTAAACTGAGGATGAGTCCGTGCTGTTGTCACTGAGGAACGATGTGAAAAGTCTGAAAGACAGCTGAGGTATAAAGGTATAAATCCACCCTGACTTCAGGCCTGCCAGCACACTTCCCTTTGCTTCGGTTTCCTCCTGAACTGTAGTTTTATGAATATACTTGGTGGTGGCTGGAATTGAATTTACAGCCACAGAAAATATAACCAAATGTCATTCAGAAAGAAGATCCAAGCCTGCTGTGCTCAATGGAATTCAATAGTTTGAGAATTATTTCTTCTGAAATGGCCCAATGCAAATGTTAATTTTTCAGGACCGTGATGGAAAGGACACAGTGCCTTAGAACTTCTGCTGCATTCTCGCCTTTCCTTTAGCTGCTTTTTGTTAGCTGCTTTTTGTTAGTCTGTTGCAGGATGTCAGGCTATGACTGGGAATATTTTCCACCAGCCTCTGAACATACGCCAACATGCTGTGAAATGAGCAGGGAGAGCTGGTGCACACTGAACAGGAGAGGGCACTGGCACTCCAGCAGTGGTGCAGGGCTCAGCACCGTGCTGCAGCCACACTCTGCAGCCGCATCGCTCATCCAGAACAAGACCCAAGGTTTGATTTATTGCATCTCAGCGCATACAGTCTTCATCTCACGTTCTTAATATAAGGAAAAAGCCTAAAATGAGGGAGTGAAACTGCATTTCTTGTCTTTCTCTCTCTGGAGGTAGGGAAAGGAAAAGCTTGGGGCTAGCTTGCACCAGCTGAGAATTTGCCCTTTTCCATCTCACGTTTGCAAATTCATCTGTGGATGTCTATTGGTATGGCTCCTGTGAGTCTGTTCTTTTTTTAACTCTGCCCTAAATAATCTCTAGTTAGCACCTACATTAAGCATTTAATACAAAAGCTAAGGTGCCGTTCATGTTTTTCCAAGAGAACTTCAGGCTGTCACTGTTTCTCTTCAGATTGTAAAGGTGTGCAATCTTTCACCCTGCAAGGCAGTATCTTCTGCTTCCCCTTCACCCTTCAACCACCAGAAACTACAAAACACTGAATTTCCTTTCTACTTCACAGCATTAATGATCAATGCACTGCAGGGCAATTAGCACATGGCCCCTAACCAGCAGACAGGGAGTGCTTGGCCAGGCTGTGTCCCTCTGGCTGCTGTCCCACTGTCTGACAGCTCCACTGGTGATGCTGGTGAAGGGCTCCCTGCCCTGAGTCAAAACATTGGGCACAATCCTCTTTTTTTTCCATAATTTTCATAATTTCTTAATTTTCAACTCTTCTACCCTGCACAGGTAGCAGGCCTGTAGTGTCAGAAAAGAACAAGTTCTATTTGGTTTTCATGTCAATGTAATTATGGACCAGGGTAGCCCTCTAACCAAGCCTGAAGCTTCCAACGAGGTCTGACACTGAACTAATGCCAGTCCATTCCTTCAGCTTCTCATCAATCAAAGGAGAGTGTGTTTTGAACCGAGATCCTGCCTCTCAGCTCCTTGGTTCCATCAAAGTGTGGGCAGAGGGATGGGAAACAAGGCTTAGGTGGCAGAAGATGGTTCATTTCTCTTCCAAGTTGCTTTGAAATTTGTTCCTGCACTGCATAAATGTATGCAGACAACAAAGAAGAAAGGCTGTAATGATGGTCCAAAATAATAGTCCTTCTGGACCAGCCTGCCTTCTAAATGTGATCTCTTTATGGGAGGCATTGTTTGGCTGTTTCATTGCTGTTTAGTTTAAATGACGAATGTCAGGCTGAGTTTTGACATGGACCCACACGCCTCACTGATATTTGTGGCATCACCTTGAGCTCAGGCTCACCTAAACCAGGAGGCACCCTTTGGTGAGCCAAGGCCTGCTTGGATCCTGCACAAGTGTCTTTGTGAGGTCTCTGCATGTTTTGTGGTGTTCTTGATGGGCCATAGACCCACTGTCACTTCTGTAAGCATTCATCATTTCATTACTCTCTATATGCTCCTGTTTGTTTCAAGGGCACGGTGGTCACCTGGGGACAGTAAGAGAGTTCAGCTGTGGGTTTTAAGAGAGGGCTCTACATGTTCTGACTCATCTGGTACTTCTGCTATATATTTTTTCTATTCATGAGATAGGCAATGTCTAGCTTGTCTTCGACTGCTTGTAGAGTTCATTCCTTCTATATCTCTTCATTCGCAAATATCTGCACATGTGCAAAAGACTTATTAACTTGCAGAACCTCATTAGGTTTCAGTTGCGCTGATCTATGTGCCTCCTTTAATGAAGGTCTGCCTGGAATTCCAGCCTCAGGATGGTCCTGATTCAGTGCCCATCTGAAATAGCCGAACCCTTAGACTTAGGAAAAAATAAGAACGTAAAATATTTCTCTTTGTGGATGCATAAATATTCGAATGCTAAGGGTTCTCGTTTCATTGTGCGAGCTGTTTGAGAGAGTTGTTCATTCAGTCACAGGAGTATTTTAGTACTGAAAAAAACCCTCAAACCCTGCCACAAAACATCTGCAGTCTGCAAAGATCTATTCTGAAAAGCATCTTGTAGGCATTCTGCGATGCACTCCCAAAGGATTTATTACCTTCAGTTGGCTGACTCTCAGCAAATCCTCCTTCCATCATCTAGGTGGCACTCTGCAGTCTGAAAAGGCCTTTTGCAGATCAGTTGGAGAGCAAAGTTTCTGCAATCACAGCAGAGAGCCTGGATCTTTACTTTTAATTTTATTGAACTGTAGTTACATGAATGGGCAGAAAAGGAAGAAATGACTGGAATGGAATTTTTTTATGGTTTATGAGCTCTGTGAACTTAGGAGAAAAACCAACAAGTCTTTTCTTCTGGATCAGGAGCCTTGTCCCTTACCATTTCCCTGATACATGCTTTAGATTTCAGAGAGCTGCCTCACAGTGGAGCTGCTTATCTCTTCCTTAAAGAACCATTTCCACTGTTCACACACCTATTTCTTGTCCTTGCAGGCTGTCCTCCTGAAAATTTCTGATAGAGAATATTGGGCTCAGCCAAGTTTGTTCATTCTCTTGCCCAGATCATGCAGCGCAGCCTTCAAATGCTTGTGAGCAAGGACAGGGGCTTAGAAAAATAGCTAAAGATGTACTCTGCACATAACAGTTGTAGCTAACATGCTAAGTCCTGGCTTGAAGCAGTGATTGAGCACCTGGCAGGAAGGCAGGGCCAACCCAGGGGAGCTCAGGTGCATGCAATACAGCTGAGTGACCAGAAGGTCTGGAGCCAGGATCCACCCCTTCCCAGGCCTCATGTAAGGGCTGGCAGTAGAGGTGAGGGCATCTCACTGGAGATCCCTGTGTACCTGAGGCCTTCTGAAGGTAAGCAGCTGCTTTCCTTTGTTTCTATGCCTATGGCTGTTGCATTTGAGCATGTTGTCACTTGTAGCAGCCTAGGACCTTGCTGCTCTGCTGTCATTGCTGTGCTTTCCATTGTGTTACAGCATTATAATGGTATACTGCAGAAAATAGTGCTACTAGGATAGTCGTCTGAAAGGGAAACTGGCTGAGGAGAGACTGAGCACTGAAATGAGCTTTTGCTGAATCTGGTGCAACTCTGTCACTGATCTTTGCTTGGAGAAAGAATGCTTTTAAATGAAGATATCACTGGAAATGGTGTCTGGGGATATTTAGTTGAGATATTTCACTGCAAGTCTTCTGTGCCTGCTCTAACTGAGCTCTCTGTGACCACTGGTATCTCATGTCATTTTCATCAGGCCCTGAGATCTCCCCAAAGCACAGCAGGAGCTGCCTTTCTGAGGGCCTCATCTCACTATAAATCCCCAGTATACTTAGGTATTTTCAGTAGGCATTTCTTTGCAGGAAAGAAGCTACCAGGGGAGCAATGAGTTCGTCAGTCCAGTGCCCAAATTCATCCACCTGTGATTCTGCCCCTGAGTGGCTGCACAGTCTGCCTGGAGGATGTGATATGAGCACAGCTCACCCATCCTCCTCCAGCTTGTACCAGCTCCTTCCTTCTGCCCTACTCGCTCCTGACATGACTGTCTGTGTGCCTGACATGACTGTCTGTGTGCCTGTCTGTGTTTCCTGAAGTTCTCCTTGAGTCTAATTTCTGTGCCACTAGTGAGCTGGTTGTTGTGTCCAGCTGCTTCATGCTAATTTGCGCTGGTTTAGCTTGCAAAACCCATTTTGACATTGTTTTGTGTTTGCATCAGTGTCTATCACCTGTTTGGAGCTAATGAGAGCTCTGGGATAGAATTTTGTACAGTTGTTGCCCTGTCCTTCAAACCCCTGCCCTCAAGGTCCATTAGTGGTAAGACAAAAGAGGATATAGTGCTGTGTTAATTGGGAGACTTAAAAAAGAATAATGACATCATGTTTTAATATTTGACCTACTTTTCCTGCTACTTATATCTGATCATATGACAAAAAAGCCCAACCCTACATGTCTACCTGTAGACAGCCATCCTGGCTGCAGCCCCATCCTTCCTGACCCTGTCTGTTGGCCCTTCCCGTGATGTGCTCCTTTTGAGCAATGTTTTGACTTGCAGCTCAGATCCTCAGCTGTGTTGCTCAGTGCTCCAAGAATGAAAGGAGACCCTGAAAACCGCAGCTGGTGGTGAGCTCTTGTGAACACGCTCTTTTTTCAGAGTTGCTTGATGCTGATTTGGACAGTCTTTAAGTCTCGTCTGTTTACTGCACCCCATTTCCCAGGACTGACTGCCCTACAGGGATGCCAACGGAAGAGTGATGGTGTGGTCTGAACAGGTTGTCACCTGTCACAAGGGCTGGGAGGTGTGACTGGATGGAGCACGGGGTTGCTCACGCAGGATGTGAGTAACTGGAAGGAGCTATCCTGGTGCAAGGCAATTGGGGAGTGAGTAAGAGGTGACCTGGGCATGCTGTCACAGAGCACCAGAAATAACCAGGCACTGCAGAGATGCAGCTGACGTGGCAAGAGGAAGAATTTCAAGCTTTTGGCAGCAAGCAAGGGGGTGGCAGGGCTCCAGGTGAGGTTCACAGTGTTATGAGCCAGAGCAGACTGAACCTGCACTGCTTCTGCAGCAAAAGTGGCTGTCCACATCCCAGCAAAAGCTCTGCTGCATGGAGGGAGTGTCTGACTGTGATCTGCCATAGCAGACCCCCTCCGTGGCCCAGCAGCCAGATTTGTGCTCACTGATTTTCAGTTGAGACTTCTGTGGCATCTACCAGAAGTGCTTTAACGATAAAAAATATATCATTAAGGGATTAGGTGTCCTTAATTACATCATTCCTTCTGTCAGGCTTTGTGTTACTGATAGGATCTTTCTGGTTTTTCTCCATTCAGAAGAACAAGTTTATTCAAATCCTCTCTGTGATTGTGCCACCCTCAGGTAAGAAACAGGCTTGAGGCAACCAAGGAGAATCGTTATCACTTTCAATGCAGACACTTTCTCCCCCCTCTATTCTGCTGAAAATAAGGGAAGAAAAATATTGCAGTGATATAACAGTGGTCATTAGCTTCAAAATCTCCAGGCCATGTGTGAGACAGCACGGTGCTACTGGTGAGACTTGTAGCTGTGCTGCAGGGTAATGCCCACTGCAAAATGTTGTATAAAAGGTAGGAAAACACCTCCATAGTCTCTGCTAAGGTGAGAACAATTTCATATGTAACTACGTTGATTCCAAGCACCAGTTTGTGTGACTTTTGAAAGAGGTGTTTGCAGCTACCTAAAAACTTTGCATCGTTTTTCAGTGCCCTGTTGTGTTCTTGACATTTCTGAGGTCAAAAATACTTTTTTTTTTTTTTTCCCCTCGCTGAAATAGCTTAAAATATGTCACATAAGTACCAGATTAATTGACTGCATAGCAGATGCTGCTGTTGGTGTTTACTGAAGTGTTTGGATCCACCAACAAGGGCAGAAAGCTGCAGGGTTACTCCTGCCCTTGCTGCAGTTGGGTGGCAGACATCCCTGGGCAGTTTGCTAAAGTTCTTCCTTTGGGGTCAGCTCAGGGCTGCCCTCGCCCTGCTGTGCTGTGTTCGTTTCTATCCCTGTGACCTTTCTTATGTGCGTTGTCTGCACAAGGAGGTCTTTGTGCTATTGCGTGCAAACCATGTCTTAATTTGTGCTAATTATTCTTGATTGTTAGGAGTGTGGTCTCTTGGCAAGTCTGCCTTTGCAAAAATGATCCTTACGTTTTCTTTTGAATAGAGCAAATGGCACAGGGCTATAGCAGGAGGAGGCAGTGGATCCTCCGGATTGTTTTTCAGGATGCGATCAGTGCATGGATGGTGGAGGATGCAGCAGCTGCAGAAATATCAGCTTTTAGCTTCCCTTTTTAATGGAAGTTCTATTTTAGAAAGTTTTAGTTAACGCCACTGCAAAGTTTATTTCCGTTTTATTTATTTTTTAAATAAAGAGGCTCTAAAGCTCCTGGCTGGGTTTTCATTTTTGCTGGCTGAGGAAGAGAGGTGAGTTGGCTGCTTATCTCCTGCGGGAATGCTGTTGGCATTGCTCAGCCTGTTTCTGCCAGCACTGCCTGACCTACCTACAGCCACGACTCTTCTGCTGCCCCTTTGGGGCAGGTGAGGATGCACAGTGCACTTTTATAGCCTCGTGAGTTGTGTCTATAGCGTGCAACACAGCATGCGAGCGCTTGTTTTGTGTGGGTTCCATGCCAGTGTTTCCTGTACTGTTTGGATTCCTTTTGCTTTCTGAACTGCTGATGCCCAAACCTGGATGTGATTGAATCTTGCCAAAATCACTGTTAATTAAGAAATGATGAATCTGTGTTTTGGTTATAGGACTAAAGCAGATGCTACAGCCCTCGTGGCTGCTCTCACTGGTGGCTGAGGGTATCCACAGGGCTGGAGCAGCAGTCAGAGATGTGGGGCTGCAGCTGGGAAGTGCTGGGGTGAAGGAACTTGAACGGGTCCCTGGTCCTAAATGTAGCACCAGGGGACATCTGTGACAGGCTGAAGTTTGGCATCAACTTCATCTCTTCATCATTGGCATCAATGAAGACATCTCTGAGCCACAGGAGTGACTTGGAGAGGCCAAAAGAATGGATTAGAATCCAAACATCAGTGCTTTGTGTGGACTGGAGTTAGGTTTACAGATTCAGTTATTTCTCAATTTCTATACCTGGAATGAAAGGAATGTTTAGAGTTTTGAGCATATGGATAAAGCTAAATCAAAATGATGAAGTATTTAATTTCAGACTGAGAACATCCACACAAGAATAACTGTTTCAGAATAATTTATCACATAGATGATCTATTTTAACCAGAAAAACGAAGGAGGTATAGAGCTTTGGGAGTCAAACTCCTGAAAGCGTATGAATCACAGACTACAATAGGCTCTTTAAGAGCTATAGAAATGATAGTGCTGTTTTAGTAATGGCACAGCATGAACCCATCTATACATGCGTGTCATATATTTATCCTTTGTACACATATATTTCAATTTAAATATATAACAAATTTCCAATTTCTAGTGTGGGTTTCAATTAAGAACCAGGACTTGTAATTTTTAGTGATGAAATAACGTGATAGGGAAGAATGTAATTTATCAAAAAAGACTGCTAAATTTATGACAAGAACAGGGAGATAATAGGATTTCTGAGATTGTATGGATGCTCTTTGTGTGATTTAAGAGGGCAAAATGTAGAGGAACTTCAGTGAAAATGAGTTCTCTTTTCCCTGAGATTGTTTTAAACCTAATCTATTCTCACTTCTCTCTTATTTTATTGACGCACAGATTCTTATATGAACACTTTTTTTTTTTTTTTTTATTGTAACAAATCTTATCTGCCTGGAAAAGGAAGTACCTCATGCTGCAAACATCCATTAGTGCTAACAGTATTCCTTTGCAGTGTGAACGCGTCTCTTTTTTTTTTAATTTAAAGTTTTCTGTTGAATTCCAAGCTCGAATTAAAACTGCTGTTCTGACATCTCTCCCTTTGTAACCTTACCTCATCACCCCACAGCTTTGTCACACCGTTTTTTCTTCCTTACAATCAGACCAAGTGTCGTGCCCCACCATAGCTAATGAATGCATAGGTTTAAAGAACTCGTGATAGTTTAGAAGCACAACAGACATGACTGGAGGTGGCAGTTAATTTCTGTATCATTAGGCATAAAGGTTTGATGGGTCCTTGTGTGTTCCACTTGTACATGATAACCTGATTGCAGTGGACTCGCCAATAAGCAGGAAGGAATATTTCTGCTTGCAGCCTGGATCTTTGTTAGGTCACCTTCGTCTTGTGACTGTGGGTTTCCCTCAAACAATCTGCAGTGACCCCAGCATCCTCTATGAAGGTGGCTCAGGAAGGCAAAGCAGCTGCCTCCACAAGTACTTCTGAGTCACAGGTTGGGGCTTGGGTGGCTGTTTGACTAATGGTGAATGGGCTGAGGTCAGTGGGATGGGGATGCTTCGATGCAAGCAGCCAGCAGTGCTGGTACCTTCCTCTGATGAGCACAGCACTTGCAGGCATTGTTGTGTTTATTAGAGGAAAACCCTGCTGTGCCTTGCTCATCTTAACACAGTGCTCTGTAAGCACTGACGTACGTTAATCAGCAGTGATGTCATGCATATAGGCACAGACAAAAACTGACTTTAGGTATATTTTCCTTTATATATAAAAAGCCAAGAATTTTATTGTTCAATAACATCACCTCCCTCGCGTGGGTGTCCAGCTAGAAGAAGGGCTCAGAACTTCTGCCTGAGCATAGCGTCTTCTCTGCACATCATCCTGCTTTTCCCTAAGCTTCTTAGAGTTGATCATAGTGCAGCACGGTGCTCCCAATGACTACTTGCCCTCTGCTTTTAAATATTTATTTCATTTACCACTTCAGGGATGTATCCATTCTGACCAAACTAAGAGCTGCGTGATATCAGAGTTTCCTCCTCTTGGAAGTAATTGCAGACTATGACTGAATTGTCCCAACCGCCACTGGGGAGAGCTGCATAGACTGAGCTTTGGAAGCCTCTTAGTATAGCAAGTTTTTCAGAGCCCATTTAACTTCAGAATCTAGTCCGAATCCTTCATATATTTTCAAGACTGTCCTTGAAATATGGTCACCAAACTGCTCACAGCATTTAGTTATGCTATCTTGGAGACTGAAATAACACCACATCCATGCATTTACTGCTTAATCTCCTATTTATATCCCTGAAATTCTTCTACCCTCTTAGTATTAGTGTTGCATTAGGAGTATGTGTGACTGGTTCTGTGCAAACCTTCTCATTTCCTTTTCTTAATTGCTGGTGACAAAATACTGTCTTCCATGTAATTGGAGAGACCTGTGTACTTGGTTCTTACATAGAGGATGTGCCTCTTACAGCTATTGAGAGTGCTCTGTTCAAATAAATTGGTATTACTGAACTTTCCAAATCTGTTTCTGTCATTAATGCTGTTCCTGGCATGGAATGCTGCCATGCACAAATTGCATCAGTAATGGTTTTGTGTATTTTCCAGATAATGCAATGATGTGCTGAATAAGGTTGGATCAAGGACAGAGGCTATTTGGCTAATTCTGCATTTATCGTGTGGTGCCAGTTGGTAAACTTGCTTTAAAATAATTTGGGTGCCTGTTTTTCTATAAAACGTTTATTGAAAAATCTAGTGACGTTTAGTTTTCAATGGCTGGCAAGGATAGTGATATGCACTAGTGGTGCCACCAGCTTCTCTTACACAGTAATTTGTATGCCATATCACTCCCATCTAGATTTGTACCCAGCATCCACTCGCATGAACTGATCTTTAGGCCACATACCCTACTTACTGATTTTTTTTTTCCCCTCTTTTTTTAGAAGTATTGGCTTATGCTGAGTTTCATCTGCAGTCCTCTGATTTACAGATTGCATTTGTCAAATTAATGGATTGGTATCAGTGATTCAGGCACCTCCCTGTGCAACTTTTCTCTGCACGTTTGCTAAGAAGTAATACAAACCTGCTTGTTTAGAAAGGCTTATTTGGGGAGTTTTTCCTAGCAGAAGGGATTCTAGCCAGAGGTCTGAGTCCCAGCAATACTGTAAAATAGACTGTAATTCAAATTATAGCAATCCCATTGGTGGCTGGCAACGGCTTTAACTGGCCCCAACTTGGGGAGAGCTCCTGGTTGGGTTTGGCCTGGCTGGTGAGCAGAGCTGCTGGCTCCTGGCTCGTGGGCAGTGTGAGGCCCACCTGGGAAGGGTGGGTGGCCCTGCCTGTGGGCTTCTGGTGCAGCTGCTTTCCCAGCTTGTTTAATACAGGAAATTCTGCTGTAGATCACCAAACTTGGATAGTGCCCCCATACCTGAACTGGCAGCACTGCTCCCAGTGCAGAGCTTTGGGCAGCCCGGCTGCCACTCACACAGCAGGGCGACATGTCCAGGTCTGATGCTGCAGCAAATTGCTCCCTTCTTTCTGTAGCAGCTCCAAGTCTGAACCAAAGTGATTTCAAGAGTGGTCTGTTCTGTATGTATTTTAGCATCTATGGAGAATTATTATTCCTATAAGAGGAAGGACTGGAGCAGCCTGATTCTGGTTGCTGTTTCAATGCTAACGAGCTTCATCCTGCAGCTTGCTCAGTCAGAGCACAAATAACATGGGCTTTTATTCCCCTCTAGGGAGCATATAGGGTTGCAGTGGGAGAGTGAGCCTCAGCAGGAGCAGTGCAAGCCTTTGGCAGCTCCTGAGAGCTGCATTCCAGCAGCCTGTACCTAAAAATAAAGAAGCCACCTTGTCAGGAGGTGCACGAACACAGCTCATAGCTGTTGCTCTCCCACTGAGACCAAAATCCAGCCCCAAGAGGCACGGTGGGCAGCCAGGTTGCAGCACTGACTTGCTGTAGCCTTTTGAGTTTTGTAAAGCAGAATGCTGGTATTCCAGGAGGGGGTTGGTTCCATAAGCCCCTGTTAGGGTTGTGTGTGTTGGTGGCAGCGACTGCTTGATTGCTCAGTTTTCCCTTTGCACAGTCAGCTGTTCTGCAGCAATGCAAGTTTCTAAGGGTATCCTGCATGAAGAGTATTCAGTATTTCCTTCATTCCCTTGTGTTTCCTATTGCCAAATGTGCCAGGGCATATTTACCCTCCTGCTTATCAGATCCACAGGAAAACAAAATAAAAAGAATGAAACCAAGACTGAAGGTGAAAAGGGAAAAGCTGTTTCCATAGAGCCCTGGCCCTGCTGTGGAGTGCTCTGGTGCTTCAGTTTTGAGGGATAAATGCAGTGATCTGAATGTCTGTTTCCTTTTGTGTTTGTATTTCATCGCAGTGTACTACAGGATTTTGTTCAGGTTTTTCAGTGGTCTCCCGGGTAACGCTTTATCACAGCGATGGTGTGGAGTTCTAGTTTGTAATAATGAGATCTATATAAATAATAGGGGTTCTGCTGCTTCCTGAAAAGCTGCTGCCTGAGAACACTCGAAAGCAAACATTAATTTCCTGTTATTTGGGATAGAGAAGCATCTGGAGGCTTTGCATGGTGTGCTGTGCTGGCCAGCTGCCTGCAAAGGCCAGAAATCACAGGCTTCCGATAATGGAGGGTCTTCTTGCACCCACAGGAGGTCATTACAATCATTGCTTTTTTAGCCATTTTTTCCTGACATTCTGAATATGAAATAATATGAGACTAAACATAAATTCTGCAGAGCTAAAGGTGCTGTGAGAGGAGCTTCAGCCTCAGAGAAGGATGAATGTTGGGAGCAAAGGACGATCGTGGTATTTCACGGGTAGTAACCTGATGTGCAGAGAGGTGGAGGATGCTGTGACACGACAGCCTGCATCACGGTGTCAGGTGTGCTGTGACTCAGAGCAGTGCTGTGAGTGCTCTTGGTGCTGTAACAGCTTTCAGATGGTGCTGTTCTGTGCTGGGTGCACGTACTGTCACATACCTGGCCATGGGTAAAGCCAGAATAACCTGGCATTGATGGTGCCTTAAGCTCCCTGAGCTATGATTAGGAAGAGGGTGGCAAGCTGAGGGTTATGAGTGGTGCTGGGGCAAACAGGGGGATGGGGAGATGCTCTGCTCGGCAGCAGCAGAGCCTGAGTTGCATGAGGCATGGGTAGTTGTAATGGAGGTGGTATAGCAGAGCACGCAGCATAATTGACTGGAGATCGTGTCTGCTGTGTTTTTCTGTATAATGTGGATTGTTCCTAGTGCGACTGTGTGTATCTGAACTCTGTCTGCAGTGTGGCAGCCTCGCTGAGCAGGTGCCAACCTGCTCACAGTGCAGCAGCTCTCACTTTGTTCCTGCAGTGCTGTGAGCCCCACATGGGACCTGCTGGTGTCTCCACGGGCAAACTGTCTGCTCTGCCACTCATCTCCCTCCTGGCTCCGGGGGCTCCTGAGAGCTTCAAAGTCGTAGTGACCTTGTGTGGCACTGCTGCTGGCTGCCACCTGCTTCTCAGGGCTTGTGTGAGGTTGCGGCTGGATCACAAGGGAGATCTCTGCTGTTCTCAAAGGTGAATTAACAGGAAAACACCTTTCCATCTGCTCCTGCACGGCGCAGGGAATTGGCACTGCGGCAGGCTTTGTGCTGTGCTGCAGAACACAGGGCTCAGCTGCAGATCTGACGGCAGCAGCTCGCTGAGCAGCACCAGCAACTGCTGCCCCACACTGCAGCTCTAAGGGACGGGGGCCTGTGTATTCCTACATCTCTATATACACATCATTTATATTCATGTATACATATAAAAGTACTTGAGGAGTATTCCTCTTTAAACAATTTATTTCTTCCTGCAAAGGCGTTCTAGCAGATCCTGTAATAAATTCATCCTTATCTTTCAATTAATCAGGTCTGCAGAACCAGTGAGCAGTGAAATCTGTTGACCTATGGATTGATTTATAAAGTTGTATTAGCTGATAGTGAATTATGAAAGCTGCTGTGAGAATTTGTCAGGCACTGCTGCAGAATTTGTGCTACAGAGAGCTGGTTCAGGGTCAGCATCTCAGCCTGCACAGCTCATATAAAAGGAGGATGTGAAAGTCATGGGGAGAAGAACTTTTTTCATGGAGCTAAACCTCAAATAGAAAAGAAAAAATTGTCTACTGTTTTCCTCAGCCCACATTATCCATTTTAGATGGCTAGATAAGAGCGCTGTGCTGAGATCTGACAGACTGTTAGAATCAACAGCTGAACTTTTAAATAGTACAGACGTGGCGAAGAGGCTTCATTCTTAACCCTTGCCAAGCTGTTGGTGCAGTAATGGAGCTAAAGCAGCCTTTGGCTTTATATGGCAAGCTTCAGCAGGTTTTCTCTTTCCTTACCATTGAATTAATTAGGAATATAATGGACTGGATAAGATAACATTATCCCAGTAGTGTGGGGAAGGTGAAAAAAAAAACAGCAAACGAACAGAAAAGGAGTACTTTATTCTTTTAAAAACTTACTGAAGGTTGTGGTGATATGTTGAGATGAAGGGCTGAGCCCTCAGTGCTGTCCAAGGGAAATAGCACAGGAAATTCTATTAATCCTTCTGTATTGCATTGACCTTTTATTCACTCCCATCTTTTTTCTCATTTGTGTGAGGTTCTGTGTGCTGCCAGTGTCATTCAGCCCATGAGGCTGTGGGGAAGGGTGATGAGTGCAAGTCCCAGCCCAATTTCAGGCAGTGGAGGTACACAAGAAATACATGAATGGAAAGCATCAAGACAAATGGGAAGTCTTGGCACTGAAGTGCTGTTTTGTCCCAATGTTGTCTTGCTTTTTGGGCCATCTTCTGTTGCAAGAAGCTCTTTGCTCAAGACTTGCTTACTGCAAGCTCAGTGCTGCCCATCAGTGTGGTGGAGAAAGAACCCCATCCCCAATTCTCCTTTCTCCCCACATTGAGCCATTACACATCTCCTCTCCCACAGGAGGACTGAGACTGACAAACCCTGCTGTACTGCAGCTGAGCTTCAGTTCCTCAGCTAGAAATAGTGCCTAGGAAGGATTGCCTGAGCTTCAATAGGGAAAACTGTATATTTTGGTCATTTAGGAAGGTAGATGCTGCTTCGCCTCCTGCTCCACTCTTTTTGCCCAGGGTTTTGCAGTGCTTTTCAGGGAATTTAAGAAGTGGCAAGCTTTATTTAGTTTCCACTTTGTTCTGAGGTGAGCTGAGCTTCCTGGGAGCACTGCAGGATGCCAGCAAGTCCCTTCATCGTTGTGGCTGTCTGAGCAGTTCCCCTCATGTTCACACACAGATGGATCCTGCTGGGTCTGTGCACAGGGCTGCAGACTGGTGCCAGTGGGGTGTGAAGTTGTAACAGTGTGCTTTTTGAGGGAAGTGTTCACCTGATCTATTTCTTACAACAAAAAGAAACCTTGATTGGGTCTTTTAGCAAACTGATACTATTGTCCAGTGGGAACTTTAGGGCACAATAGGGAAAAGTCTGGGAAGATCAGTTAGAGCAAGGGCTATGGTTACAGCATGGGCTGAATACTTGGGAAACTCTGGAGTTCAGCTCAGTTCATGAGTCAATCTGATTTTTCTCTGTGACCTTATTCACATTTTTAATTTTTAATCTTCTAAAAAGTAAAAGCACAATCTTAAGTGCTTGGCTGAATCATTTAATCTTTGTGTGTGTGTGTTTTCTGCTGGTAAAGAGGTGATGGTGATATTTCATTCTTCACATCATTAGATAAGGAAGACTATCTGGCCTGTAGGCTCTGGGAACAGGAATTAGCTGTCACTTTATGTCTGTGTAGCATCTCTAGAATTGCTGTTCCAGTCTTGGAACTCCATAATCCTGTAAAAGAATGGTCAGATCCTGTATTGGCTGTTTTACAGTTAGACAGGTTATAAATAACTGAGCAGAAAGCTGATGTTTAAGATCAGGGTGAAGTTGCAAGACGGCAGCAGAGATTTTTTTTTCTTTGATGTGGAGTGATACATGTGCTTCACTTCTTCCCAGCAAATGTGTCACTTGCTTGAAGCAGGAACTTCTGAACTGTGAATGGGGAACTCTTATTCCTCAAAAGTAAATAAAATCTATCAGTTTGGTTGCAACTTGTTTCTATGTTTGCATGCACTTACAGTCTAGGATAATAGTAAGTTGCATATATAGGACTTGGTAAATTACCTCTGTCAAGTCTTTGGGTTGGCCACAGTCTGTACCCTGATATTGGTCTTGTCATTGCAAGTTTTTAAAGGTATAAATATGGCTTCAGCTGATGTCACTGAAATCTGCAAGTTCATCAGTAGCATGGAAGAAATCACCCTTTACATTCTTGCTTTGGGATTATTTGCCTGTAGATAAACCTCCCTAGAGCCTTCCAAAAACAGTGTTCTCCAGTATAGCCCCAGAGTGAAATATTCTCTGTGAAGAGGGTTTTGCAAATTCAGCAGACCACGGCTTTGTAACACAACAAGGGGTGCTTTATCCATGCTAACAGCAATCAATTCTTTTTCCTAAGAGGAAGGATGGTTTTTTTGCTGTTCATTTTTCAACCTCTCAAAACAAAATGAAAAGGAAAGGTAAGCTAATAAAATATTCATTCCTTTGACAAACATATGATTTCACGTTAAGGCTGTTTGTGGCTCAGGGTCTCAATTCCCCAGCCTGGTCTGCTGGAGGGGTCTTCATGCACAGAGGTCATTTGTATAGTTGAAGCAGCTCTTACCAATTCTGCCCAGTAACTACACAAGGAAATAAGGACTGGTTTTAAAAAACATAGGACGTAACGTGGGCAGCAGCAAGTAATTCAAAGAATAAATGTTGTGTCAGCTAAAGGGAAAGTGCAGACAAAAGAGCTGGACTCTTCGGAGTTGCACAGCAGAGGGCAGGGAGCCGTGAACTGAGTAACATTCTGGTTAGGTAGGAAACACTTGTGCAGTGTGAGGGTGGCCAGACACTGCAGCCGGGACCCGGAGAGGCCCTGCAGCCTCTGTCAATGAAGACACTTAGAACTTAACTGGCCGTGGCCCTGAACACCCTGAGCTGATGCTGGCCCTGCTCTGAGCAGGGCTGGGTGGAGATTTCCTGTGGTCTCTGCCAGCCTCCATCATTCTCTGCCTCTATGTTCTGCAGAAGCCAATTCTCTGTTAAGATATCACTTCATTGATTTATTTTTATCATGAAAATAAACTGCTTCACGAGCAGTAATGTCACTGAGCATTCATTATTCAGAAAAAGTTCGTATTCCAATTACACATGATCATAAGAAGAAAAGTGACTGGTTTGTCATAACTGTGGAGTCAAAATAAACTGCAACAAGCACATTTCCTTGGTGTGGAGCTGGTGTCTGTAATTACAGACATTCTGGAGGGTTCATCTGCTTGGGTAGTGAGACCTGTTGTGGTGACTGGAGCCATGTATCTCAGAAAGGGGCTTGGAGGCTGGGCTGCAGATTATGGGTGCCTCTTATTTGAGAACTTTGTATATATGCATTTCCCAAACAGTAGGATTGGTGTGCTCGTGTCAAATGGCTGAACTGCAGTAAGAAAAGGCTGAAAGTTCTAGCATCTTGAAAAAAGGAACTGCAGAGTGGAGAACTGTAGCATCCAGCTGAGTGAAAGATGTGTCCTCAACAGGCAGGAAGAAAAGAAGACATGGGTACTCAAGGGGAGGCTGGCTGCTTGCTCTGGGAAACCATAACTCCAGTTACAGATTGATCAGCAGGAGGAGGAGAACAGGTTGTGATCATTAGCTGGAGCAAGTCACTTTTGGTCTGATCACCTCACCCACAGTGCTAAAGGGAGAGCTTCAGGATATCCTGAAATATCAAGGTTATCTTCCTCTCTCATGCTAATGCTCTTCAGAGCAGGGGGAGTGACTAATCAGAGGATTACAGCAATCAGTCAGGTTTACATTGACACACTGAGTTTAATTATTTTGCAGTTCATTCTGCATTCTTATTAGCCACTCTGATGTTTATTCTGGGAGGCTTTTCTGCCTAAGTTGGTACAAGGGCTTTAATTTCAGATGATAGCTTACCAAGTCTGGTGTGAGAGTGGCTCCAAATTTGGAGAGCTTCTGTGAAGTGCTCTTTAGCTGTATCAGCATGCTGGCTGTTGGGACGAATGGCTCAAAATTTTCCAGAAAACTTAATGGAGAAAAATAAAATCAACACTGCTGTAGATTTCACCTGGGTAACATTTTATTCACCTATATGTCAGGGCAGGGTAGTTGGCAGTACTGGTCGGCTATGTCACACTGAAGTTTGTGACTATCTGTGGCATGGATGGCTTCTGAGCTGGAAGTCGTCTCTGCTGAGGTCACTGGGGGATGCTCCATCTAAGGGGAACACGTAACTGGCTCATGTTGAAAATGAGGATGGTTCAGTTTCTCACTTAGCCATCCTTGGTTCCTCTTCTGAGACAGCTACCCCGTACAGTAGTTTGGATGTAGATACTTATCAATGCCATTAGACAAAAATAGCTTGCATTTATTAGTGATTTGAACAAAGCTGATTGATATGTGAGACTTGGCCAGCATGTTCTGCTCTATCTCCTCCCCTGCAAAATTTCTAAACCTCACTTCAGCTGAGCAGCTCATGAGCTGAAGTTGTACTAATGTGCTATTAAGGTAGATGGCTTTTGAAGAAGGGCCAGTGGCCTGTATGCATTATTGCTATAACAGCTCCCATTCAAACTCTGGGAAAGCATGGAACACATGTGAGGTACCTCCCTTGGCGTAACTGGGCTGCTGTCTGGGACTTCATAACACTTCCCTGGTGTGGTGAGCAGCTCCCTTGTAAATACTTAACAACCACTTAGCAGATCAGCGTTGCTTTAGACCTCATGCTTACTTAAGATGCCCTTACTGAGTTAGTAAAAAGAGATCATCCTCGGCAGGATAATCTCAGGTTTCAGAGAGCTGGCAGTTTGCTCTGCAATGAATGCTTTTATGTTCAGTCACACCTTGATAGAGCCAGTGGTAATTTATCTCATCTTAATATTTGTAATAACTTAAGCACATCTACATCTTAGCAACAGTCACACATCCACACTGCAAAAAATTTGCAGCTTTCTCATCTCAAGCCCTGACAATAAAGTGATGCTGTAGAATTTTTTTAAATCTTTACTGTCAGCCTACCTATTACTTCACAAGGTACAAGAAACATTTTTATTATTGCAGGCAAGCTCTCTTGGAATGTGCAATCGATTATTCAAACCTCATGGTGCTGCTGCAGGGATTTGTGTGGCTCTGAGATAGCCTGTCTCACACTACTGTCCCCTAATGCAGCTGGAAGCATTAAGTCATGTGCTTAATCAAGCAAAAGGAATTGCTTCTCTTTACCCAAAGACCTGATGACTTTATCTGTCTGTGAGGGTCTCAAATAGAATGAAATGAGAAGATGAGATAAGAAACATCCACAGATTCAATACACAGTAGAATAGGAGTGCTTTTAAAAGCTTCAAAATAGGAATAGAAAAATACATTGAATAATCCCTTGACAACAGCAGTCTGTGTTACTGTCCTTTTTTTTCTGTTAAGAAGCCAAAGATCAAGAATGAATTAAGTCCAGGTAATGATACATGAAATTGTTAATTTAAAGGAGGAAAGAGAGCTCAGCTCACCAGCAGGCTGCTCAGGTGCTAATGCAGCACGGAGCAAAACAGTTCCATGGAGGAAGGAGCTGGCAGAGATACGTGCAAAGTTCCTTATTATCTGTGTGTGCAGCAGTTCACGTATATTATTTCCAGCAGTGATAATGAGGAATTAAAACATAATTCACTAATGCCTGAAAAGCAAGTTTTTCTCAGGGCTAGGTATGGTCAGGTAATGGTTATTCTGATAAATTAATTTCAGAAGGTACACGAGGGAGCATTGTCCCTCCTCCCTTTCTCACTACCTCATTATAACAATGATCTGTGCAAAACTAGTTTAACTATTAAGTTATTCCTACTAAAATTAATGAGCAGCATTTATGTGTCCTTGCAGGATTTGCTGTAAGTGGATGCTGGAGTGCTGTGTAACTTTCAGTGCTGTTGGCCTGAATTTGCATCTTCCCCCTTGCTTACTTTCTCTGCGTTGTGAAGCTCTTCTCTCTGATGCACAGTACTTGTGTGCTACTGGAGAACACAACAGGCAGAGCAGGGCAAGGATTCTTGTTAGCAAGAGTGCAATAGAAATCTTCCCCACTGGGAGCAGAAGTACTGCATAGGAATATGCCTCCTGCACTGAGGTTGGTTGCAATTTGCCTGTGTTACAAAGAGGCATCGGTCTTCTCATTATTATGTACTGACAGATTAAAAAAAAAAAAAAGAAAAGAAAAAAGAAAAAAAGAAAAAAAAAGGTAGGAAAAAAGGTATTTTCAACAGATGATGGGGTTCTTTAGAGCAGTAAGTCCTCCAGGGAGGAGGGGAAGCAGAAAACACCTTTTATTATGTGTACTGCACTGCAGAACATATAAAAATGTACAAGTGTTTTACATGCACAGGTTCATCTTTTGCTTTAGATTTTGGAGAGCACTAATGTTAGCAGTAAAAGTTAATGAAGATCGTGTGGAGTAAAGGGCTGCAGGCTAAACATGAATTAAAATATTAACAAATGAGTTTTATGGGAAACTACATAGCAGTTTTTCTGGCAGATGTTTACCTATCCTCCTTGCCACTTAAACAAGATCTTACTTGAAATCAGCTCACAAAGTCACTGTTTGCCAGTTTGGAATAACAAGCAGAGCAGTTGTAGAAGGCGGCACTGTTTCAGGGATGATCTGCTTAGTTGTGACTGGGTGAAGGAAGCACAAGATTGTACTAGTGAAAAATGTCTGGATATGTGAGTGCAGATGGCCAGTCCCACAGGTTCACGCTGTCCATTCCCTTGAGAGGTGAACAGACGTTGCATTGCAGTGCTGCTGTCTTTCCAAGTGGGGCGTTTGGATGTTCCCTGTTCAGGGCTTGTTCACCAACTGACTCTGACTTTAACATCTCCAAAGATGTTTCTTTCTTCATTAAATGCAGTTGAAATTGGACAGCAGGCTCAAAACCTATCAGAGTGGACAGGCAGCAAGCAGTCTGAGAACACTGACTTCACAGTCTTGGGAAATTAGGTTAAAAATAATAATATATTTATTTCTGGAAGATTGAAATTTGGCTTGATCTAGCAATTTCTTCAGCTAATAAAGCTAATGGAAATGAGATTACACTGGCAGATTTATTATCCTGGTAGTTATTAATTTTGGAGTTTTTCTATGGGTGATTAAAAAAGGAATTTTTCCTCTTCTAAATGACTACACAAAATCTTACTAATCTGAAGGTTTTTTTTTTGGTATATTCTTAACCTGCAGACCTCAGGAAAATGTTATTTTCTTTGTGATACTCATTTGGTACGTAGGACTATGAAGCACATCTTGCAAAGAGTTCTTTGAACCTTTCCACGTTTCTGTGAGTGTTCAAGTACTGTTTGCACCTTGTCTGTTTATTTGCTTTGTGGTTCTGCCTTCTTCTGTTTCTTTCCTTTATAGATGTGGAGCCCTCAGCAAAATGGGTTATGGTTAGCCTTAAGTGTCACACAGATGTAAAATGAAAACCAGATTTTAAAAATACAAACCTCAGCCTCCCTAGGAGATAGAAGTGTGCAGCACCCTGGAATGGTGCTCTCTTAAAAGCGAGGTACAAGTAGTTGTGGATGTGAGGTCGCCCATTTCTTGCTCCAACTGAATGTTGTCAACCAGGTGGATTTGGGCAGTTTTCCGATTTTCCATTGCGGTGGAGAGAGAGTTATCTGGGCCAGAAAACTGCTGCAAGTTACAGCACAACTGAGCTTATGGCCCATTTGCAGAGTTCTCCGTAGAGTTGTACTCCTCACTAACATCTGGGATAAATTTATTGACAGGTGTGGAGTCGTGTAATCAAAGGATTCCTAAGAGAGCTTTCTTACAGAACCTCTTAGTAAAATATTCCAGTTCCTGAAATTAATTTTGTGCCTTAGGTCAGATTCTCTCTCTGATTCTGACTTTATTTTAGTGCTCATTGATGCAGCGTACTGACCTTTCAGATGGCACAAAATATCATGGTTAGTTTCTGGGCCCACCATCCTATGGTGTCTAACTCAGAGCAGTGACTGTAATGCTGTAGAATAAAAAACAAAAAACCAAAAAACATCCAGTCCAACTGGATGATGACTATGAAAAATAGGGCTTCTTGCCATCATGTATTCTTGTCAGCATGTTACAAATGTCAAAAAGGCCGGATTTGTTTTTCCTACTACTTTCCTCTTCTGGTTGTTGTCTTCATCACAGAAATGAATTAATTTTGCTGGTGTGGGTTTTTGTCCTTGCAATGGCAGGAAAAGGAGGAAAGAAGGAATGAAACCGCCTGAGTTTTTCATGGTGCCTGTGTCTCCCTTAGGACAGCAGATCTGCATTCATACCGTGACATTTGCAATGTGAATTATGGGGCTGAGGCTGAGCTCTGCAGAGTGTGGTTGTGAGCCTGTAATGCTCTTATTACAAAGCATTTGACCTTTCTAAGGATAGAAGCATCAACTGCCTGCAGTGCTGCAGGAGTGGATGCAGGCCTCACGACTTTCCACCCTTCCCTTTGTAGAGCACAGCCATCTCCTGTTCACGTTGGCTGAGCACCCTGCTGCCGACCTGCTGTAGCTGTTCTTGTCCAGGGGAAACAGTGCTGCAGCAAAGCAAAGGAGCATATTAAGTGGCTCTTAAAGATAACTCTGACAAAAAGCAAAACAAACACATCACCTCCCCGTAAAACTCAGTCATTCCGTAAGCAGAGAGAAAGAGAGAAAGAAGAAGGCAGCTCTTATTTAAGCTCCTCTTGTCAGCCTGCTCAGCTGTCTCCAGACCTGCTCTCTGAAGTCTGTCATGTCTAATCTCTGCAAACTGTGTGTCAGAGAGCTCTGGCAAGCCTGTAGGAATGCTGCACTGAAATCTAGGCGGCTCTAGCAAAAGCCAAGCCTGTGCTTGGCATTATTCTCTGGGCCTATAGAGCTTGTACAGTGATGGGATATAACCTTTCCAGTGATTTCCAGATCACAGCTTAGCTGGCTCCATCCCTTGATGTGTCCTGTAATGTGCACTTAGAGGAGCAGTAGGGAGAAGGGTGCTGGCACCGGGGGGAACATGCTGGTCACTGAGAGATGTGTGCAAGCTCCCATGTTCCCTTTACACCTCAGTTTATTCAAAAGCAAAACTGAGACAGTAGGAAGTTTAATCTTTCAACTGAAATATCTGATTCCAAGGTGGGCTTTTCATAGTTTTTAGAAAATAGAAAACAATTCTTGAGGCTTTTTTTTTTTTCCCAAAGATGAAATTAATTTCTACAGTCTTCTTGCAGGACATCTGCCTACAACTTGAACTCTGTCTTGAGGTAGCTAACATTTATCGTCTTTTGATAAATCCTGTATAGACATTTGTAGGGCTGGCAGTAAGAATCCCCAGCTTCAATAAAGTATCTACATAGCAATCTGTCTTTGAACTTAGAAACAAATACCTCAAAAAAAGGAGGAATGACCCATTTCTGAGATAGAATTAACCATTTGGGAATACTCTTTTTTGCTTTTGAAAAGGAAAAAGAAAATTGCAAGGTTTCCAGGAAAGAAGAAAGAAAATACCTCTCCAGGTTTTAACAGCTGGTAGGGAAATTTTTTTAGAGCAGTCACATTCACTTACAGCACAGCTCCCCTAAACACCAAAGCCCAGATGTGGGTTGACATTAATCAGCACCGTTGAATTATGTGATGGAGAATCCAGAAAATGGAGAAATGTCAGCAAACTGACCTGCCTGCCAGCAGAAGGATTGGTGGAAAAACTTCTTCTCAAGGATATTTACGCTCCCCAGAGAAATAAAAAGCAAAGATACTCTAATATTTGGTATCATGGCAAGGAAGATCAGATTAGAAATTATTCCACGCGATGTCAGGCTGCCAAGGAGAATAGATTTTCCTGGAGAAACTGAAAAAACATATGCGGCAAAAGGAACAGAAGTAGTTTCAGCAGGGAGAAAACCAACGTCCTTTTTATGTCTCCACAGTTTTATACTCTTTTTCAAGAAGGGGTTGCAGGGCCATCCATTTTGTATCTGAGGAGAAGATTTGGTGAATCTACCAGCAGCAGAGTGCTGGGTAACTGCAGCCAAGCTGCAGCAGTGGCTGCTGATCCTCTGGCTTTCAGAGTGGAGCAGTGTTTGCCTAATGATATTGATGGGGGTTGAGATAGGAAGGGTATCCCTGATTTTGTGCCATATGGAAATTGTTTGGAAGATGAGGATTTGGAAACTTCCCGTGTTGTTTTAAATTAAGAGAGAAGTTGACTATAATTTCAGAAATGTTTTTTGCCAATGTTATGACATGTTTTTAAAAGGCATGCTGTATTTTCCAAAATGGTAATATTGAAAATGTTCAGTATGATAGATGATAGTTTATTTTTAATAGAATTGTTTATTGGAAAGAAACTTTCGACCAGTTCTAATTACAAAGTCAGTGAGGGAGTTGTCACCTCCTGCTGTCCCTCCTAAATCAGTTGAAGATGATGCTGGTATGTTTTTGTTTAAGCTGTGTTTGTACCAACATTATTTGATAGAAGGCAGCTTAGCATGGCTGTTAAAGAGAAGCAAGTCTCTATTTTTCCACAAATATTTGTATGCCATATAAGTTTTTTTTTTCTTGTCCAACAGTGGTGCTTCTTGAGGTTTGTTATGCTAACCTCTGCTGACAGCAGATGAATACTGTGTCACCTAGAGGAAAGCTGGCAAGGGAAAAACAACTTTTGGCAGGTGAAGAAACCTACGTGTTCTGTGGAGGGATCTGCTCTTGGCTGTGGCTGTAATTAGGGTGGCTTGGTGGCTCAGGACTGTCCCAGGGCAGCACAAGGTAAGGCCTTGCCCCAGGTCAGCATCCCATCCAAAATAGCTAGGGAAAGGCAACAGAAGATGGTTTACACCAGAGGAGTGAAAGATGGGGCTTTGCCCACTGCTTGGGGTTTGTATTCTCTCTCATGTCAATGCAGTCACAGTACACATCCCTGCAGATACCTGAAACATGTCTTTGTGATTCCAACACTTCTGAGCCAGTTCTGTCCTTACTAATTGGAACCTGAACTGAGCATGGAGCAGGACAGCCCCAGAGCCTTCTCCATGGGCTGGGTGGCATATCCTCTTTGGCTGCTCTGAGCAGAGAGGGGAGCAGCCAACCTCCTGTCTCCAGGAAGCATGGGAACTTCCAAGCTGACTGAGGACCAAAATTCTCATTTTCCTGACTGCCACTGATTTTTTTATCTATTTATTTATTTTTTTTGGGGGGGGAGGATGGGAGGGAATTCTCATTTTGGTGATGAAAATTGCAAACGTTTGATCTGAAATCAAATGTCTACTTCCTCTGTTCCTTTCTTACCCAAGGAATACCAAAATAATGTAGGGTGCCTGAATTACGGGACTGTGGGACTTAACATTCCAAACTTAAAAATAAAAAGCTGTTCTCTGGATTTAAAGCCTATTTACTGTATTGATATGGGGCACTATTTCAAGGTTATTTTCACAGTTGTAAGTGATTGAATACACCTCCCAGTGCTGAGACTTGGAAGAAATATGAAATATCGTGCCATATGTAATACAATCCTGAAAGCTGACAACTTATATCTGGCTGTGGCAGTATGTTTATATTTAAATTTAGAAATAAATTGTAGTTGTACTTTGGATTTGTTTGGATTTATAGACCATAAGCTTATGAATGACTGATAGTATCCAGATGACTTCCCAGTAATAATGCTCACTGCCAAATCTCAACATTATGCTTTAAAGTAATGGAGAGATTTGCTATTAGCTTAAATTAGAAACACGTTATTTTCACACACCGAGTTAACATCAGTGATAATTACTGCTTTTCAGTGTTTTAAAATGGAGAGAATAAAACACAATGCACATTACCTGATCTTCTTACTGTGGATGATCAGAAAGCACCGACGTCTCTTAAACAGGAGAGCTGCTTTTATAAAATTGCTGAGATAAGAATGTCAGCCTGTAAATGTGGCTTTCTTATAGGACTGCTTTCTTGAATAAGGAAATGGTGAAACCAATCGAAACAAAGAATGCTGTTGTGAGGAATTGTTTGAATGCAAAGAATGATGTTGCATAAGGTGCCCGAGATAGAGATTTTACTGTTTTTCATGTTCTCATAAAATTTTACTGAAATGGAAAATCGTTTTCTTTAAATCTCCTTTGTTACGAACATGCTTTGCATAGAGACATAATAGCTACCTTTGCCTAATCCTTGTGTCCTGATTTGAATGTAAAGTTCATATCACAGTCTGGTTTCTCTGAATCTGGGGGAAAAATATCAATTTTTTCTTCCAGAAGTGCTGATGACTTCTCAAGTTTCCTCCAACATCAAAGAGATCTAATAATTTAGGATGTGACTGACCAAGGAAATAGAATGAGGCTGACTACTAGGGTATATCTAAGTATGTGGCCTTGAAATCAGTAAAAATTTATCTCTTATCTGCTTCACTTGGGACATAAGCTTAAAAACCTTCAAGTGTGAGAAGTGAGTCAGCTGCTAGGTCTTCATATCTATTTGAATTTTTTTAAACTCATTTTTTAAAAAACTCTCATTTTTCCAGTTTTTCAAATGTGTGTTTGTGCACGTGTGTAAATATTTATAGGTGTACACGTATATATTTGCTTCACTTTGCTACACATACTTTGTTTGCATGTGTAAACCCCTTTGGAGTGAATTGAAGTTCTACTCAAGTTTCTTCTTTTATAGCTGACTCTTACAATAGCAAATATCTTCTGTGATGAAGACCTTTGTGTGCTGAGTTCAGAGAGCTACATAGCTCAATAAACCAGTGGTGCAAGGATGCATTAAGCAGAGGTTTGAGCACGTTATAGATGTCACAGTTCTGGTTATCATATTAAACAAATGTTTTGAGTATCTAAGAACGATTTACAGCAATGTCCAATTTTCCACCAGAATTCTGTAGGTTCTGTAGGCAACTCTCCTTACTGCTCAGTGTGAAGTTCATGATCCCAGCCTTGCACTGTGAGTAGCTGTAAACTTCTTAACTTTTATTAACTGTAAGAATTATCTTAAAAAAACAAAACAAACAAAACAAAAAACCAAAGTAGTTATTTTAGAGACTTGTACAGAGCCTGAACCTAAGGAGTAGCAACAAACTGTTGATGCAGAGCCCTGTCTTGTAATTCTGAGTCAAAGAAATTAAGCTATTGCATGAGGGATTGTTTAATTTTCCACGCGAGTCATTGAAGGTAATAAAAACAGTAGTCACCAGCCTGCAGGTGTCTGTCATTCACTTTCCATAAGGTAGCATCTATCTTCAAGTTAATGACAGTACTGATGTAAACAGAAGGAAACACCTGACCAGGCATTGCAGAACTATGCAAAGATTTGGGCTGGAACTGTCTGTGCCCAGAATGATACATACATGCAGGTCTGTACAAGCAGGTCTCTTGATACCATTACCTGTGCTATTTCTATCCTTTGGTGCTTAGAACCCAGTTCAGAAATTTTAAATTTCTGTTTAAAAGTTTAAATCCATTTGAATCGGGAAGGTTGCGGTGTGTATTGAAGTTTAAAGTTATGGTTAAAGAATATTTATTTTAGTGACATTGTAATATATGCTTAAACATTTTTAAGCACTTTTTAAAACAGTGAGACCTCCTGTTTTAAAGCTTTTGTGTTAATCCAAGGCCACTTTATTATAGTGTTGCAGAAACAGTCACATTTATGCTTGGAAATACAGACTTCATTTGCTATGTTATCCTCCTCTGAAGATTGTGATCGTGGGTTATGGGACGAGCACTTAATTCTAACCTTGATGGAATCTTGCTGATTACGAACATAGTAACATATACTTTATTAATTAAGAGTGTATTTTTTTATTAACCTGATAGCTTTGACAGCAAGAATTGAATTCAACCAGGGACACCATTACAACTTTTAATAAAGTGATCTGGAGCGCTTTTGAGTGTGTCCCTTGAAACACTTCACTTATTAGAGAGCTAATATGCATGGGTGACCATTTGGCAGCTGAATAGAAACCACTGTAGAAAACATCCTGCTACTGATATTACAAAATAATGTTAAATCTTCTAGTCGTGCATGGGAAGCTTCATCAGTCTTTGTTTGGCTTGAGCTAGATACGCTTTCCATGAGAGAAGATGTGAAGGACGAGGGGCTTCGACCTTCTGTAAACCTGTGAACAAAGTGACAGACAGTAAGATATAAACCTAGGACTGAAGCCAAAGTGCACTTTGATTATAGATGCACTGAGTGATTTGGAAAGATAAACTTTGCGTGACCCTGGGAAGAGAAATGTTGCTGAGCACTCGCTATTTCAAGTGAAGCCACTGGCACATTCAGCACATCAAACTAAAGTTGTCTGGGGCTCAATGCAAATTTATATCTCTGTTGTGTGGGATGGTGTCCCTTCCTCCTGTCATTCTGTCAATGAAGGGGAACCGTATTTGTGTAGACTGAGAGCTCATATTTTGGGAACACTGCAAGTAAAATACTGCCCATTTCCATTCTTTAACCTTAAAAAGTGGAAGAGATTAAAGAAGCAGGTTAGAGCAATCTTCATTGCTTTCAGATTTGGAGGCCATGTATAGTTTGGTAGAATAAATAGTGGTATTTATTGCTTCTCCTTTTAGCAGCCTGGCAATTTTGTATCATCTTGGATTAACACGTCTTGGCATGATTCATCGTCATGGTCCCCAGCACTGTAAAATGGATGAATGGTTATTATTTCCTAGATTGAAAGCAGAAAGAGAAAAGCAGAGGAAATTCCATACAAACATGAGGAAGAACTTCTTTATGGTAAGGGTGACAGAGCACTGGAACAGGTTGTCCAGAAAGGTGGTGAAGTCTCTCCTTCTTTGGAGATATTCAAGACTCGTGGATGCCTACCTGTGCATCCTATTGTAGGGAACCTGCTTTTGTAGGGGGTTGGACTCAGTGATCTCTTGAGCTCCCTTCCAACCCCTGCAATTCTGTGAAAAGAAATGATGTTTGTTCTGATGCAACATTTCTATTAGTAACAGAGCTTTTTCCTTTTTCTTTTTTTTTTTTTGGTGGATAACAACCTAGAAGTGCACCCATTTAATTTCACCTTACTTTTCAATTGTTTGAAATCCAACTAGAATCTTAAAAATTTTAAGAAGCATGATTGTAGATCTGTACAGTGAGCAAACCCCTTTATTCCCCAAAATATAATACCAAGATTTTATCATAGCCAGAAGTAATTAAAAAATATATATAAAATCTAGATCCAGGGGAAAATTCTTTTTGCATATTTAAAACATATTTTTTTTTCCTTAGGTCACACAACTTCATTCTACTACATGCTTGTTATGAACTCAAGCTATTCCCAAGTATTTTTCCATAGAGAACTCTGATCTTGATAGCTTCATGTGCAAAATCTTTTGCTTAAGGAAGTTTTTTTTGCTTATTTGAATAAGTTTTGCTCATTTGGCAGTTTAGACTGATGATACAAGTCCTTTCTATGCAGAAAGGCAAAACCACAATTTTCAACAGCAATGGCCAAGCTGGTGGCCATAGGACCACTGAGCAGTTTTCTATGCAAAAAAAAATCTCTGCACAGAAGAGCTACTGAGGGCTGTTCCCAGAAACAGAAAGACTTTGTTCTCAGCTCCCACGTTCTCATTTCATGCAGGTTTAATTGCACTGATATCAAGGTAATTGTTTCTGACTTCTCCTGAGGTACTGGGGAAATCCAGGCCTTCAGTTCACATTACAGGCTCGAAGAAAGGAAAATCTCATGCCAGGATACCTTCAACTGCAATCAGCAGTAAATAAAACTTTGTTGTACTCCTGTTTTTAAAGCTGGATGACAGAAGACATTGTCAGAAACGATTCAGTGGGAGAATAGGGAGTCCAAACTGGAAGGCCATAGGTATCTCTAAGTCATTTGTGTCTGTTTGCATCTCCTAACAAGTGAGGGGGTAAGCAAGCCCTGGATATTTGCGTGCTTGCTGAACTGGTTTCAAGGTATGTCTGTGCTGTGCCACGGGTGTGACTGCAGCTCAGGTAGATGGACAGCAGATAGGCAACGTGCTGGTGGAGTGAGAGAGAACTGCTCATTCAGCAAGCATTTCAACACATCCAGGAGGGGCATGTGTGAGCGTGGGGAGCCTCAATACCTTTTGTGCTATCAGATCCCACTGGAAGAGAGCTACTTTAGGGCAGCTGAACTGTAACCACAGCAGCAAATGTTTTATAACCATACTGTGAGCTTGCCTCACTGTTCTGGATTTACCTGATTCTAGTTTCCATCAGCTTCAAATATGTTAGCTGAGTTGCTCCTAATTTTACCTAATCTCCTTGACGTTTAAAGAGCTATCCCATGTGACTGGAGGAAAAGACAAGTTGTAGGTGGCAGTGGTTTATAATCCTTTCAAGAGCTTTGGCATCTGTAAGTTATTTCTGAAGTTTTTTTTTTGTTTTTTTTTTTTAATCGGACACAATGCCTACACAGTACTTAAATAGTTTGCACACATTGTAGTGATTTTGGTGTTGCTATTGGAGACTTCTTATTTTTAGGTTAGAAGGTCCTTAGAGATGTAAGCATGGGTTTTCCTCATTTATCAGCTTCAGGAAAGAACATGAAATGTTTATTCTTTTGCTTGTAGATGATGAAAGAGTCTTTTACAGAGGTATGATTCCAGACTGTGTATTCAGTGTCTCATCAGGGTTGCTGTTTGTTGGCCCAAATAAAGACTTGTTCTCTCATTTCAGGACAGTACATGTTTTAGGTGGCATTTATGTGCATCTGTAAGGGACCAATTAAATGAGTTACTGCCATCTGTTTCCTCAGATGAGCTGTAGAGCCTATACACATTGGTGGTTAGTTGATGTCTTTAATAAAGTTCCAGCAATGTGCCAACTACTTCAGTTTTGTTTGAAAGTTTCTCATCAGCACCAAAATGATTTTAATAAACTGATGTGTGAGTTTTAAAATTCTCAAGGTCATTGGGTTCTTCAAGAAGAAAGAGCATCCACTTCCAAAGTCATTGCTGAAGATTATGTCCTGAGAACAAGTATTGGACGCTGGTAACCTTGTGGGCTCCTAGAGATGTAAAGTAGAAAGTCTTTCACAGCATTAGCTCTTCACTCTACATATGAAATCTGTGGACTTGTTTGAACTTTAGATTTATTCCTGTATATTAGTTGTCCCTGTGCATCGATTCTTCTGCTTAATTGCCATTTTTTCTTGTTTCTGTTCAGTCTATGACTTGTCTTCATAGAGAACATTAAGTTGGAAATTGCAGTTTCTGGTGTCAGGATCGTAATCCAATCAAGGAAAAGACCTTTAGGTGAATCAGGATATCTTCAAGAAGTGTTCCTGAAATCTAATTATTTTTCCCTTAGGTGCTTTAGGAGTCACCTTTAGAACTACAGGAGTAAGGTTTGCTTTAAAGTGTGAATGTTTTCCATGAGCAATTGTTGCAATGTTCGTAATGCATAAGTCATGGTAAGAAAAAATGATTTTGCATTTGGGAGAGATGAGCGATTTCCATTAATTTTGCTTAATGACTGTGCCCTTTTCTGACTAGCATTCCCCGTATTTTAATATTTTTTTTATATTTTGTTTACCACAGATGCTTTTCCTAGGTAGTTAACCGAAGAGTATTAATAGAAACAATTTATAAACAAATTACCAAACAGAATTTAGAGCACAATCTCTGCAAGCAGGAGGTAGGGCATGGACTGCTACTCTTCGTTGTCAGTTTAGATCAGTGCAGAAGGCAGATATGCGATGATGATGTTCACTCAGAAGACATTAGGAAACAAGAAGCAAAGGTATCCTAGAGAAATAAGAACAATTGTCAGAGCAATACCAGGACACACAACATAGCTGTGAGTCTCAAGAGAGCCCAGCCCATCTGTTGAAAATGTGGAACAGTCAAGATGATGATAGGTACCATATGAACCAGGCCTTGCAATCTGTCCATGTGGATGTTAATGACAAATCAATCCAAATCTCTTAAGCCTTAAGACAGTTTTAATTTTGCCTAATCTCCACTGTAAAAATATATTTCTGATGCAAAAGCATGTATTTAGTATTTTTTTTTTAATTAAGGAAGCCCTGATAGGAAATTCTTCTTCATTATTAATATTCATTACTGCCCAGTGATCCTACTGGCTAAGGCAGTGTCTGAGCACACTGTGAGATGGAACCATTCCTAAGAGATATTTCACCTAATGAACAAAACTGTAGGGTAGTAGAAGAAGCAAAATGATTTGTTCAAAGTTGTGAAGGTCTGCACTAAGGCCAGGAATGAAGCTCAGGCATTTTAATTCATGGTACAACACCTACCCACAGTATGCACTGACCTTTAGAAGCATTTAGTCTTTTAATCTTTCAGATAGAGTGTTTATATAAGGAGTTTATTTTAGGGGGGAAATTCAGCATACAGGAGACCTAGAACTTTGTGAGCAGTTGGTCAGAGCAATACAGGAGCTCTGCAGTCAGTACCCTCTCCTAGTCCACAGTAACCCCAGATCACTTCTGAAGTGATACTACCGTGTCAGCCTTTCATTTTTTTCCACTTTCTCGGTGTTGATGTCTTCTGCTTCTAACAGCTACCTGAAATTCAGTTTACTCAAGTGCCATCAAGTTGCATTCACATGCATAACTGTTTGGCTCAGCATGTACTCAGCAAAATGTAGATGAGTGTAATAATGTAATAAGGCAGTGTGGCTGGAAGAGTGCATTGAGAGTCAAAGGAGATTATGAAACAATGCAGCTCTGCTCTAAGTCCTCGCTGAGAACACTACAAATGTTTTTAACTCAGTAGGAGATAAAATACATTGCCTTATTTCAAGATACTCTGAGACTAGCAATGTTAATCTGTGGCATGAATATAGCATATGATGAGGCCATCCTCCAAGTGGGAAAAATGAACTAAGAGAATAAAGCACACTTATTAATTTAGATGGAATCAGGACACAGATTTGAGGTAATTGCATATTGTTTTCATTGAGCACAAAGCAGCCTAGTCCAGAGACCGAATTATAACCAAAGAGTCAGAGAACCTAAAACTAATGTTGGGAGGCAATGTGTTGGCTGTTGAAATGCAGGTATGGACAATGAGGTGATGTACAGCAACATACAGTAAAGCCAAATAGAGATTAATTCCTTGGGAAGAGTTAGCACATCCAAGTGAGAGGAAGTAAAAACTCTTAATTGGTTCTCATAAACGTCTCTATGTTCTAATAAATTCACAATGTCAATGCATCTTTCCAGTGAAAGGAAAAGCAGCCTCTGTGGAAATAAGAATACAGTCATTATTTATAATATGGTTGTGCTGTGAGATCCTGATTTATACTGAAGCTCCACCATTGTCAGACATGGATATAGAGAGAGTGGGAAGGATTTTCTATCACTTTCTTAGATCTAAATCTAATTTAAGCACTGCAAGTTCTCTCTGTATTCAAAGAAGAAAATTAGCCGAATGGGAAAGAACAGGAATGGCAGTTTTAAGTACTTGGTTTTGTGTAAATTCTGTTAGATTAGGTGCTTGCATAAGCCCAATGCACTTAAATGACCTCTGCAGCTTCTCCTCCCCTCAAATAACTGGTCAAAATAGCCATTTTGATAGATCACTGGAAGATCGTTGTCATGATCTTTCTGATTAAAAAAAAAAAAGGAGCCAAAGTTTCATGACTTTTGTGGAGTTCTATGTTCTGCATTTCTCCTCTACCTAAACCCAAACCTTTTCATCTGCTTGTACTTTCCTTCAGCTTCCTCCTCCTTATTTCACTCAAGAATCAATCTAGGAGCAGGACAGAGGTCTACCAGGGCCAGATTTGATCTCTGGCTGTAGATCTGCTACTGAGCATTACCAGCATTACAGATCCACCAGTCACAAATTCTTTACTCCCAAATGTTTTTCAGAGCTTAGGAGATCAGGCTGGATGTTTCCAAATAAATACAATAATTTATCTGAATTGTAATATCTCATGAAACCAAACTTTACACTGAATTTTTGCTTCTAGCAGTGGCTACTATTTTCCTGCATTCTCCAGTTTGGATACTATTGAGTAGTGTAGGAAACCAAACTTTGGCGGTTGTACTAAACAAGCCTAAACAAACTATATGTCATTTGAATGTCAGCCATCACCAGCCTAAACCTCGCTAAGGAAGAGGGATTTGATAGGACAAGGGTGAATGGCTTTAAGCTGTGGAAGGGGTGGTTTAGGATGGGTGTTACGAGGCTGCTGTGGGGCTCTCCCTGCACAGGGAAGGGTGAAGAACTTCAAGAAAAAGAAGGTGGCTTTGGGAAGGAATGAACTGTAGGAAAGATGGATGATTGGCCTTGGGGGGACTGAAAAAATATTCACAGATTGGATTTAGTGCTTTGGGATTTGGAGCTAAAAAGAGACAGCCTGTATCAGGAGACAGAATGCTAGTTCTTGCTAACGCCCAGCAGGACTGAATGCCCTCAACTATCTGAAGAGTTCAGACCAAGTGATGGTGGTGTTTGGGAAGTAGGTGGTTCCAAATAGATGATATTGGAGACAAAGCCATGATGCTTTGGAGCTGAAGGGGATGAGAGTGGGAGTCTTAATAATATTAAGAAAATTTTCAGCATGGTCTGTAGCCATCCTGCAAGTTGGTGGGTCTGTTCTCCTCACTGTGCATTATATACCTATTGTGTTTGCTAATGATATCCTGACAATCAACATGCCTGGGCTCAGAAGTGAGTACACGATTGAGTATTTATAGCACAGACAAATTACAGCTGAAATGAAGAAGCCCTTGGAGAAGTGGAGGGGGCGCAAAGACCTTCTGGCCTGAATAAGAAATGCTCCAGCACGAACATGACAGTCTCTGCACATCCACACTTGAATGGGGAAGAAAATTTACTTTGACAGCTCAGGAACAGTAACTGGCAGCAAAACAACAGGTCTTGTAAATAGGCCAAGACAGATCTGTTCTGTAAGCTGATTATGTTTTTGTACTTCTAAGTAATTATTAGTTATGAAGAAGGGCTACAAATGTTCTGAGCGCCTTGAAGGCATCCCCAGCTCTGTTGTGGAGAAATGTGCTTATGCAGCTGTTGCTTTCATTATTGATAACAAGGTTGGTTAAGGTCTTCACTTCTTCATTGCCTTGTACAATTACTGGCACCGTGGGTAGCACCGGAGAGACAATTTGCATCACAACAGTATGAAGTAGAATTTTGGCTTATGTGATGGTTCTGATGAGGCAAACGTGCAGGAGAGAGAAATGAGGCTGGGCAACATTTCAGTGGAGGTCAAGGAGTCACCAGATAGGTTCCAGTGATTGCATTTGCCCTTTCTCCTCTCACTGTTCTCAGTAGTCTTATGCCGACTAGGGGAGACGCACAATCCAACGTTCTGCTCAGCTTGGCCCTGTATGTGATTTCTCAGGCACTTTGTGCATTGTGAAAAGTACACAGGTAAATCTGCCCAGGGTTGGAAATGGTGGGCAGAGAGCAGGGTGCAGAAAATCTTATGGTAGAATTTGGCTTATCACCTATGTTGTGTACAAGTTTAAGGGTGTGATAGGCTAAATTTAAGTAAACAGTACTTAAATGGATGACTTTAGTGGTACACCACAGATCTCTAATCTTCCGTCTCACCTGCTCTGCCAGTAGTTGTAAGCCTCAGTAACATTATGATTCTGCTGTTAGGAGTTTTAGTATTTTAAAGCCAGAAGTCAAAGCCCTGGCTTGTCTGACATTCTGCATAGCAGATAACGCATTCCAGACACTGTTTCCTATGAGTCTAATCACATCCAGTTTGCTTTCTAATTTAAAGAGTCAGCCATTGATTAATGCAGTATACCCATGAATTATCCTCTTGATGTTTAGTTATATGCAGGTTAGATTTTATTTTCAGAGTGAGTGTGGCTGGCTTCACTTCTCAGACATGACATCTGGTATTGCTTTTTCTTCTGCTGCTCGCATTTTCTAGTCTCAGCTATCTCCTCTCTCAGCTGTTAATTATAACTCATGAACAACATGTCTTCACTTTGAATATCTTGCTAGACTGAACTCTTTCAGTTTCTCATAAGAATAATGGATCAAAGAACCTAAAGGGTGGATGTATAATTAGCTCTGATATGACTAAACAGTGGGAGTTACAGCACGTCAGAAGGTTTCAGTACTGGCCCCAACAAGAAAGAACAAAAGTGAGTGGGACACATCATTTGCACTTTGTTCCCTTTGCTTTTTCTTTTTATGTTTTTACTGAGAGGACTCAACCTCACTTCAGATCACCTAACTCACCTGGTGCTCTGGTTGTGCATGGACAATATCCTAGTCCTGCTACAGTAAGCACTGTCGCTGTTCAGAGAACTCTGATGGACATTTATAAGAGATGAAGGAATAAAGACAAGTGGGAGAATAAGGCACGTTGTATAGTTTGCATTTCATGTGTCATGTTTACTTAGCACAATCCCATATTGGGAATACAATGTCAGCACAATATTTCATAATCCTTTGTAATTCAACAGAAAGGTGGAGAGATAAAGAAGAACAAAACAGACTTCCAGCCAAATCACATCATGACACAGATTTATTTTTCTTTTTCTTATTATTTTTTATTTTTTAAGAACATTTTTTCATTTCTCTTTTAGATGAACAAATCCCTTTTCTGTACATGACTATGTATTTTTGATTTTTGTCATTATTCCTCTGGTTTATGTCTCTGCTGGATATATCTAAATGTAAATCGCCCTCACTTTCATACCCTCCTGCATATACAGTCACAGCTGGTCTATAGGGACTTTATGCATAGCAATACTCAGACAACCCTTTTTCTAAGGGTTGGACACCCTTAGACACTCGGACACTGGTAGAAATGGCATGACCCTCCTTCACTTCTAGGACTGAGAGAAGGTGTTAACATAACACCCCCTAATAACTTCTTAGGTGTTTAATTTGAATGCTTCTGTGGTTTTTTTTTTTTCTCTTTTTTTTTTTTTTTTTCCTCTCTCCCCCTATAAATAGTTCAATTGTATTCCTCTCCCCATTCATTTTTTGTGTGACTTTACCTTTTGGCCCTTTTCCCACCTGTTACTCTCCAGCATCTGCCTTAGTGGTTCCACAGGTGCAAGAATTTCTCCTATGTGTGGCTGATCATGAATTGCTGATCGTCTGTGTGATTTCCCCTCTTCTCACTTGCCTGCAGTATGAAGAGAAAGGAAAGCCCCTAAGAGAAACTGCAAGCAATGCAGCACATCATGAAAATAGAGCCAGAGTTCCTAAACTTCTGTATTTTCAAAACTGAACTAGTTATAAGAAGAAAAATTGGGTCATATCCAGTATGGCTGTGGTACCCAACATTTGTCTTTGTATGATGGTACCTGAAGAGGCCAAAGCACAAGAGCATTTGTAATAAATAGTCACATCACAATTAAATATGAATCCAACCATATCTGGTGCTTAAAGTCTGGAAGCCATCTCCCCTTTTTCCTGTTTGTGAGGCAGGTGGAAGGTTTTCTTTGCCTACAATATTAGGGTTGCCCAGAAATAAACCCATAGGCTCCCCCAGGCATAACTGTGAGCAACAAGTTTGAGTTGAAAGGTCTTTTTACAGAACAAATTTTGTGTTACGTATAGTGGCAACAGTTCCTTTCTTGATTGGAATGGCAAACTGGAGCCCCAGGGGTCTTTGTAGTCTGAGCTGTGAGCCAAGGATATATCACATGCTGGTGGCATGCTCTCCTCTTGAAGCTGGCTGTGTTAACACCTCTGCAGCACAGGACTCCAAGGGTTTCCTTTGCACCTGCAATAAGTAATTTGGCTGTGAAATGCATGTATTTAAGCTGCTTTTTTTTTTTTTTTTTCTTCCCCTGTGTTAAGGAAATACTTTTCCACCAGGAAGTTTTGCCACTTTTGGAGAACTACCTGCTGAGTAAAGGTGAGTCCTTATGCCTCTTGGAAGCCATGACATGCAATGAGAATTGGAAAGACCCTGGCTTGAGTGCTGAGAGGCATAGCCTCTCTCTTGGCTTCTCAGCCCTCAATTTGTCCTCATAGTGAGGCACAGTAAGTAGCTCTGCAGCCATGGGAGTGTGCAAAGGTGGAAAAAGTGGAGGAGGCTGATAGTTACAGTTGTCATCAGTCACTAACCAGGACTCACTTTCTTTTCCTAGTTCCTCATCTATAAAATAACTTCTCTAAGAGCAATCACGGGCTTTGAATTTCATTACTGCTGATGCATTTTGTAATAGCTCCCGACACTACTTTCTCAACTGATAATTTAGTTAAGCTCTCTGCTGCACATGCTAATGCTGCAGTGTGGAGGCAGTGGAAAATTATTTAATAAAACTTAATGCTGCTTTCATTTCATGGTTGTTATATCAAATATTAGTCATTGCTGCGAATCATTCCTTGAACAGTGCTTTCTTATCATCCAAATGCATTTGGCCACCGTTTCTTTGAAATGTAGCAGCATCTTGGGTGGTAAATGAAGGCAGCTTTCATTTTATTCAGCTGTGAATCTTCATAAAATCATAGATCTTGATCTTAACAAGCAGCACTTACTGGCTGTACTGTGTATTCAGCATAAAAGATGTTTTAGTTGAAGTCTCATGGATGAATGTTAAGACTGAAAAACCTTTGAAGTGGTTCTGTTGTAGATGAAGACTTTTTTTTCCACCAAAATAGTGGTTTGTGCTTGACTCAAAGTTAACAGACTTTCTATTGCTCTTGGACTTTGAAATGAAAAGGCTCACGTGCATCCTCTCTCCTTTGTGGATGCCTGATGGATAATCAGATGTGAGCTCATGCTTCAAACCCTACATCAGCTGGGCACTGAAAGACTTTCATCCAGATGTTTATTGTCTTGAAACTTACAGATTCTTTTTTATACTTAACAAAATGTTTAATGAAGTGGGATTCAAATCTGAAAATGCTCTAAAAAATTAGGACGCGGTCCTGACTCAGAGCAGCATTCAAAGTCTTTTCCTAAGAGATCAGATGGAAAGCTTTTCTCCATGGTCTTGAGTCAACAGTGCTGTGCAAAGGTGCTGCTCCCTATACTGATGCTGCAGGAGCACCACACCAGCAGCAGAAACAGCCATTCTGGGGAGGTGAAGCAGGCTGGGAGCCTTGTGAAGTGGCAGCATGGTCTGTGTTCCTGGAAAATATCCAAACAAAGTCCGAGCATCTGAGTAGTGTGTTTATAATTAATAGACAGATGCCTGCAATGCTTTTGTCTCTTGTTCTGCCTGAATTTATAAGAGCTTATCCATCTCTTTGAAACCTTTCTGTATTTGTCTGTTCACACGAACAAAACTTTTAAGCCCAATAACTTTGCCACTGTAACTTAAAGAGCCTGGGTGACATTTATTTTCTCCATGTACTCACTGTTATTAGCATTACTTTGGTGAAAATCAACACCTTCCTGCTTCTGCTGTTCCATTTAGAAGGACAGAGTTAGGCTATGCTTTTAGGGTAGAAAAGCACTGTTTTGTGTTAATGTCTATATCTATGCCTGATCTATATCAAGCCTGAAATAGTTTTTAATACTAGAGTGATGTTTCATGATCTATCCTGTTTTCCATGTCTATTTGTTGTTTTTTTTTTTTTCCCCTTATAACATTCCAAAGCCTACATTTTTGCAATCAGGCAAAACCTGCTTGAAACTGATGCACTGATATGTACTGCACCCAGCAGGCAGCACTCCATGCACCTGCTGTGGCCTGGCCTGTATAATAGTGCTGTCGTTTGCACTCTACACGGCTTGGCCAGCTAGACTGACATGTGTATATTGGGAAATGGAAGGAGCCACCTGCTATCGGTAACATGCACTTTCAGGTTAAGTGCACTGAATGGACTGTGCTCACAGTCTCAAGGATTGATACGACAGTTGTGAAGGACAGGGTGTCATTTGCCATTTGTTGGTGTGGTTTTGTATTCCAGTCTTAATGAAGGTTAATTTCATTTGTGCTTTCACACGAAATCTGTGTTGCCAAGAGCTTCCTAAAGGAAGTGTTTGTGTGTTTGTTGTAACTGTGCTCCCCAACTTCAGAGAGCCATCTGAACCTGCTTTTATCTCAGCTTTTCATTAAGTTTTCCCTTGGAAACGCCAATATAAATATGGAAACCCTTCATTTGCTTTCTACTGTGTGTGTGTCTTAAGTAAACTCTCACTGTGGGTGACTGGGAAAGATGCTTTGTTACCCTTTCAGCATCCATTACGCCTCTGCATGAAGGGGAATGTCTTCTCTATGCAAATGAGAAGTCTCTGAAGGCTCAGTGGACTTCCTGAGAAGTTAAGAGAGTTAAGCAGAAATTAGATTTCTTATTATTTCCAATTCAAACTGGATTTAAACAGAATTTATTTGTAAAATGATGAAAATGTCTTCCTCAGGAATAATTATATCTGCATAATAATTGTCACTTGGGTGTGACTATCTTTGTTTTCCTCTACAAATTCCACTTCTACATGCCTTGAGGGTTTGCTCCTTCATTGTTGCTGATTGTGTGAGGACAAGGTAAGAGAGTCAAGAAGTCTGTCCCATGTTATGTCTTGTAAGAGCATGCAAGGATCAGCTCAGAGCCTGCTGCCCGTCCCGAGGCAGTTTTCTTCATCCAACTGAAAATGCTCTCCATAACCTTTTTTCCCTAAAATTCATTGCCATTCCATGACTCAGGTTGTAAAGTTGATATTGTAAGGAAACCAAATCTTTTTCCACTCTCTTTCAGTTAATTTCTATTTGGAGTAAGATGTGTAGGAAGAAATAATATCTTTATTCTTACTGAAAGAATAGAAAAACTTATGAGTGCAGAATTATTTCTCAGTGGTGATGTACCATGTGGGGTAGCTGTGTCTGCCTGCAGACTGATCTCTTTTCTTCTTAATGCCATTTGGGCACCTCTTTGGATTGTGAGGATGGCTGAGTGTCCGAGCGCTGTGTCTGAAACAGTGTTTTCAGAAGGGCTGTGTGCAGTTACCCCAGGCTTGTGGCTATGCTGAGATTCAAGGAGTTACCCCCTGACCGTGCCCAAGACCTTGTTTCTCCCTTGGGCTGTGCAGGGTGCTGCATGCCATTTGGATTGCACGCCAGGCATGCCTGCTTTCCAGCATACCTTGTGGTGTTAGGGCTGTGGGATCCTTTGGGATAAGTACAGATCTATAAATGTACAATGCGATTACTACAGTATTGTTTTAAAGGTCAACCTTCCATATTTGCACGACAGGGTTGCGTGTGACTGTCCGCCTCAGATGATTTATGTGCACCAGGATTGCGTCAAGATATTAATAGCGGTGATTAAATAAGGCTGGGGAAAGTATTTTATCTCTGCAAATAGTAAACCCTCTTTTATATTTATAATTCTATAATAAAAGGAAAGTTTAGTAGGAAAAATGAGCACGTCTTCAATGTGGGACTTGTGGGAGTTTTTAACAATTTCAAAGCAAAATCCAACCCTCATGGAGTCAGACATCTGTAGGGGAAAGGGTAGCTTGTCTTTTCTGACTAAAGGAGCGCAAACACAAAGAGCTGCCTGAATTTTACATCTGTAAGTTGAACTGTAACCCAAAGCAAATCAGCAGCAATAGCATTAGAAGGATTTGGTTTCTTCAGATGCCAATGACATTCACAATTCTGGAGGCTGGAGAGAGAAGGAGAGAGGATGCTCCTAGAGGGTTTAAAAATTAAGAAGGCTGAAAAGCACCATGTGGAATTTTGAAAGAGAGTGTAGGCACTTATTGGCCTCAGAAATATGCATTCAACAATGAGTATCAGTGCTGGATGATTTACAGACCCAAAATCCCATTAATGCAGGCATCACACATTATAAAATTCCCTTTGTAGATATAGAGCACAAACTACAAGACCAGTAAATAATCAACAGACCCTAAAAAAAGGACAGGGATTAAACTCATCCATCACTAACTAACACATCTGTAGCAAATCCAAAGAAAGAAAGAAAGGAGGGGGAAGATAAACATTTTTATCATGTACTTGTTGGTCATTTATTACTGAGTGTGTGAAGGGCTAGTATCAGTATCACAGCTGGAAACAGAGAGAAATGACAAAGCAAAGGGCAACCTTTCCCCTCTTTAAAATGGATCTCAGGCTTGGCAGAGAACTCAGAAGTTATGATTTGTGCCAATTCAAAAATCGTGCACCCAGAGTGTGCAGCTTTCCCTGCAGCCATGTGGTCCTAGAACAGGGTCAGACTCAACCTGTCTAGAGTTTGACCTGCTGGATCAAACACTACCTGTTGCTGTGTGTTCACAAGATCTCGAGTACTTTGATGTCTGCAGGGGCCGTGGCACAGGATTTTGTGTTATCTGAGTCACTTGGCACCATGCCTCTTCCAAGGGACTCCTCTCTCAGAAACAGAAACAGTCATCACCAGCAGCTCTGATGCTGGTTACCCTGCACAGAGCTCACAGGTATGGGGCTGTAACTCTGCTGAAAGGTGAGCCATGCCAGGATACCACAGCTGGGCCCAGATTGCTCCCCGACGAAGGTCTCCCTCCTGCTGCTCTGTTCTGGTGCTGACATCACCTGTGCTCATGCTCTTCTCCAGTGCCTGGTGGCATATTTCCTGTTAGACCCCAATTGTCCAGGCCCATACAGCAAGAGTTTGAAGGCTGTAAAAAGAGTACAGTGCTGGAAGGTTAAGAGATGCTGATGAAGAAGCTCAGGAACAGCTGTTCAGAGGACCCCTTGCTCATGCAGGTTGGTGCTGCAGGGCCTGAGCTCTGCTCGTAGCACCTCTGCACAGTGCAGGGAATTTCCCTGAGACAGGGAAGGCTGAGTGGGATTTTGTGCAATAGCCCCAACTCCCATTTCGTCAAACAGCCTGCTCAGAAAATCCAGCACAGCTCAGTGAGCACTGGGTTTTTCTTCATAGGCACCAACTACACTGCTCTAATAATGTTGCCCTTCATGTTTAAAATGAAATCTCCTTTTATTTGGAGATCGTAATTTGTTTATTTTCTTCACAAAGCACACCCCCATAAGTACGACAGCATATTGCAAAGCATTCTCTTAAATAACCAAACCAAGCCATTCCGATAAATGAAACAGGAGTGCTTTATGGTGCAAATCCTTATTTTCATTGTGTTTTTCCAATTATTGCTTAATTCACAAAGTTCAGTAGCCCACAATGGGTCTCTCAACCGTTACTGCAAATGTGTGCAGTTCTGCTGTAGGTAAAATTCCATGATAGCAAACTCAAACAAGAAAAGTAGCTGCTTCACTTTCTTCCAAGCTTTCCCTCTCCTCGACTCCTCTTGGCACTCAGGACTCTGTGCTCTTCCTTCTGCAAGGGCTTTGAGGAACTCACTTTTGTGTACTGCTACGGGATGCTTTGGAGAGCTCAGTGTAAAATCAAAGCGAGATGGGACTTGCTCCAGGTTTGAAATCCTGAGTCTTTTTCAGCATCTAGAATGAATGGCCTTGTGGCTTGTGGGCCTTCAAGAGTCAGCTGTGTGCAGTGCTGCTGTCTCCAGCAGGGGAGGAGTCTGGCATCCCTGCATCTGTACTGTGCTGTACATATCAGAGGGATGCTGGGATGATACACTTCAAAATCTTTTCTGGGAAACTGTGAACACCTAGGGGAAACAAGCAGCCTATTCCTCCTTTTCTCTCTCCATTTCTTTTTCTCTCCATGCTCTCTGTTGTTTCTTTTCACCCCTTTCTTCCATCTCTCTTCTCTTTCCATTCTCCTCCTCTGAGCTGTCTGAGCAGATCACAAGCTGACTGGATCCCCTCCTGCAGCTCCTGCACTGATAGTCAGAAAAACAAGAAGTAGCCCCATGGTGCTACATCAGAAGCCACTTTATTTGCCAGAGGTATATTACTGTGGAGTATCAAGGAAGCAAAAGTTTATTTGAAGGAGCTAAGTGTAAACATCATCTTATAGATAACAACTTAGACACTGCTTTGGCTTGTTATTTTATAAGGAAAGAGAGGTCAAACTCCACAATTGAAGAAGCTTCTTTAATCATGGGCTGTGTGAGGATCTGCTGTCAATCCCTCCTAATATTTTCTGAAACTGTTCATCAATTTCAAAAATATTTGATGGAGCCACAAGGTCTCAAAGATACAATTCCCATAACATTCATAACAATAGATGGACAATAAAATCCTCCCTCCTGTCTAAGGTGAAGCAAATTGGCATGTAGTCAGTTCTCATTTGACTCTTAGGAGCCCATGTAGACATTGTCAGTGCTTAGGTAATGGGAATGCTTCCACCAAAGCCTGTACCTTCCCTATCCTTGGGGAATTTGGTCAAGCTCCAGATGCAGATAACAGGGCTGCCTGTTATTCTTGTTATTATGCAAATTTCAATAAAACTGGGAAATTTCCAAAAGAAATCAATGTAATTTGCCAGGAGATTTTATGGACCTCTGCAGAAAATCCGTAGCAGTAATGGATAGGAAAAGAGAGGGCCAACTCATTAGCAAGAAGACAGAGTCTGAATGGGAATGAGGGCAGCGGCAAGGGAAAGACTGGAATATGGGAATTAAACATTTCAACTTGCTTAAAAAGTCAAAGTAACGGTCTGAGGCAGAGTGGTACTTTTATGTTGCCAGGTGTAAGAAGAAAAGGATGAAGTCTTTTCAAGGCTCCGAGGCAATTAGATCCAAGGCAATGGTCAGAGAATAGCATTTTGGTCCAAAGGAAATGCTGACATCTGTTCCCATCCTGAACTAGGAAGATAAGTCCCCAAAGTGAAATGGAGGAAGGAAAGTCCCTGCCAAGGCTCTGTGTGGGCATAGCAGATTGGTTGCATCCTGCACTGGAGGAGATGCCAAAAGAGAATGGGAATATTCTTCGCTCTTTCTCCTTTGTCACTACACTGTTCAGAAAGAAGAAGGGGGAGGTCAGTGCAGAAAAACCTCAGAGAGAACTGGGAAATCATTTGTTGTTTCCAAAACTTGAAAAAAAAAAAGGAAGTGCAAGATGAAAACTGACCTAATTTACCTATTTGCATCTTGTCTTGTCCCAACTTTACCAAATCTCATCTAAGAGAGTGGCTCTAACTTGGTTTTTCTAGTCCTGCTCACTAAAAAAGAGTAAACATTTACAGAATTGTTCTGGAAACCTGATCAGAAATTGTTGATGAACCAGCATAAAAATGGGGGAAGCTGAATAAACATAAAATAGCTGTGTTAAGTGTCTGACTCTGAAGGGCCATAAAATCTATTTTGGAAAGTTCAGCTGAACGTTTAAGCACCAGGGTACTTTAAGTAACTCAGCTTCTTTTACAGGCATTTTAAAGGAGCCTTGAAAAGAACAGGAGGATTGCTTAAATTGCTAAAAAATCTCTAGGATGTAATGCACTGACTCTCTCCTATGCCAGCTTAGGCACCCACTATTACCATTACGGCACTAAGCTCCTTTCCAACTTAAACGAGAAGGTTGAGGTTCATCCATGGCTGACAGATAACACAAAAGCAAGCTGGCTGATGGTCTCCAAAGAAATCTGAAGTGTGGGATGAGGGCTTTGTAGCCTGTAACTTTATATATACAGAAACATGCAATTCTGACTGAAGAATGAAGATAACACAACCCTTTTGCTTTTCTCACTTAAATTTTCAGTTCTCACTCATCCTTCACTCCTTGGAGAGAGATGTATGTATTTGCAGAAAAAAATATGGCCCTTAATTGGAACAGCTCAGCCAGTGATAGTAAATGTGATAGCTGCACTCTTGAGATGTCTTGAATATTTACTACAGGTTCATTGATAATAAAATATTTGCAAAATCATAGTATTCAGAGGCACTGAATCTTTTTTTTTTTAATCATAGTAACCCTTAACAGCTGCATGTTGCAGGATATGAACAGTTGTATTGTATGAAGCTGAGTTTGAGTACTTTTTTTGGTGAAACACATTCAGTTTAAGACAATGCAGTTTTTCACTCAGCAGTTCCACTGCTCATCTTAAGCATGTGCCATATATTTAATCTCAACAAATTAAATCCCAATTCCTCTTTTTTTCTTCCTTGAGGGGATGTGAGCATTGAGATGCAATGTTCCATCAGAGTCCTTTCCTGAACAAGCTGTTTAAATCCCTCTGTATGCTTGGAATATGTATATTCATCGTGGGTTTCCAAAGGCTAGATCCTGAAATGTGCTGGTATTTCTAGGGTAAGGCCAGTCTGAAAAGAAAGTTACCCCAACCAGACATCATCCCAGTCTCCAGCTCACTAATTAATCTGAGCAGTTTTCCTGACATTCAAGTGCTGTGAAGACATCAGGTAGTTCACACGTGTGTACACGTTCTATTAGGAAGAAATTGTTCACTCAGAGGTTGGTGAGGCCCTGGCACTGCTGCCCAGAGCTGTGTGTTCCCCATCCCTGCAGGTGTCCAAGGCCAGGCTGTGGGGGGCAGCCAGCCCAGGGCAGGGGGTTGGAACTGCGTGGGCTGCAAGGTTCCATCCTGCCCAAGCCATTCTATGATTCTGTCATTCATGTCTGCGTGTATGTGATGGCCCTCAGAGAAATCAGGCTTCTCATGCTCATGATGCACCCTGTTGGCAGAGCAGCCCACTTCAGAGTGCAGCTTGCAGTCCTACCACGGGACTTGGAGGTGAAAAGGTCGTGTAAATATTTGTTATATGGTTACAACCAACTGCTGACAAGGAGTTTAAGTGTGGTGGTGGTACCTCTAAGATGAGGGTGAAAGTGCTATTGAGAGATAGTCCAGTGGGCTGGTTGTAGCAGCCTCTGGTTATGGGGAAATCAGGAGGAGTTGTATTGTGAGAGTAATCCTACATCTGGTTCTGTTATAGTTATTTCGTGAATAAATGAATGCTCTCAGATCTGGTGCTATCATTCTCCTTCTTCCTTAAATGAAAGCCTTTTAATAAAAGACAGCCTGATGTGGAAAATGTACCATGCTGTTCAGCATGCTATTCAAAGCATTCCTTACCCTTTCAGTAGAAAGCAATTTAGAGAACGTACCATGTTCTTCCCGTTCTTCATTTTATCACTGACAACCAGATAATAGAAATGTTCTGGAACAGTCATGGTGCTTCTGGAGATGATGTATGAGAAGGAGAGGGAGCAGCTCGAAGCCTTCAAGACAGATGTGCTCTGCAGAACCAAGAGGCAGAAACACACTGCCTGGTGAATGGTACAGGGCAGGAAGATTACTTGAAAGCATCTATTGCTTTGCATTAAGCGTATCAGCCAAAAATGCATGTTTTCTTTCAACTTGGAAGAGGGATAGTGACTGCTCAGCACTGTGGTTTCAGTTTGTATCTGTTCAAACCCAAGCATTACGACCCAGAAAACAGTAATATTAAATCTAAGAGCAACATTCGGATTATTATAAGCCAAGAAAAGCAAAGAATATTCTTATACTAGCTTGTATTAAAGTTGGGAAAGGAGTTTTATTCTTCTAGAACTTTGTAAAGAGGTGGACTGAGTTGCTGCTTGGCAATTTCTACATTGCTCTGTGCCTCAGTCTCTCTAGTGGTAAATAGTTCTGGACTCCTTTGTGATGCAGAATGGGCCTTTGATTATCCTCAGGGCCCAGCTGGTTGCTCTGCAGCTGCATTTGGAGCTGATGCTCTAAGGGAGCTGCTCTGACCACACCTGATTGATGCCATGCTGCCTGATGGTGCTTCCCATGCACATGTGCTCTCAGAAAATAAGGTCAGTTGCCACCGGGGAAACTACAGCTTGAATTGATTTAATTCATTTATCGACTTGTGAGTGCATTCGGCTTGGGTTGGTAACAGATCTGTTAGGCACTGAGGTGCTGTGTGAGACAGGATGTAGTTGTGTCTTGTTTCTGTGTCTTATGCCTGCACAAGCAGGAAGGTGTGCAGTGGAGGGGTTGCTAAGTGAACAGAAGTGTGAATGTAGTCTGTCTTCCAGTTAGGCTCAGGAGCTGGCCTGGTATTCTGAGCTAAATCAGTACTGTTGCTGCATACTTTGCTGAGTTCTCTGTTGTAATGCACATGGCCTCAAGGCTATTTTCCTCTGTGTGCGTGCGTTTGTCTGTTCAGTTTGATTTGTATTCATCTTCACAACAATTAATGCTGTTCTGATGATGTCTGTGGGTGCGTAAGGAGTTGATGGTGCACAGAGAGTTGAATTCAGTGATACTTGGGACCAACTTGGGATATTTTATGATTCTTTCCTAGAGATGACTCGGTCTTTCCTGCCTGATTATACAGCTACGTGCTGCTTTCTCAGGCCACAAGCTCTTTCTGCTGTCACGTATGGTTGAGAAAGTTTTCATCTGGTGTAAGTTGTTATAGCTCCTTTAACCTTAGTGGATCTGGGAGACATTCTATTGGTCAAATTTCTGCCCATGACATTTTATAGAAAGTTTAATTATTTTATAGTAAGTCTAAATAAATGGACTGGTTTTCAAAACTGCTCAAGTTATTTAGAAAGTCAGGCTTTTTTGAGAGTGGTTGGGACTGAAGGGTGCCCAGGGGTCGGTGTGTGGCTGACCCAGCATTGCCTGTTAAAAATTCTGCAGACAAGCCTCTATGTTTTTCTGTTGTTCTTGTTGTCATTTTCACAATTCTGTAATTTTGTAGGTTTTACTCTTGTTCACTTGTTTTGGAAAATGCCTCCTGAATATCCTAAGTTGTTTTGAAAATGGTACCCAAGACAGCCAAACATACTCTGAGAAAGCCTTCTTGTATGAGGGGAAAACCTAGGATTAGAAAATGGTGTAAGAGTTGTCTCTGGAAGGGACAATGCAAAGTGTAAGAAGACTGCAGTGGAAGAGATGTGGAGAGAAACAATGCAATGCATCAGCATCCCCTCGCTGCTGCCCTGCCCTGTGAGCCACCTATGCACAGGCAGCTGTTCTCACAGCGTTGAGTCCATGCAGGCCCACGCAGAACCCCAGCCACAGCAAGTCTATAGTTAGCAAACCACAGGGGATTTTGCTGGTATTTGAGTATGGTCAGCAGGTCGTGCTGTGTTTGTGATTATTGTTAGCTTTGTTAGAAAAGCAAAACTGTTGCGACTTAGTTTGAGTTAACACTCTGCCAGCTTAATATCTTACACGAAATCCACCATGAAAAGTAGTTCAAAGTTCTGTGCTTGTGTATGCTTCTGTGTTTGAGAAACTATTAAACTTCTTTGATGTAGTGACAGAAGGTTAGCATATCTGCAGAGAGAGAGAAACTGCCGGTGTTTTAGCAATAGATTAGTTGATGCTGAAAGCTAAAGGTCTCCTCTATATGCTTTAACCTCCTAAAGCAAGTTGGGAGTTAGAATATCTAATCTGAAAAGGTTGGAATGAGTGCTTAAACAGCCTGAAGGCACGGGCTAAGAGTTTCCAAAGGTGATGAGGAAAAAGTAGATTCTGCTGTGCCAGCAAACAAAAGTTGCAGACAACAGAACTTGCTGCAGAGAAGTGTAACTTGTGCTCCAGCTCCCAGAGGCGTTGAGTCGGTGCACATACAACTTTTACGTCCAAGGAGAAATGAGCAAATTTGCAGGCTTAAGCTCTAAAAAGTGCCGATGCTGATGTCACATGTAGTGATGTCAATGAGTGGTGCACAAGATCTGTTCAAATAATATCCAGAGAAAGCTATTTAATGCTTTCTGATATAGCTTGAGCTGTCTTCCTGAACTTACTGTCCCACCTATGCTTAGGGATAAGCTTTCCATTCATTCATGAAGTCCTCAATTCACCTACTCTACAGAAACCAGATATTCAGTTAATCCTGAACGTGTTGCTCTTAAGGTCATGGAACTCATCAGCGGCAGTGAGAGCTCTTAGGCTACTCTTGTGCCTCCTTTCTGCATCTCAGGACTGTAAAATAAATCTGATTTTGTTCCATTTGATTTGACCTCTTTTTGTTTGTTGCACATTGCACTAAGATTTCATGAGAAGTAGGTGGGTTTTTTTTCCTACTGAACTGGGTCGCATTTCCCTTGTCATGCATAATCCTTTATTATACCAGCAGAATTATTATACAGAGTATATTTAATTTTCCACACACAATGTAGACAAGCACTCACAACAATTTATGATGGCTTTTAGGAAAGTAAATATTTAATTTTTGAACACATACATTTGTTCTTTGTTAGTAGATACAGGACTAATTATTCCCTGAGTATTGTAACAAAGTTAAAGCAGCACACTCATTGTGTACTTGTAAAATGCATATGCAATTGCAACAAGGGAGGAGAAAAATTCCATTATGGAAGGGGAGCGTTTTTTCTAAACTCCTGCAATAAAGCAATGAAGGAGATGCAATGTATAGGAGGAATTCTTACAAGAATCTAGGCATGGGAAGTTAAATTTGGTGAACAGCCACTACATGACTTAGAACAGCCTTTGCTAATGCTGCAATGAATATTTCCGTTTGGATAAAGTGAATTATTAAGCTTGCAGTAGTAGACTTTCACTGAGGTTGTTTATATAGTCAACACAATATATACAGTTTTTGAAGTGTCTAGAACTCAGGATGCTATCTATATAAGCAGAAATAGAGTGAAATAGCTCACTGTATCTGCTGGTGTCTCATGAAATACAAAATGGATGACTACAAGAACTGTTCTTATCTGAAGAAAAATGTGATTCCCATCTGTGTCATAAATTTTGCTAACAGAATCTCAGTCAGGAATATTGGTTATAGATTTCAAGTCCCCCACTCAAGAGCAGCAACTTATCTTCCTTCCTGCTAGCAAAATCATGTTAATAATTCCATCCCAGTGCTAATGCTGACATCCTGATTCCTGGTGTTGTGCTTTACATGTCTGGACCATCTTAAAGGTCATTGCAGCCAGTAAAAAGTGTTGTTGATGTCAATTGGGATTTGAGTTTTCCTTGTCCTCTAGTAGTATTGTAAAGATTGTAGGGTGGTACAAAGCAGCATGTCACTTGCGAGTTTGCACACATATACAAAAATCCTTTATTTACTCCTTTTTTTTTTTCTTTTTTTCTTTTTTCTTCTTCTTCTTCTTTTTCTTTTTCTTAGCACATGCAGAAAATGTTACCAAAACTTCTAAGGTCTGTTATTAAAGACAGGCAAAGATCTTAAGAAGCTTGAGGAATAGGCTAGCAAGAATCTCATCCTGAGGGCAAGCACAGCTAGTCCTGCCTCTGAGATACATCAGTATGGACTGAACAGGAGAGGCTCTGCAGAAAGGACCTGGGGTCCTGGTGGACCACAAAGTGCTTATGAGCAGTGTGTGTTTAGGGTGATAAAGCCTGGCTGCATATGACTGTAGCCAACAAGCCCATCATTAACCTCAGCTCTGCACTTGTGAGATTGCAACTCACAGTTAAAAAACTGTTCCAGGTCAAAATATAGGAGCACAGGAGTCCAGACAAGGGTCAATAAGATGTTCAGGAGACTGGAGTGCATGATGTATTGGGGGAGTCTAAGGGTGCTGAGTTTGTTTAGCTTGGAGAAGGTCGGCTAATGGGACTTCTAATTGCTGTCTTCCATTACCTCAAAGTGACTGTAGTGAAGCTTGAGTCAGACTCTCTGCAGCAGCATGCTGCAAAATGATGAGATAGTAGACATACATTCTGAGGAAAAAAATCATCAGAATGAAGGTTATGCAGCACAGAAACAGTTTCCCTGGAAAGGCTCTCCATCCCTGAAATGTCAGAACACAGCTGGCCATGGCCGCAGGCAGCACACCCTGTAATGGGAGTTGGCTCTGCTTTGAGCAGGAGGCTGGAGTAGGTGCTTTCAGAGGTCCATTCTCACCTCAATTATTCTGTGGTTCTTTGATTTTTATTTCAGAAAGCTGCTATTACCTCTAAAATGTTCTTACGGCACTCAATCCTTCAGTAAATATGTTCTATGTGGATATTTATAGTCCTGCCTGCTACCTTCAGTGAGAACAGAAAGTTCTGACTCCCATAAGGTCCCCACAGCTGCCAGCATTGATGGGGAATGAGCCTTCCCTCCCTCATTGGCAGCATCACTCTCGGGATGTTCCTTGGCACTGGCTCTGCAGGCCCTGTGATATCTATGGGTTTGTACAAGTGTCTGAAAGGAGCTAATTTTAAAAGAGAACTCTCTCTTCCAGGCAGTGCTGGTATCTGTGGGTGAGGTTGGGGGTTGGTTGGCTCTCAGGGAATGTGTTGAGCTGGGGGGATAAGAATAAAAAGGAGCTCGGTCAGCTGGCTGTGTCCTGACAGCCTTCAGGGCAAAACAAAAGGGAACTTTCCTATAGCTGCACCTGGTATCTGCCAGAGCTTTTCCCTGATTGCACTTCTGGGTACGCAGCAGCAAGAAATTCTCAGGATGGTTTGATTTCAACAGGGATGGCTTTTTTCCCTGCTGATATTTCTCTCTCGGCTGTATTCTCACTAATGAAATTGCCTGCTCAGTCTTAGGTTTGTAATCTAAAGTGAGTGCTATAGATTAACAGTTGTTGCTGCTTTGTTATTGAAATGGGAGTCGTGGGATCAATTTCACTGTTCCCTGCTTCATTATTTGCTTAAGACAATAGAGTCGTCTCTGCAAATTCTATTGCTTTGTGGATATTTTTAGCTTAATTATCATAGATATTAGCAACAATCAACAAAGATTTCCTAGGTAAGTGCTCCTACTCCTCAGATCACTGTTTTATAAAGGGACTTTGTACTTTCCACTTGCCTTCCTTTTTGTAGTCAATCCAGCCTGCTCTCAGCAAAAATAAACCAAAACAGTCAACACACTATATTTTGCAAAAATGCTAATGCTTTCCTAGTAACCTATTTGAAGAATTAAAGGGGTAGTGTTTCTTCTTCTCTACAAGAAGCTGAAGATGACAGCAAATGAACCTGTGTAGATAGGATGGAGAATTTTAGACTATTTAATCTTTGCTCATTTTATTCAAAAGTTTCAGAAGAAGCCAAGAACTTTGAATTGAACTTTCTGTAAGGCCTGGCTTATGTAAGGCGCACCTCTTCTGCAAAGTATCAAAGTTTAAAACAGCCATGTTGCACAGCTGGATTATTAATTCCAGCCTGACCAGGCAGTGATCGCAGATCCAGACCTGAGGATTCGCTGCCTGCAATAGAAGGAGTTACTGCTAAGTTCACAGAACCTGAAATAGAATAAAAATCTGCCCTGAGCTCTTGCCAATTTTTTTTTCTTTTTTTTAAGCCTTCAGTATAATTTATTAGGTTCCCGTTCTCCATTGAATATACTGAATTTTGGATCCCACCGTGAGTTTGTTTGAAGTTGGTTGGACAAGTCTATGCAGAATATGTAAACAAAATTCTCTCTGATCAACTGGAGCACAGCTGAGTATCCCAGCAGAATAAATAAATCAATCTGCAGTTTTGTTTATACTGCCTATCTTGTGTTTAAAATGTGGCAGAAAAAGTCTTATTAACATTTCTTAAGACTGCCAGGAAAAGTACAAGACAGCCTCCTGCATTTGAAGTACTGAAAAAAAAAGGGCAATTTTAATATCTAGTTTAATATAACATAAACATGTTTAGATTGCAGTCAACATTTTACCAGTCATTCAGATGATTTTTGTGTACTTTAAACATAATCACTGGAAATTCTTAAGCTCATTTTGTATCTGTTGAATTGCATCCTCTGCAACGTAATATTCTAAATTTTCACCTTTTCCCCTTCTGCTCTTTTCCCCTTCCTCCAAAGCCAGCTAAGACTGTGAGAAGGAAGGACCAATTCTACCTTCATTTTTAACAGATGCCAAAATATCGAGGTATAAGAGAGCAGTGAGAGCTCTATTTCAGCGCTGCACCTCTGATCTTGTACAATTTGCATGTGTTCTTTAGGCAGTTAGATGCTCTGCTGAATCCAGGCTTAAATTTGCCAAAGGATGCAAAGAATTTCATACACAAAATTCTTATTCCGTGTTGCTTCCATTGGGACGTCACCTTAATTGCTGTAGTTTTAATCTAGGCATTCAACTTTGGGGCACTTCTCAGTTAAAGTGAATATATCCTTTGTGTGTATATATATATATATATATCTCCTTATCAGACAAAGCCTTCCTCAGTAACTTTTTGATGCCCAAACAGATGTTGGCCATATGCAGGGGGGAAAGGAACGCACGCTTTTCATTTTTGTGGGTAAGATGGAGTGATGCCATGTTGTGTATCAGTGCCAAATACTGGGCTTGACAGTTAAAAACTTTAATCCACAGCCATTGCTGGCTGTAGCTGATGCTATCAGATCAATGGCTCTGATGTTCACACTCAGGCACCTTACCCATGTGGCACTGTGAGAGACGGCCCCCTCCTCTGTCTCTGCAGCCATGCAGCCTCCCTTGGCAATCCTCCACAGCTCATTTGCACATTTCTCCATAATTGTGCCTGCAGTAAAGAGTCTTTCTTCTTGAAAATGACAACAACCAAGATTTAATGAAAAGATTTAGCTTTTCTTTGATGAGACACTGGCTGTAATAGAATTGTCTGCCCGCATGGTCCCAGTGGTGCATAAAGAAATTTCAGTATGTTTGCCACATTAGCATTATTTGACCAGCTGAAAATTCAAGCCAAGGATGGCTTTTATTGGAAGAAAGCAAATAGGTTCTGGTTCTTTTCCCAATATTAGAACAAAAAGACATGAACATATCTGTAGGTGGTATGGAAATAAGCATTTGCTTGTGTATAGCTGTGGGGAATTAATAGCCCTAAATGATGATGATTATTTATTTTTGCTATTCTAGTCTAACTCATCACAAATCTGACATGCTAAAGACAACTTTTTGTGTAGCAGCTTGCAGTGGGGCAGTGGCATCTGCACAAAACAATTGCAGACTGTAAAGCTGACAACACGCACACATCAGTAAGCACTGCCTCACCTAATTTAGTGCCCCAGAAATACCACAGGCTTGCTTGGATAGCTTGGGTGCCCCGCTTTAGAGTGCTGGTTTGGTAGTCCAGGTTTTATCCTGACTCTTTGAAAGGGTCAAGAAAATGAAACTTCTCCAGAATTCTTCTCCCATTTGGTTTGACTCCTGTGAAACCAGTGTGTCTTTGTGGGGATGGGAAAGAGAATGATTTGCTCCCTCTGACCAGTCAGAAAGCTGCCAGCATGGGTCTGTCTTCATCAGTGCCCGGTCTCTGGGAGAACCTGCTTCTCTTATAGCACAGACAAGAGACAGAGTGGCTTTGGAGCTTATGTGGTGCTTGGATTATGCCTTCTCTTAGAGAAATCATTCAAACTATGTTACACTTGCTGATTTGTCCAAAAATATCTTTGCTTTTTTTGTGTTAAGTGCTTCCATATAAGAACGTGTCATTCAACAGGAAATCACAGATTTAGAGCTCTAACTTCAACTCATATTCTGAGTTTAAAATCAAACCACAGTTTTATCTTAAAGCAGATATTTTCTGTGTTGCCAATTTGCTCTTTACCTGCCAGAAGTGTGGTCCCTCTAGTATCCTTATTACAGATTCTTGACAGCTTTTGTCTTCATAATGACATCTGCCATTAAAAGTCCATGGTTTCTTTCCTTACATTAGTGCTTTGAATACCACATTATTTTACAGAACATAAATTAGGATTCCACAGTGTGCTATGGAAATGCCACTGGCCAATATGGATATTTTTCTTTCTATGGTTGGCCTCTATGTATGAATTATGAGAACTAAGAAAGTGCCTGCAACGAGAACCTGCCATGCGGTTGCTCTCCAGCATAGCCAGAAATAGCAGCCAGAGGTGGTTCTCTTTTCACCCAGCAGAAGATGAGTTTGCAGAGGTAACCACAAGCAATGTGTCCCACTGGAGGAGTGGGATAACTGGGAGAAACATAATTTAACTTTTGTTAGCAACACCTTACTGTAAAGCCTCTGATATTATTTACAGTTTTCTCCAGCTGTTTTGGGATGGCAGATTTTACACTTAACCAGTTGATGGAATTGGAGAAGATTATCGATTATCCCTGGACTAATTTGGATGCAGGTGTGATTAAATTAATAGTAAAGGACAACTGGGGTTGAAAGCCAGGTGTGCTTATTGTCCACTAGGCAAGTGCACCATGCCCCAGTGACAGGGGCTATTGCATGAGAAGACACATCCTTCCTTTTAGTTCGGGTAGTTTGTAGCACCCTTGGGCCTATGGCTGCCATGCAAATGAGGAACGTCTTTGAAAACAATTGCCATATGCTTCCTGCATGCAGAGGGAGGAAACCAATGAGTTCCAAGCAAAGTTGTGCTCATAATTCTAGGTCACAAGTTTTCAGCCAAACTGTGATTCTGCTGAGGAAACCATTAGGAACTAATAAACATGGCAGTAACTCTAATTACAGCATCTTCAATACTCAGGTCAAGCCTACTTTTCTCTTGTACCAGCATAATCACCAAGATGATCTCTGCTCTCAGCTTTCTTGCAGTGAAGATCTCCATGTCCTCAGTGATTCCTGGCTGGATCATATCCTGGCTGGATACTGCAGGACAAAAGTTTTGCTTTTGTGATTTATCCACCACAGACCAGTGCCCATCACTATAGTCTCAAGGCTCCTTCTGCAAGGACAAATGACTTGGCTTTTGGTCTCATAGATACATTTGCTCACTGGAACTAGGTTATTATCCCATAAAAGCTTTCATCCCATTAATAAAAAGAGCATGAAGCATGTCAAAAATGATAGTAATTGGTACAGGGCAGTTGAATACTGCAGCTTGGTCCTGATAGGGAATGTTCCAGTCTATTTTGTTTTCAGAACTGTCATTCTAACAAATGTTTATGGAAAAGTGGCATTTTCCTGCTGTTTTTCAGGCTGAGAAGTAGGTGGCTGGTGCAATAATATCCATTTGTTTCTAAATATCTATTCAGTATGGGTAGAGCAGGATAGCTCTCTCAAAGGGGTACAGAAACATATCTTGCTTGGAAATGCGCAGACAAAAAAACAAACCAACAAATAAAACCAGCATGTTTGTTTTGCTCTGGCCTGTTTATTGCTTACTGTTTGACTACTTTTATGCAGGCAAGGTGAATTTAAATGCAAAGCAGCAGAGAAATCCACTGAGAGGAAGATTAAAGAGTCTGAAGCCATTACAGGCAAATGGAATAATTGGCTGTGTGAATCTGTAGAGCAAGTACAGGTGAGACATAATGACATCTTGTCTTATTTTTTTGGATGGCCATTTTCAATTGCCAGCATCTGACTATGGCTGGGGGACAGTGCAGTGGTGCAGCTTGGTGCCCCTGCCTGTCAGCAAATCCAGCTTCCAAAGGCTCAGGTCCTTCAGAGTGCTGATAGTAACCGAGCTACCCCAGTGCTTGCTGCTCTGCTTCTGACTCTGTGAGTTATTTTTCACTGGGATCTAAGCTGTGGGGAAAGGGTCAGGTCTCTCTGTTTTCTCAGAGTGCTGTGTGCCCATTTGAACTTTGTCCATATGTCAAAAAAAAAAAGAAAAAAAGAAAAAAAAAAAACCCAACCAGAAAATCCTGGCAAGGGGATGGGAAAAGTCAAATTACTCTATATGCTTCTAATTTAGAAACCTACATCAATACCTACTGCCAATAACCAGTTGCCCATCTTCCCTTGTCCTTTGCCTACACCTACTGCATCATCCTGGTGCCCATCTTCCCTTGTAACCACAGCTGCCTCATGCACGTTGGTGACAATCTGCACACCCCTGACTGTTACTCTCCAGCACACTGGCCACTCTGTCCATCGTTAGCTCTTTTCATAATGCAGGAATGTAATATCTGCAAGTATGACCATAGGATCAGGTCAGCACACTAGGTGTATTTAAACCAGTGTAGATTTAGTACCTTACTTCTGCAGAAGGTCTGCTCTCCTGTTTCAAGGATAATACAACTGATTTCACCATAGTGGAAAAGTACAGTGCGAGGAAAGCAATGCTATTACAAGTCACAAAGAGCAGCAGTTCACTGCAGAATTTTCTGTTGCTGAACATAAAATCCAAACAAAGAAATATTTTCTCAAGTGAGCATTCACTTTTTCCTGCCTTCTTTTTAATGTTAAAAATCTTTTTGGCTGTGCTTTGTAATGTTGAACAAGGTGTTATTCCATGTAATGGGGTAAGCAAAGACAGATGTAGGGACTTAGTGTGAGCTGAAAAATGAAGGGGAAGAGCTGAGGCAGCCAGTACTTTGCAAATCCACCTTATAACAATTAATACCTGGCTCTCTTCCTTGTCAGAGGAATCAGTCCAATTTTTCCATCCTGAGAGACAAAGAAAACTTCAGCCCAATGACTGTTAGTGTGGATTGGCCAAAACTGTAAAGAAAGAGAAATTGTATAAGTGTCCATGAGAGAGCACAGAGCAGCTCTCATTCTGCATCTTAATGACAGCACGAAGTGACCAGCATTTCTGCAGCAGATTACAGGGTCACATCTCCCATTACAGTGAAGTATTCACAGGCAGAATACCTAACTACAGATAGCACCGTGATCTCTTCCCTGCTTCTTGAAATACTTCTTCTGTGGTTAAATAAAACTCTGAGGTGCTTTGGTTGTGTTGTTCCCATCTGTTTTCATTGCTGCTGCTTCCTTTTTTTTCCCTTTATTTTAAATAGTAATGGAATATGCTGAGCTGAAAATGTTATTAGTCACTGTGTTCTTCCTCATCCCTGGAGTTATATGTTCATTTCCAGCTTGTAAAAACAACCTGTTTATTCCATTTCTAAGTCCTGCATGAGATTGTTCTCCTTTTCCCTGCGCTGGCCCCCTGTCATTTTATCACATCTGGCTGCCCACCTACATGCTTTCTTTCAGCTTTGGAGTTTTCCTTCTCCAGAAATTTGGTGGTGTGAGCAGCAGCAGAGACATGGTGGTCTGTGAAAATGACTTAGTGTTGAATTAATCAGAAGCTTCAGTATTGATTTCAGTGTCCTAACATATTCTGGATGATTTCTGGGATCATTTCTTTCTCCGGTTGTCTCCAGTCAGTCACAGCAGATCATCATACGCTCTATACGCCCACCTCCATTTGCCTTATACATCTCACTTCACTGCTCTTCCTCCCCACACTCTTAGCAGGCTTTGCCAGGTTAGTCCATCTGCTGAAGAGGCTGCTGTAATAGAGAGCTGACTTTAATTTCACCAGTAATTAGTATGGTCACCATTACCGCAGGGGATAGAACGGAAAATGAAGGGATTCAGTTGTAACAGAGCAGTTGGAGGTTGGACTTTGGATGAAGAATACTCTTTTCACTAAAAAGATAGTGAAGCCCTGGAATAGGTTATGGAAGAGTGCATGCAGAAATGTTAGTAGATTGGACAAGAGCGTGTTTGATTGGAAGAAGAACTTTGTTTGATTCGCTCCCTTCTTTGGCTTTTCTATGGGTCTACAATAACTTGGTTCTCTCAACGATATCAACAATTTCATTATGATTACATTATTATTTTTCATTCAGGGACTTCAAAAATGAATTTTCAAGCAACACCAAACTTCATCATCCCTCACACAGTACTGGTGTTTTTTCAAGCCATCCCAAATCATCTATTCTGATTCAGATTGATCATGGGGTGTCTGTAGGACATGTTTATGAATAATTATCTGTCATCTAAAAGACTACAAACAGAGCAGGAGCCTAAACACGACCTATCTTCTGCATTTATGTCTAACACTAGAGTAAGATGCATGTCTAGCAGACCAGAAAGCCCTCCAGCCTCCAAAAAGCTTCAGTTAGTTGCATTGCTTGCTACCCTGCGCCTACAGACAGCAATGGGAAGTACATACACACATGGAGGTTTCTGGCAGGAACCTCAGTGGCTGCTGGTTTTGTACAGTTCTTTCCCATCAGAGAAGCAAGACTATGCAACAGTTTCTCCAGTGTCCACTTCTTATCCTTTCTCCTTTAATCCATGAATGTCTCAATCACGACTGATCAAAATACTGAATGAGAAACTAGCCAGCATGGGGGATTTATTCTTGACCTATTTTATGACCTATTTTTTTTCCACTTCTGCACTGCTAGAGAATTGCATGCTTGGTTTTGACACCGTGTATGTTAAACATGCAGAAAAGCTTTCTGAACACTATATGCCAAAACATTTCAGCCACTGGATTGTCAAATACCAAGTTCCCTTCACTTATTTGCTCTTTGCCCACACAAGGAGGAACAGTGGCACAGCTTACCTCTGACCTTCAGCACGGTCTTGTCAAGATGGCATGCCATCCACAGCACCTGGTAGCACCCTTCCTGCTGCCCTCACCAGGAGCTACCTGTCACAGGCAGGCAGCTGTTACCCAGTGGTGACAGCACAGTAGCCTTGGTTCAGACATTTAGAGGCACCAGAGGGGCTATGGCACACTGATACTGGACTGGAAGGCAGAATAACCAGATATGTAACGTTTTGGGCTCCTTATTAAACCTCACCTATTTTTAGTAAAATCTGTGGAAGTGATTCTGCATCACTGTTGTTATTTGATCAATTCATTTTCAATTCCATGTGGAATAAAAAGATTTTTTTTCCTAAACCTAAACCAGTGCTAAATGCAACCTCTTCAATCCAGGATGCAATGCTGAGCACATCCTGCTGTAGGTGCTGCCAGCTGGTGGAGTTGCACAAGATAGAGCTGGGAAAGCTGCAGAGATACAGTGGTCTTTAATCTCAGAAATGCATAAATATTTCTAGCAAAAGGAGTACAAATTTCTGTTGGTTTCTAGGTGCTACTAAAAAGCAGTTTCTGGAGGCTCTGGGACACAATTCTGGGTGCATTTTAAGTTTAGTACAAATGTTAACACTGTAGTTGAATGCACTCATTATGAACTAAATGTTTCTTTCCGCACAGTAAAAAAAAAAATAAATTGAAAAATATTGTAATTGTTAGACAAGGAGAAGAAATTCATGTGTGAAAGTCAAACCATGAACAAAACACTGTTGTTGTTACCAAAGCCTCAAAGAGAATGAAGGCATGAAGTCCCAGCAGTACAGTGCCAGGTTGGGCAGCTGGCTGTCAGCAGGACTCAATGCACTTTCTTTTCTATCCATGACACCCCTTTGTATGGCAGAGACTGCACCACGGGCCTGAATTTATACAGGTCAGCCAGATACAAACATTCAGATGTTCATCCAAAAGTCCTCTTTAATCTGGAAAGTGCTGATGCCATGAGCAGAGAAAGTAACATAACAAATTTATTCTGTTTCACGGAGCTTCTCCTGACAGAAGAGGTGTCTGTGATTCCTGCTGCAGGACATGTGCATTGCTGATGGTGTGGTGTTTCACTCTGCTCCCTTCATCAGGAGAGATGCTTCTTGTTCATTGCTTACTTTGCTCAACCACAACGCAGCGATCCAGATGGAAATCATTTGTTTGGCTCTGTGTGAACCAAGCTACATCCTCTTGGGAAGTTTCCATCTGTCAGTCTTCAGGCCTGGCAAAAATTGGGAAGGATGGTGGAATTTCTTACACTGCAACGTTCTAATAACCTTTTCCAGCACTCAGGGCTTGCACTTGGCTTGAACTTTAGAAAATATTCAGGCCAAAGCTCATTATGTACAAACTGTTTTTCATCCTTTTACATCAACATGAAAAAAAAAATCATAAAAAGCCCATAACCCCCCCCAAAACAAAAGAAAAAGTCAAAGTTTCAGTTCTATAGATGGAGCTCAGCACTTCTGAGCGCCAGGTCAGTGGCTTCACTCCTTTTGACTCCTCCTGTTGTACCTGGAATAGCTGGAGTTTGCACATCCAGAAAATGTTTACAGAACATTTATGACAAACAAGAGTTATGGAAATCTTCGCTCATTGTTATTTTTATAATCATTCAGATCACGAACTTGCAAGGATTTGCAACAGCAAAATGAAACGCCTTTTAAAAATTACATTCATGGGAAGCAAAAAGCATAGGAAATATCACTCTTCAGAAGCAGTCCTGCTTTTTTTCACACATTTCATGAAGTCACTGATTCTTCAGAACTTCCCAAATGAATCCAGACTAAAAGCAGTGCCTCACAATGGGGTTTGACGCTATTTTTGCCACAGTCAAAGGGAAAGCTCCCTTTGTAAGCAGTAAAACCCTGGAGGGAGTGTGCTAGGCAAGAGAGATTAAACCTTCTTTGTATTGTATAACAAAACACGTTGTAAGGTTGATTACAGTAAAAGCTTTCCAAAAGTGACAGCATTGGGTTCCTTCTTCTTTTTCTTCCCCCTTAAGCTGTGACATGGTTATAAAAAGAAATAACATTTCAGTAAAGTGCATGGTCATTCAGTGTTCAGAATGTGGATAAAATGTACATTCATTTTTCATGGTCAAAGAACTTACCATTTTGGTTCCTTTGGGTGAATCTCCTACAGAAAAGGCTCTGCTGCTGGCTTGCAGATGGAGAAACTCACCTTTAAAAAAACCCACTCTCATACTGCCTTGAGATTGGCCAGGTTTGCTCTGAACTTCTTCATCCCTCCAGAAGGCAGTGTCAGTATTGTCACAGCAGTTCGATGGCGACTGTAGGACCTGCGAATGTTGTCCATCTGTTTATTGCTTTTATTGGAATGTTTTCAGCATGCCCAGTTTAACGTCAGAACAAGAGAAACTCCAAGGTACAATTCCAAATCTACTCATGGCAATATGAAAATCTATCAATCCCCTTACAGCAGATAGTAAAAGCTCCACCAAGACCTAGCAAACCTTTCTGTCCAAACAGGCAGCCTGTCAGTGAACAACACACTGCATTTTCCTGGGGCAGACCAGGACTGAGCATGGTGGGATCCCATCCTCACTGTAGAGCATTTGGCATGATGGAAAAAAATGGAGAGCAAATGCACAGCTCACTTTCTCCTTTCCTCTTCATTTTACTTCGGGAATTTCAGTGATTTATTTATCTGGGGAATTCAAAGTAAAAGTCAGAAAATGTAAACTAGAAGAGGAGCCTGCCCTTCTGAAACAAAAGACACGACCTACAATTCCCACACATCTCCCGCAGCCCTTGGGTTCATGCAGTTCAGCATTTATCCAATTAGGAACAGAAACTGTCAATAAACAGCACTGCTCCTCAAACTCATTGACAACTATGTATCTGATCTTCCTGAATTTCCTCAATGTAAAGCCATTCTGAGTGCTATCAAAACGTTCCTGTGTTGTGATAACTGTGGTTTTTGCCAGCAAACCATCCTGACTGAAACTGTCCAGCTATCTTTCTCAGAAATAATTTGGGTTATGATAGGCAGAGTCTTTTCTGTGCTTAAAATTTAGTTCTCAGCAGCTGGGAGCCAAATAAGGGACAAGCACACAGCAGTCTGTGTGTAAAACAGCTCCCTGACACCTTCACTTTCTCCCTGGCAGCAGGATCTGCCCAGGCCTGGCACAGAGCAACTACTGACTGAGGGAAGAGAGCAGGCCTTCTGCTTTGTCCTCATGCCCCAGAGCAATCACTAATGATCCTGGGGTTCCTTCAGTCTTTTTGTTAACAGAGCTGGCTAATTTGGAAGCGCCATTTAAGCACTATCCCTTTCTGATCTGGATCATCACCCTCTGTTTTCTTGATGTAAACTTGGTTGCTTATTAAGACCTCTAATTCTTGCATTAGTACACAAACATCAAGGATCTTTGATGGGAAGCCTATTTATCCCCTTCTTATTCCTATTAGGGACAAATCTATCCTCCAAGTACTGAGATTCTTGCTGAGTCCAGCACTACTTACAGCTACCCATAGCCTTCTCATCCAGGCCGTCCTACTTCATTATCACTAACCCCTTCACTAGGGCAGAAACAGGTAAAGGCTTCTACTTCTTTAAAAAGTGCATGTCAGTTTTGATTATCAGCTCAGGACTCCTCATCCTGCCGTCAAGAAGGCCAAAATTATCCTGTGCAGCCATGCATTTATCAAGGGTGTGTGTGTCTGCTCCCTCCTGACTCCTGTCTTGCTGGGAGAACATTGCTGACTCCCAGACTCACGCTCTGCCATGCTGGAAGCCAGAAGAGGGAAGAAGAAGAAAAGAAAAGAAGAAAAGGAGGTGGAAGCTGAGCTTGTTGTTGTCCGCCCTGGTGTGAGTGCTTTGAGGGGTGGATGAAGGACGTCAGCCCCTACAGTCTGTTCTAAAGTGTATTTTCTGATGAGCTACCTTTTACCCTTCCCCTATGGACTATCCTTGTGCTTTTGCAGGCTACTAGGTGGGCTTAGCAGACCCAGCAGGCTGAATGGTTGCATGCTGTGGCTTGTGTTGTTCCATGCATGCTATAGCAGCCCTGTTTGCAGAAGAAAACTTCTTGATATTTTTTCCCTTAAGTATCACTTCCCTGGTTCATTATAAATTGAAAAAGTGATTTGTGCTGGAAGATTTCTGTCATTGGTTCTCATAAATGAATCCAAACTGCATTCTTGCCGGATCACTGCCAACGTCTTTATCTGCTTGTCACTGGAGCTCTGGCCAGCGATCCTTTCTGTTCTTCTCATGGAGCAAATGATGATTGCAATTCTCCTTCACTTCAGCTCAGAGTATCAGCAGCTTGCTCCTGCAGGGTTTGCCCACTGGTGCAAATTGTGACCCTGTGGAGCTGGTGAGGATGCAGAACGGGGTCCCTGTGGTGCAGCACAGTGGCCATGAGCAGTCACAGTGTTGTTCCACTCAGAAGGCTGAGCCACGTTCTGGACTGCTCCATCCCACCAGTGTGGTCTTAACCCCTGCCTGGAGTTCATCTGACAAAAAAAAAAATGAACTACTAAAAGTAGTGGTCAATTTTAAATCCCAGTCTTTAATCTTTTGTCTTGTTCATTTCAATGCATTTCTGAAGGAACAGCCCAGAGAGCAGTGGGAGGGTGCTAGCAACATGCAGAAGGAGGCTTGCAGCTGAGGAGCTGTTTGAAAGCAGAGCTGCCAGCAAAAAGAGCTCCAAAACTGTAGCTTAGTTTGAGTGGATTTAGCTCTAAATGTATGGAAAGCATAGTAGGATTTTTTTAGTTCTCCTTCTAAACCTGTGAAGAGTGTGGGCACTTGGCACATAATAGCGAGGAAGCAAGAGGAGCCCACAGGGAGATGTTACCCCAGAGCTGCCTTCCTCTGGGTCAGCCCAGAGCATGCCAAGGGCCCTCCAGCCCATCCATTCCATTGATCTAAGCCTGTGACTGCTGTAACCTCCTGAGGAAGAGCCCCAGAACCTTTTCTGATCAGTATTTATTGATTTATTTTCAACATCACTTCTCATTGGCATCAGTTCTATTGGACTCAAAGCAGAAGTTTCTCAGTGCATGGTATTTGTCAGTGGTCCAGGACAGAACTTCCTGATGGAGAGATACCTCATGTTGGTGCTGGTGTAGCTGTCCCCAAGGGGACCATACTGTTTTGTTCCTAGACTGTAATTTAGCCTGTTTTACATAGGTGAAGGTTTTGAATGTAAATGTGGCTATGGGGTACATATTTGAAAAGGTAAATACTGGGTGTCCAATTTTGGGCATAGAGGCACTTCAACCTTCATTATTCTATGATTTTACTGTGGCACTGAGGGACATGGTTTAGTGGGCACGGTGGTGATGGGTTGATAGTTGAACTAGATGACCTTACTGGTCTTTTCCAACTTTTATGATTACCATATTTCACTATTTCCAATTGTTGATTTAGATTGCTCCTCTTTCCTGTATCAGTCATGGAATCTTTGCTTAGCGTTCAGATGTGGGCTGTGAGCAGAGGATGCAGAAGCCTGTGGGGTGGGGAGGGCTCTGTGACACTGCCTTACAGGCTGGTGCTTGTGCAACACTCCCCAGCTCTGCCAGCACAGAGGCAGGGGGGCTTTTGGTACAGGACAGGGATGTGTGCTGATGGGGGGCATGGAGGGGCTGTCAGGGAGAGCTTTGCTCACTGAGGAGTTTCCATCCACATCTGGGAGGTGTGGGTGCATCTCCAACTGCACCAAAGCCTTTAGCTTTCTGCAGTCACAAGCTCACTTTGACAGCCCCTAAGCCACCCAGATCACCCAATGAATCAGCACTCGCTTCCTCTTGTATTTTCCTGACAAAACACATTTTCCTTAGCAAGTCAGCAAGCAGTGCAGGTTATGATGGATGGAGGCATAAATGAAATAGCCCATGTATGCCGACACTTAGCTCAATGACAGACCAGTCGAGCACAGCCACCAAATGGGCACAACCTGATCGTGCTGTCAGATGGTGTGTCCTCAAGATCACCCAGGTAGCTGCTGCCTTCAAAAGAAATCTCATGGGGGATCAAATCTCTCACCTTCACTCTTTCAGAAGTTAGCTTGATGTGTTCTTATCACATTACTTGTGAGTGAGGATCTTGGTAAATTTGTTACCATCACCTGCTTGGTGAAATCCTGGCATATGGTAACAAGTAAAGGACTTCTGATGGAAAAATTATGACAATGTCTCTGTGTTATTGTTGAATCTCTGCACAAAGTTTTTTTGTGTGTTTGTTTTTCAGTGAGTGTGTACAAAAAACATGAACAAATCTATTAGTGAAGGGAGGCCGCTTGAATGAATTGATCCCAAATACTTGGATTGTTTTTGCTATGAGTGCTCTGTAATTATTTTGATCATCTGGAGCTGCTGTTCTAGGAGAGATGGGGCTGTGTGCAAGGACTAAAAAGCAAGGTGTTGCTCTGCAGTTGCACAAGAGGGCGGTGAGGCCTTGGCACAGCTGCCCAGAGAAGCTGTGGTGCTCCATCCCCGAAGGCATTCAAGGCCAGGCTGGATGGGGCTCTGGGCAGCATTAGCTGGGGGTGGCAACCAGCCCATGGCAGAGGGCTGGAAGTGGATGATCTTCACGATCCCCTCCAGCCTAAGCCATTCTATGATTCTATGAAAAAATAGAATGGTATTAATAGTGTTTTTGCAACATAGACTTTAGCATGTAGGTACCATATCTACAGTTAAAATGAAGGAAAATATATCTTAAGATGTCTAACACCAGGTGAGCATTTCTATTTCAGGAAAAAATATCAGTTCTAATTATTTTTTTCAACATAGGAAATTCTGTGCTAATTTTCTCAAACTATTCATTTGATGTGGATGACTGAGATAATCTCAGTGTATACAATTTGTGTTTCATGAAATGAACACACATTGACTACGACTAGACTGTGTTTCAGCAAAACACTTTCCATACCAAATCCTATATTTACCCGTTGTTTTCTGTGCTTCTCATTCTCAGAAGTTTTCCTGTACAGGCATCTAATTCTGCAGCCTCAGTCCATACCAGTGGAAAACCCTACAGAGCTGAGATAAGACCTTTTATAAGGATCTGAAGTACAACAGAATACAAGAAGGATTTATGGCATACAAAGCCATCTCGTGTCTTGCTGAATTCAGAGTTTGCTCTTGTGAAGCTATGTAGGAGGCTATAAATTAATTCCAGCTGTGAGAGGTAATGCATCCATGCAGAGTGCTGGGGTTTTATCTCCCCTGAACGGCCCACCTCAGCTGCCTTTCAGAGGGAGATCGTGTATAAGAGAAAACATTGCTTCCCACCCTGCCGTGCAATCTGATCATGAGCCTTTTTTCTAGGCTGTGTCCTATGGAGTCCTGTGATTCTGAAAGAAGGAAAGAATAGGCTAATAAATATTGCTTAATTCCTTTTTCCCTTAAACATAAGAAATTCCAATTATAAGGTTCAGATAGGAATTATTGAAAATGATGTTTCTATTCCAACACTCCTAATAAACATGGATAAAGGAAATAAGATAGAGAATCAGTACAGGATTTGCAGCTGGGACTGCTTGCTTCAGTTGTACCTAAAGATTGGGTTTTTCTTACTTTAATGGCTTTTGTCTTACTCTGTAAGGGAGAACTCTTTAATGATGACAGCTGTTGCCATCAAAATTGAGGGATCTCTGAGCTAGAAATGGTGAAATGAAGCAAGGCAAAAGTATGGGATATAATATGAAAATGTACCCGTCATCTAGAGAAAATGAAGAATTTGGATGAAATTCAATATCTGAAATGTATCCACCATATTGGCATATTACAGAATGCTGAGATGGGAGGATGTTTATTTTTAATTGCCTTAATTATAACCTGATTTTTCCAAATTTTCTACAGAAATTAGGCAGCTATACAACATAATTGTAAGCTTGCTAAAGGTGCCCAAGCAGTACAGAACAAGCAAAGGTACTGCAGTTTGACCACCAGTGCAGATGAGATCCACTAAGGTGTCGGTACCGAATTAGAATTAACATAACAATTAAGAGAAAGAAAAGAAAACCTGCCGCAAAACTCACTGCAGCAATAAACGTCTACACCTGTGGGTGGCATTATCGGCTTTCTTTTCGTTTCACTGTGCAGGGCAAGAAAGTAATTACTGAACTGCAGAAGCAAGTATTGGTACAAGTGGAAATTTGATGCATACAAGTTCAATTTCTAACAAATTATTTCTTCCCTACTTGAGAATTTTGCAGAGAAAAAGATAATTGTGACTACTTTCTCTCCTTTAGTTTCTCCCTGGCTATTAAAAGCTGCACAAGCAAGTACGACACCCGCAGTGCGCTTATGAATGCTATTTTCAGTGGCAAAACCCACCAACGTTGATAGAGAATATACCTAGCTGTCTTTAAAGCCTATCCGCACTTGCAGTAGATCCCAGTGTTTGTTATCCAAGCTGTGTTCTTATGAATGGATACTGACTGGATACATGTAAGTCATAGAAAGTCACAGACTTTGCTCTCTGGCCTCTTTATCCCTGCTGTGCTGGGTGCCCACTGGCAGCATCCCCTCACCCCTTGCTGGGAGAGGTTCTCAGGATTCTCCCATCCCCTCCTACCTTGCATCCGGGGACACCATTTGGAAGTGTAAACTCAGCTCCATTTCTTAGCTGGTAATTGCCTCGGTTACCTGATCTATGTTCAAGAGAGCATCCGAGTTCCTCTCACGTGTTTTCAGAGTACCAAGCTGCTCATTCAGGTTCCTTGTAGCTACAGCAGATGGCTGAATCTTCACTCCCAACCTGCAGCTACTCTACTAGAATAACACAGGATTTTTATCCATACGAAGAGTATTTTATGTTGAAGTGTCATTCCTGTAGGATACTTTTCTGCAGATGCTTTTACTTGACTACTGTCTAAATCTTGTCGATTTCTGCTGCAGGAATCAACAAGATATTTTTCTTTTTTTTTTTTTTTGGTTCTCCACATGTAGTTCAGCCCTGACTAATGTCTATGAAAGCTTTGTGTTCTGTTTCAGTTACCATAGCAAATATTTATCTTGTCTTGGCAATCGTAGTATTCCTTCCTCATAGCCATAGAGGAGCCTCTAGGAAGGCCCTTCCTTACACTGTCCCCTGACCAGGCCATTCTCTGTACCCTTTTCTGCTTCCCCTCCCACACCAGCAATAAGCAGGCTGTTCTCATTTGCAGGATTACTCACGGCCTCTCTCTTCTCTCCATCCCTACCCTCTTTATTGCTCTCCAGTCACCCAACCCCAACAGCAGGCAGCTGATGCCCCAATGGGTCCCACTGCGCTGACCTGTGCTGCCATCTATGCCTGTGCTGTGTCCTCTGTCTCTCCCACGACAGCTTTTTAGTACTTGTCTGACTACACTCTTCTTATGCTGTCTATTTATTTGTCACTTCAAAGAATAGGATTCTGGTTTAAATATTGGGTTTTTGGGCACTGTAGTAACACAGATAATTTACTGAAGCGGTAAGTGAGGTTGTGTGTGGATGTTAGCTTTCATTTTACTGATGTATTCCTCATTTTCTGCTATGGCTGAAGTCTTATCCTGGCTTGTATATGACCTACAGATTTCAGTGATAGCAGGGGACTGTTAGCAAGAATAATGCAATGTACTGTTCTTATTTCACTAGCAAGGCAATTTATGGTGTGGTGAGATAATAAGAGTAGATGGTATCTGGCTCTCTTGGGAAGTCTCTCTAGCCACTCACATCTTTCAGTTCAAGTCCTTTCTTCTTATACCCACATTCCCAGTAATCAGCACAAGCATCATCATATCTTGTATCTTTGTGGAGAACAAAATCAGACTGTTATATTCTGAGGTTTATTTGTTGTTGTTGCTTTTCTGTTTGTGGAATACTTTGGTTTAGGGTTTTTCTGGCACTTGGACATGAAATTTTGAGTTCTAGTGATAGCTCTGCAGGCTTTTCAATACCATGCCATTTCTTTATCACCTAGATAAAAGCAATGCCTCACACCAACCACAACTGCTGGATCTCAGCAGCTGGGGTAAATCCATTTTGAGTATCTCATATTTGCGCTGCCTGGAATGCCTTCTGCTTTTGGAAGCCATAAGTAAAGCCTGCATTACAGCTTCCCTGCAGTTGTTGTGACAAACCTTTACATTTTCTTTCCTACATTTCAAGGTTGGGAAAAAAATAGCTTTGAAATATGAATCAAAGTCTTAAGCTTACAGCCTCAGGAAAGAAAGACGCTATGATAAACAAAGCTGTATGAGATGAAGGATTCTAACAGGCTCAGAGGTCTGTCTTTTCTGCTATAAAACCTTCTTTACTCCTGTGACTCCTGCACGGACTCTCTACTCCCCTGCTTTTCCTCACTGCCTCAGTGCTTCCTATCTTTCCTTGAGTCTCACCCCCTCAAGCTTGGGCTTATGTCAGCACTGCCCTTGTACTGCATTCACAGCAATGATTTCTCATTTTATTTAATACTTTTTGCACACCTTTGCATTAGAACAAAATAACGAAGTAACTGCAAGGCAACCATAAACAGGGTCATTTTACTGCAGGGGCACAATTCTCATCTCAGTAAATTGACATTGCTTCATGGCAGTGAATGCTGTCATTGCTGTCTTCCAATTTCTAAACCCACAAACAGCTGAAATTGAGGGATGCTGGAATCATATTGAAGAACAGCCTTGGGCATTGTACAAACCTATATCTGCTCTAACCCTGGTTCCCGAGCACGGAGGAACCTGTAGGAGAAGCCCAAAGTCAGTTGGTGCTGTGGAGATGGTGCAAGTGCCCTTTCTGGAACCTATACTGCAGGGCATGGATGTTCCTGAAATGAAACAGAAATGCCCTGTGGTGCTGCTAGCAAAACCATATCGATATTTCACACCCCTGTGGAAAATCCCTGTAACTCACATGAATCCCATCGGTGCATGTGGAAGGTCCTGAAAATTCCTAAGGCTTTTGTGCCTGTCTGGAGGGCTCTCAATTCAAACAGTCTGCTTTCCGTTTTGTGGGTAAGATTTAATGCTCAGGTGTCTGTGGTGTTAATGACTGAATCATTTCTGCTCAAGCACTTTGTTTTATGTTATTTTATGACTTTCCAGTTGAATAGCTCCTATAGCAATGCAGTGCAATACATCAAGGACACCAGGAATCCCTTGCATTACAGCCTCAGACGCACTGAGGTCATATATCTCCAAGTTTATTGAACTTTCCAATTGAGGCCTCGAAGGTAACAGTGTTAAACTGTTAAGCTGCTGCATGTCAATACCTCAATATGTTATAGAAGATGCAAGCTTTACTTTGCTCATGAAATAACAAGAAAGGGATGCTGCTGTTTCATGATCCCACAGCCCGGTTCTTGATCTCCAGAACTGCCATCAATCAAGTGTGCAGAGCCTAATGTCTCTCGTAGTTCAGCACCTTATGATCTCCACTGCAGAGAGGAAAACACACATTTTTAAGTAGTCATCTCTTATTAAAACGATCCAGTTAACATCTTTGGGACCACACCAGCAGAAATGTATTGGTAATGCTTTCTTCTGAATCTGTTGTTACTTGCCAAGAGGTAATGTGTGACAAAGCATGGGTGTGGATGACTCACTGAGACCAGCTAGCCCAGCCTGAGGCAGTCCCTACATAATTAAAATGACACTCATCTTGTAAAGTTTGTTTTCATTAAACATTTGATTAAACAAACCTGGAACATTCCCTCTGTACGTAAGTCAGATAAATAAGGGTTATCTCAAATATGCATTTCTTGATTCCCAGCAATGGTTTTATTACAATTTGTTGCATGATTGTGGTGAATTCTTTCCCTTCTGTATTTTCCTTTCTGCTTTGTCTGTGCCAGACCTTGAGGACTAAGTGTAGAGTCATCCAGTGCCAAGTGTAATTGTCTCTATCTCCTCTGGGGTCCCCTGAGGCTGTTTTATTTTTCATTTTGAAGTAACAGAATACAAACTTAGTTATTTACATGTCATACCACAAGAAAAGGGGTGATGTGTTTATGTGTGCAAGTTCCCAGAATTATTGTTGCTTTCAAAATGATAAGGCACTGCTTATGCCTTCAAGGAAGAGTTGTGGGAGATGGGGGTGTGCTGGATCATGTCCTGGCTACCGTGTTTAAACTGACTACATGAAGTTGCATTGTATTTTTCCCCCTAAAATGACTTCGTATCACCTGTGTGTTTGGCAGTGAGAAATGCTGGTCTAAATGTTCTTAAAAAGATTCAAGATGCTGCTGCGCAAATTGTAGCATAAAAATGATCAATATGGTAAATGACTTCATGTGCACTGAGATATATTAAAGAAAAACAACAACCAGCTTCAGATGTAGGCAACCAACGTTTATCCGGTAATGAAGAATAATAAGGGTATTTGCTACTGTTCTGCCTTAGCTAGGTTCTGATCTTTTAAAAGAAGCTTTGTGTAGAGCTTGAATCTGCTTGGATTTTGACAAACTGTGGTCTGTGATGGAGCCTGAAATCTGTCCTGTTGTTATGTGTTGGGGTGGCCTGTCCATCCCCAAGTCTGCACCTACATGTGTCCATATCTAAACAATTTCTCTTGTGTAACTCAACAAGGAGGTAGCGATATCAGTATGGACTGTATGCTTGCTGCCACACACTTTGAGTTCTCTGGGATCCTAGGAGAAACAGCTCTCAAAAAACATTAAAGACTGAACCATCTCTTACTTTACAAGCATTTTTAAAATTTTAAAGATGCCAATTTAACTAAATCTGATCTCTTACAACAGGCTGAGCGTTAACATGGTGGGACTGGTGCTCACATGATAAATGCATTGACACTTGCACTTCTGAGTCACAACTGTTTTGGTTATCACTTCCTTCTTCACCCTCTCTAGTCATTGGTTTTAGTAGTCATCTCGGTAGTCTCTTGGGCCTCCCTCTATATGTACATTATGAGTCTATGGGGATAAGGTTACCTTCTTCACTTTCACACATAGGCAGTATGGCACACTGGTGCTGAATACATTTGCTGTCACTAGCATCAACATTGACTTTTATCTCATCATGGGTATTTAATACTTAGAGTGATGTAAGCTGCACTTTTGCTTTAAAAAAATCCCAACTCCAAGTAGCAAGACTTGAATTAATTTGAGAGGTTTTTCTTCTAACAGGTATTTAATGATCTTATGCAAAACTTATATTATTAATACTTATTGACTTATTTTTGGCATTGAGAGGATATGTAGCTATATTTTACCTGTGATTTTAACTTGTCAAACTATTATCAGAGTCACTTTATGCAGTTTTTCACAGAAGAGCAAAATCTGCATTTGATGCACGGCTTCAAGACTTAATTGCGTGTTACAACAATCCCAGGGTAAGGTACAATACAATGATTTATTTGTAGCTGGACAGAATAAAAGATAGAAATTCTTCCAAAAGACAAATTTCCTAGCAGTTTCTTTGGCAGGGAGTTTCCTAGAGGGAATAATTTCCTTCCTGATTGAGTGGCATTCTCAGTTGTCAAAGAACAGACACTGAATTCTGAGGTAGTTGATACCAGGTGAAGATCTGATGTCTGACTGTCAGCGAATTTCAAGAACCTTTCTATCTGGAACAGATCAAACATTTTAAGAATAAAATAGTTTTTAAAATCCCTCTGAAAACAGTAAGACTGCAGAAGTTGCACATGTGGTTTAGGCGAGAGAAACAAATAATCCCAACTGGCAGGAGGCTGAGCACATGCTGTCAGAAACATGATCTCCTCCAAGAGGCTGGAGCTGCACATTCTCAAGTAACTCTCATCTTAAGGTCAAAAGACGATGAGTGCATTTTTTATTTCTCACAAAGTTCTGTTTTATGATCTAGCATTTCTCTTTTCTTGGCCTGCTGCACTGTTACCAGGCAGCATTTCAAGGATGCTGCAATTCTCCTCCACTGTATGTGAACCTGACTTTTACCTCATTCCTTAATGCAAACCGTTGAGGCCACTGCACCAGTTGCAATTCATGCACACGTCATGTATGCTGTGAAGGCTGTAGCTGTAGAGCTACTCATCTCAGCCCACAGAGATGTGGAAAGCGATATCGTAGCTCAAATCCAAAACTAACCTGCAGTCTAACAAACAGAAAAGAGCCATATTTCTTAAGGTTCCCTTTTCTATCTGGCACGGTTGAGTAAAAAACCTCTCTCTACTTAAACCTCCTGTGCCTGAGAATGGTGGGGGGAAAATAAATAAATAAATAAATAAATAAATAAATAAATAAATAAATAAATAAATAACTGTGAAAGTCCCACCCAAAAGGAAAGCTTGAAAAATGGAGGTATAAATGAAGGTGTAACCAACTGTCTGTGCGTGTCCAGTGCCCCAGCCCTCACAGGTTTGTGGGAAGTCCAGTCCAGCAGTGCTACGTATCTGCTGGTTGAGTTCCTCATTCCTGTCCGATTTCTACTCTTCTATCATCTTAATGTGTTTGTGAGTGCTCCTGTACTTTCTCAGCATTTAGATGAGCCACAGCATCTTGCTTTTTTTTTTTTTTCCCCCCAGTAAAATGCCTTCTCTCAGCTGCTGTTTTCATACACAGTATAATTAAACATCTCTTCTATTTGTGAAATGACTGTACTAAGGAAGAAACGAGTATCTTTCGTAAGAGCTTCATTTGATGTTGACTATCAATTTGTCTCATGAAAAGATGACTCCTTAGATCCAGTGCTGCAGAGGAAGCAGGTGCTGCAAATGAAGAGCCCTTCTCATGCAGAAGTGCCCTGAGAGGGGTTGGGCTGTCAGTCTGTGCTGGGGGCAATCACTCACAGGTAATCCTCGCTGCTGTCAGTCTACCACAGTACAAAACTTTTAAAATACATAATCAAACTCAATAAAAATAGTTTTTTAAATGTTTAATGAAATCAAATTCTAATAAGAGCAATATTAAAATTTGCTTGATATAGATAACCCACCAGCTATATCTATATTGGATGGACTGTAGTATGATGTATAATGAATGGGAAAGTATTGCATGGCTGTGATCCCAGATAAACTTTAGAGCTACCCCTGGCATTCATCAAACTGGGTTTTCAGACTTCACTCAGGTAGGCCTGTTCTCATGCAGATGGTCACACTGGAGCCAGTACACTTCTGGAATCTACATATCAGATTTCCCTGTGTTATCCCCAGTTCCAGTGGGATAACTTTGCCAGTCACTGTGGCAAAGACATAGGCTGGTTTCCTGCCAGAATCACATTAACAGCTGAGAAAGCACTGAGCTGCTGCAGAAGTGCAGGCTGAAATATCTGCCTTTGGGGCTGATCTTCGATGTGTGTTGGTCTTGGAAGGGCTGCAGGAGCTACTCCAAGCTACTCTAGGCCTCTTTATGATAGCTAGTTGAGGCAACTTAGTAACGCCAAATTTTCACCCAGAGAGTTTTGTCATAACCCACTCTGGATTATTTGCATACCTTTCCACATCCAAATACTGATACTATGAGCAGATCACAGAATTAGCTGAATACTACTGCACTCAGTGAATGCAATGACAGAACTCTTTAATGATCCTTATGGATCCCTTCCTACTCAGGATATTCTATGTGATTCTCTAGTATGTCCAGGAGATGCCTCTCCCTGTCCCCAACACCTGCAGCAGTTCAAACCAACGAAAGATTGTTCCCCATTGCTTGATGGGGACTGACCCCAAGCCCTTCTTGTCTGTATATAAGCAGAAGGCCTGCAGCCTGATTAAGTGAAAGTGCTGCATGTAAACAGCTCAGTTGGTACCTTCTGTGCTCAAAATGAGCCTGATGTTTGTGTCCATCCCCTGAAATCTGCCATCCTAAAACACTAACGGTACTCAAATCCTCCTTCATTTGGTGATAAAGGTTATGGAAAGAACCCGATGAGAGTGGACAAACTCCTCTTTAGTATGGCAGCATGGTGGTATAAATGAGAATTGGTTTGCAAAGGGCTTGTAAGATAGGAACCCAGCCAGCAGTAGAGTCCTGCAGAGAGGCAGCTTCAAGAAACATGACAGGGATCAGTTAAATGTGTATGATAACACAGAAATATCTACAGACTGTATTTCATTCTGTTTTCTTCCAAAAGTCTTTTGATTTTAAAGTCTGGTCACCTCTTGCTGCTGACATCCATCCTGGACTGTACAAGTTTTCTGGAGAGGATCCAGAGCAGGCTGTAGGGATGATGCTGATAAATGATTCGCATTGTGGTAACAATGCTGCTGAAGTAGCTTCATAGGGATGGAGACCTAAGATGTAGTACTATAGAAATTATGGGAGAGATGTTTTTAATCCCAAGAGAAACTAAATTTAACCTGGGAAGAAAAATGCAGTGTTTGCAAAGATCCAGCATTGCTACATTAGAGCCTTAGAAAAGACTGATCTATCCATGCATTGAAAATGACAAAATAACAGAATTCTGTGCAACATTTCCACTCATAGGTCTTTAAGAACTGAAATATTTGCAATAATCACAAACAGCAGGGCTCAGCGCTGTTGGACCTTTACCCAGTGAAACGTGAAGAGAGAATGGGAGTTGGGAAGTTCATAGGATTGAGCGCCTAGGAAACAATGCTATTTCTCAGTGGGAGGTGTTTTGCTCTTGGCCATGTAACTACAGAAACTGTAACTACATCAGCTTCTTGGGCAGTAGAAAGCTGGTCATATAAGAAAACTGTGGATGGTATTACTAGTGAGACAGCTTCCCACGGCAAGATTTTTCACTGTGAGCTTTGTTGGAAATTTCAGTTTTTGAGAGTCTGGCACATAGGAAACAAAATATAATATTTTCCTTTTGTGTTTGTTTTGACACATACTTTCCTATCAGAAAACCTAGAATGTTTACAAATCCAGCCTGTCTGAGGTCGTGAAGCAATACTGCATGAGCACTTGTGTCATGAAGAGCTCAGGGGACTTTTAGTGACCTGCTCTTGTTCGCATTGATTACTGTGTGGAAGTGTTTTACCTGTTGTGTACAAGTAAGCCAACGGAAAATATCAAACCTTTCAAACCTGAGGTGGATGGTTGGACTGGATGATCTTGATGGTTTTTTCCAACCTTGGTGATTATGTGATTCTGTGCAACAGAGGTCATCTGAACTACTGTGTGAGAAGTGTTGTCAACAGCGAGCTCACTGGATTATAAGCATGTTTTGATTTGTTTTAATATTTCCATGGCTGGAGAGAGAATCCTGCTCTCAGCTAGGGTCATCTTCCTACCATAAGACCTTGTCAGCCAGGCCTTGCTTTCCTGTTCAGGCAGGGAAAATAGCTGTCAAGCTTTCCAGTGCAGGATGAAAACACTGCAGTAATGAAGTACTTCCAAAGTCCTAGCAAAGCAGTCTGTAAATTCAGTTTGCCCCAACTCCACCTAGTTTTCCCCTGCATTAGCATTGGCAGGATAGTGTCTGCTTTCAGCAGCTGGAGGTTAGCACTGTAAGTGGAGTAGCTTTCTGAGTTGCTTACAGATCTTATCCATGTTGCCACTGTTGCTATATTCCACCATTGTGCAAAAAACTCATTTGCTCTGTTTTCCTTTCTTCTGGAGTGGCAGAACGCCTGCAACCCCCTCCACTTTTTCACCTGTCTTTCACTGCTTTGAAATGCTGGGATCTAAAATGGATGGAAGTTAAGAGACTCTGTACACCCAGTGGTATCCGTACTTCATTGTGCAATGTTTGTCTTGGGGGCGAAAGTCAGGAGGTATCAAAACACAGTGTGTGTGCACGTGCTTTGCTTTTCTGAGATTATTTTTCTCACTTCCTTTGATGTTGTTACTTTTTGAAACCAGAACGATAAAACAACCCTTTATCTAAGCTGCTTGATTCTTCTTAAGTAATATGGAAACAAGGGGCTTTATTGGCAGTACCTGCATCAGAAGAACAGAAGACACTTGCTGTATGTACTTTTTAATCAAGTACCCCCAACTGTCCACCCTCCTATCACTGCAAAACAGGCAGTGGTATAACATGCCTTAGCTCCATGTATCTCAGTGATGCGTAAATGGGTTCATACACATACAGCTTCATCACGCCAGAAAGGCTGTGTGGGCAATGAGAATAATTCAGGTTTTAGAATAATTTGTTATTCCTATTGCCTTTCTATGTAATCTGAGAAAAACTTTTCCTGCTGTTTAGGCAGGTTTTTCCTGTTTTAGGCACCAATGCACCTTGAACTCAGTGTGTGTAGCCTGAATTATTAAAGTATTACATCTGCTGCTGCTCTTGGAATTGGGATGGGCTGCTTGCACAAACATTTGCTGTCTTCTGTCTCATCTTCTGGAAGCATAATACTTTGATGCTTTCTAACATGAGTCAGATCATTCAATCTGAAGGCAGCAGCTGTCTGTTTCCTGCAGAAACGAAAGAAAAATATTAAAATCTGATTTTGATGGAACTGTCAATGGCAGTTGTTTTCAGAAGCAGTAGAGAAAGTCGTAATGCTGATTGTGTGATCCTTCTTTTCAAGGTAAATAAAGAAAACACAGCATTTTATCAAGGCAAGGCTTTCCAAATCCTAGCCAGTGCATACATGTATTATGTATACAAAAAGAGATTTATTATTTATTTATTTTTTAAAAAAACACCTCTAAAAATCAACGGGATTTAATCCAGACTATGTTGTTGTTGTTGTTGTTATTATCATTATTTTATGTATTATATTTCTGAAGTATTAGACTTTTATGTTGCTTTCTGCAATAAGATCTGGTAGGACTGCATGCAGCGTCCTCACTGAACTTGAACAAAAAAGATACATCTGGTTCAATAATCTAAACTTTTAACTCCTACTTCATTTATTCAGAACATTTACAACATTAGAAGGTTTGTGTCAACTCTCCATCTATATGTGCAGATGGAACTGCAGATTTAATCTGATGGTATACTTCTAGATAGAAATTCATCTCAATTTAATATTTTGTAACTTGATCATGAAAGATCATAGTGTGTCCAGTCACTGTCTGATGAGCCATAATTACAGTTCTTTGAAGGTTTTTTTTTAAATGGCAAGCTGTAACTCTTGTCTGGAAGTTCAAAAAGCAATAGAAGCTCAGCTCTTAAGGGACTCTAGCTTTTTTATTATCAATATTTTATTTTTTTAAGATCAACTCAAGTTCTTCATTCCTAATATAATCACCATTCCTAATATAATCATGTCAAAGAAAACCCATGCTCAACTTTTCTTTTTAGATTGGAAATTCACATTTATCTCCACGAGAAAAATATATGGCAAAGGCTGCCTGCTGGAAGTGATGGTAGGAGACTGTGTGGGGAAGAAGGCAGGGGAAGCAGATCTGTAGGTGCTTTTGGCACAGATAGGTGCCATCTCATCTCATGGAGAGGGGTCCAGGCTGGCTGCACTGCACAGTGTATACTGGACACTCCTGGTTTAGGAGAGCTCCTGTTAACTGTGAGGCTGGAACACCTCTCCTAGAGAAGTCTGCAGGGAGATTTCATTGTGGCTTTCCAGTATTTAAAAGGAGATTATAAACAGGAGGGAAACCAACTTTTTACACAGGTAGACAGTGATAGGACAAGGGGGAGTGGTTTTAAACAAAAGAAGGGATGATTTAGGTTAGATGTCAGGGGAAGTTTTTCACTGAGGGAGTGATGAGGTGCTGGAACAGGCTGCCCAGAGAGGCTGTGGATGCCCATCCCTGGAGGTGTTTAAGGCCAGGTTGGATGGGGCCCTGGGCAATGTGAGCTAGTACTTGATCTAGCAGTTGGCAGCCTTACTCACTACAGGTGGAACCTGATGATCCTTGAGATCCCTTCCAACACAAGCCAGTCTATGATTCTCTGATGACTTCCCCAGCTTCAGGGTGTGATCTGATCAGAGGCAATGGGGCAGCTGCCAGCAAGGGGGAGAGGCAGAAGCCCCTCTTCTGCAGCGTTCAGTTGTAGGAAGTGCTTGTTCAGAAATGGGACAATAGATACTCGACAAAAATAGAAGTTAACTTTTATAAAGATACCAGTGATGTAGAAAGCAGAGCCAAGAAAGCTGGCTACATCTCTGGCTTAGCACTCAGTGGGATTTGATGTACAGATTGTTTCCAAAAGGAACTGCAATGATGTGGTTTTTGGTAGAGTTATGTGCAATACAGAGTGAATTTGAACCTCAGCTAAGAAGCACACAGCAGTGCCTGTTCCCACCTTACAACTCTGCAAATGAGCAGTGCTAAAACTAGAGAAACAGAGAAGAGATTTATGGAAGTGTACAAGTGGTGGAAAAACACAGCACAGCAGATTTTATTTACTTGCACTTTATGAGACTGACCCCTCCGTACCAAAGTTTTTGTTCCTTATGCATCCTCTGCTCCCAGCAAAACAGTGCCATCCTGGTTAACTTGTGGCTCAGCTATGGAGCACTTAATGTGAGTACCATGGGACTTCAGTTACTCTATATACTGTTGTTATAAAACTTTCAGTGGTAAATCAGTGCATTGACAAAGACTGTAAAAAGTCATATAATAGCCACAGCTTTCAGTATTTGCCATACTACTAAAAAATCTCTTAAAATGTCACTGGACCCAGCTATAAAAGTATGCGATACTAATTTAATGCTGCAATAAAGTTTGTATTTTGGATCGCAGAGGAAAAATTGACAGATTTTTTTTTTCATAATATATGTTTGGTGGCTGCTGGTCTTGGACTTATAAATATGATAGTAAATGATAAAAATTAGGACAGGGGTGTTGACACTGCTTACTTTCTAATGTGGCAAAAGCAGTATAGGAGATATTGTGTCACTGTAAATGTGGAAGTTATACTTCCAGTGGAAAGAACAGCTTCATTTAGGTAGGAAAATACAGCCTTCAAAATTAGCAGTTTTGTCGCAGCCAATTTGCAGTGTGACTGTAATGCAAGGGAGTCTGAACCTCCTCTCTCAATGCAGAACTTTAAATGCATAATCACACAGAATTCTGTTCTGAAATGGGCTTAGTAGTGTCTGAGAGATTTATGTCCTGAAAATGTCATGGGACAACCAAGTGAAATTCTTTTGGGTTACAGAATGGAAGATGATGCAGGATTTCTTTGTTTACAAGTTGGTCTGGCCCTTAGATGATATTGTGCCTGTATATTACAACATCTCTGAAAATAACTCATGCAGGCTGTGGTTGTGCTTCAAGATGCTTTGTAATTTAAAGGGTAATTAGAGCTAAATTTTTAGTGGAAGATGAATGTTGCAATAATGTCAACTCATACTTGTAGAGAAGCTTGCATCTTAAAGGCTTCCAGCTTGCTTAAAGAACTGAGCTTGCAAATAAACATGACTCTCATTCTGGTGGGAATGAGAATTCAGTTTATCTGTGGCAAAACTGTCTCTTCTTTCTGTCAGTGGGAGATTTTGGGGTATTTCTGAGAACTAATCTCCATTTCCTTATAGAAATATTTTACTTAATGAATTATGATGCATTTTAAAAGCAGAGATAATCATGAACCTGCATAATAAAATATCAGCATATCAATTTGCTGTTGGAGGATGCTTATTTCCTGCTACCTATTAAAAAATAAATAAAACTGAGTAATTAATAAGTGACAGCATAGTCCACTGGCTTCTGGTTAGTCTTGCAATCAATCAACCAGGAAGGGATTTGTCTCTGTGAACTTACTCTAAGCTGGGTTCCCTTTGTAACTGAGAAAAAAAGTAGGCACTTGTAGGGAGCTAGTCATCTCCTTAGGTAAGCATTTGACACAGATCAAACAATAAAATGGTTGCAATGTGCCAGTTTTATTCAATTGACCATAATGAGTCAGGAGACAGAAAAGCAAGTCTAAAATGAATCCCACTGATATGTTTTGAAATATCCCACAAAAATGAATGGGCAATGACTGGAGGTACAAATTCTACGAACAGTGGAATTTACTGCTGTGAACAATGCTGCAAAAGGAAATTTACTTCCTTACTACCTTATATATTTGTCCTTTAGGTGCATTAAATTCTTGGCTTATTTTAATTGGTTTCAAACCTCTAAATCATGTTGCTGAGGATAGAATACAAAAGCATTTACAGCATTTTTTGTGGTGTTCATTCACAGTGAATAGGAGCATTTGTTTACGGAGGGTATAATCCATTTGTATTTTTTGGAATGGTAGGTCTGTCCTCTTTCAAACTGTAATTTGGTCTGTGACTGTACAGCTCTGAGATGGACACTTGCATATTCTTAGCTGAATTTCTTACACCACGCTCACTTTTAAAAGTCAAAGATAGTTTCTTCAGATGCTCAAATGCTTTGAATACCTTCACTGAGATCCTATGGAGGAAACAAAACCTACTAGTTGCACCTTATGATGCCACTGTGTGGTAGAAAACACACAAGTAAAACAGATGGAATTTTTGCTGGGGTCTGGAAATGCAAGCAGGACGAGCGCCAGAAGGAGCTGTGCACAGCTGGCTGTGCTCTATGGCTCCTGCTCCACACACCCTGCCCGGTTCTTAGAAATGCTCCTGCCCAGACACACTCTGTGTGACTCAGGAGATGGACTGCAAAGTAGATTTTTCTTTCAAGCAATTGAAGTGTTTATCCCTGGTCACATTTCAGAGCAGACAACAAACCTAATGGAATTTCAGAGTGTGATGCCAGTAAAACAGACGGCAGGGCGGCGGGTGAAAACAGAGCTTTAGGTTGCATACGGGTCTTTGGGTTGTTGCTTCCCAGCAACTGAGAGCGATGGAGCCCCTCCTGCCCCTGGGCAGCCAGCCATTTCATTAGTGGTATTTAAAGGTCAGCTAAGCGCTCTGTCCTTATCTGTGCAAGGTACTGCTTTGAAGGCTCTGCTACCTACATGATAAATTCTACAATTAATTTCTAATGTATTTATCACTTAGTTTGCTTGTCTGCCCCGATAAGGGGAAAGCACTGCTGAGAGTTCTAGTGTTTCTTACAGGTGCAAGAGCAGCTGCTTCTTGTTAAAATCTTTCTGCCATTTTGACCTTTTTGGATGGTGGAACACTTAAATTAATGTGTGAGTTATTTATTAAAAACGTCCACTCTTTGATTTATAGATCTACGAAGGCAAGAAAAATGGTTTTGCTGGGTCAGGGTGGAGAGAGTGAAGGCTTCTGGATTCTGGAGATTTCACTCAGCATTAATCAAGATTAACTCTTCTTTTTCCACTTCTGTGACAGTTCCAGAGGTGTATTTGTCTGCACATATAAGCAACTTATTCCCATTTCAGTGCTAGTTATTGAGCACAAATGTCAAAAATATCAAGTTCTTTTTAGAAGAATTACTACAGTGTTGAAAATTAAAGAGATTTGCTACTCAAGATTTTAAATAGCCCTTTGTTCTGTTTAGAAATGACCATGTTCTTTGCCAGAAAATTTTGCCAGATATTCATCAGAAAAATCAAAAGAAAACCATCAACACCATCCAACTCAATTTCCTCTTGGATGAGATAATCTTTTACAAGTGTAATAAAATTCTAACAAACAGTTTCTCAGTTTCCACTCTTCCTAGGGAGAACTTTGGTAAAAAGATCTAAAAGGTCCTAAAGAAGGACACTGACGGCAGCAGAGCTGATGTATGCCATCAGTTACAGACTGTGCAAATAAATCTTTGAGCACGTCAGCTTGTCTCAACATCCTTTGTGCAAAACATTACTGCAGAGACTGCACTTCACATCTTCAAGAACTGGTTGTATGCACAGAAATAAAAGTCAGCTGTAACTTTCAATTCTCTTTCTTCAGCTCTTTGACAACATTGCTTGTCAAGTTAGAGACTCAGACTTGTTACTCAATAAAACCAAATTTCAACTAGATCTTTGCTCTCCCATTATGCATTTCTGTAAGCTAAATTAGATTTCCTCTAGAGCTGGAATAGGATTCTAGGAGAGAAACTGCCAAACAGGAGACGAAGGCAGCCCTTGAATTGCTCCATGAAACTTTGAAGAGGTTTTGTGTTGGGAACAACTTCGTTGTGCAATTATTGTCATTTGCAATAAAATATAACTCCTTCTTCATTTGTGAGGAGCAAAAATGGGTTTGTTCTTATCTAGCAGTACGTTCTTGTTCAGGCTGTGACCTATTTCATGATGAATACGTGAAGAATGTACCTCTGTGTACTTTGTATATGAGATAAAGTGTCCAAAACCTTTTTTTTCCCAGTAGAGATGTCTATGATAACATATTTCAGAAAGACACAACCTTACAGTCCAGAAGCCTTCTATACTTGTAGAGAAAAGTGCTCTATTAACAAGAATTTTACTTTAAATAAATGTTATAAAAGGCAACACCAATACCATATGGATATCTTCTATCTCTGTCTTTTCTCTACTACTTAAGCAGTTATTTAAATAGTATAAACACTATAGACAACAAAGCCTGAGTTTTTTAATAAGAATGCAGCAGAGAACTATGGCAAATTGCTCATACAAAAAAGACACGTAAAGGTGAAAATATAATGGAATTTGTTTTCCCTTTTAATCTTTAACCTTGGCAGGAGTTCCTGGCTTTGGGATCGTTTGAAGCACCGTGGGATAGTCCTCATTAATTCTAGCTCCTGAATGTTCAGAATACAGGGAAGTAGGATGAAAATGGAAAATGAGCACAAAGGACCTCTGAAAAGGATTATAAACAGATCACAGGCCAATTCCATCTTCAGAAGAGCACCTCTAATAATCTGTCTAAACCAGAAACTGAATAGGTTGATTAATGAACCATTCCTTACTAAATCTGTATCTAGATGAGCATTTATTTAAAACACTGAGGGCTTAAATCTTACTTATATAAAGCTCATTTTAGGCAATCTGGTCCTGCTGTGGATCATTTACATCAAATTCAAGTCCTTAGTCCTTGGGGGAAGACTAAAAGACTTTTCTCAAGCCTCCCAAAAGGGAAGAAAAGAACTTTAGACTTAACTGAAATGACAAAATGGCTGTTTTCCTGATGCGTGCTCTATGTCAGAATGTAATTGCACGTGTGCCAAAAGCTTAACTGTGATTCTGAAGGATGCTGGTAGAAAAAGCAATGGATTAGAAAAACGTGTCTCTCCCTGCTGAAATGGTTGGGAATGATACACTGTCTGTCCTATCCTGCATTTTGCCCACCTCCCTCTGTTCATACCTTCCTTTGAACTGTATGTTGAGAATATTGTCGTTCAGTATTTAGACTGGGTTGCAAACAGAACTATCTCTGCACTGGATGACCTTTGGCTGTTTTTGAGGCTTTAGGGCTCTTAGCTTTTCTGTGTTGATTTCAAAACAGGGAAACAGGTGAGGAGAGCCTCCTACGTCTGTGTGATAGGACAAAGGAGTACTTGCAACAGTGCTGACTGTAAAAAAGAGGTGAAAGGCTAAGATTCCCTCAGCTCTTTCTATGCGGACTCACAGTATCTGAAGTAAGACTTTTCTGGGCCAGTTGAAGTTTGAATAGAACTTCTTACTATGAATCTAGAAAAGATTTAAATTCACTGTTCTACTTCTTACCTAACTAGATGAGGAACATGGTTACTCCTGCCAATGTGCTGTATTATTCCTAAGCAATTAAATACAAACATTCAAACAAATGTAACTACCTCCTCCGCTGTATATCGCTATGCAAAAATTCAGTGTGGCTAGAACCTACATGCTTTCATTTACTCTTCCCTCAATTATTTACAACTGGCTCTTACTCTTCAAATTCTCTTGAAGGTCAAGGATGTGAAATGTGAGCACATGTGAAATCTGGGATGCCTTTGGTAGTAACGTTAAACACGTTCTGAAGTAGGACATGTACTGTCTATTTTTATCTGTAATCTTGGCTGAGTGGCAGAGTTAATGCACTGGTTAGAATTTGAATAATACATGAGACTTGTGCTATGAGAACAATAATTTAGCTATAATCTGATGCATGATGTAATGAGGGGTAATCTTCTCCTGAGCTGCAGTAAGTCACTATGGACTCTAGTAAACAAGTGTAAGTGGCTTGGCAAGTGCATGGTAGCCATAATGGGCTCATTAGCTTCTTGTTGAAGTCACAGTGATGCAAGTCTATATTTGTTTCAGTGTCCTGCAGAAGGTTTGCAGCTGGAAAGAAGGATAAAGCGTGTACCAGTAAATAAAATGTGCTTCTTTCAGAAAAGTAATTGGGGTCAATGCTTTACGGAAAAGTAATCACATACAAACAAAAACACGTGTTCAGGATTTAATTCCTTTATTGCCTCAATTCTGTTTTCATTGACTATCAACCTTTCCCACATGAAAAATAATATCTTGTTCATGTTAAGTTTTGTTGGGTGGTCCTGACATAAATAAATAAACAGATAAAAGTATAGTTTTACAGTGGTACACCTGCAGGTTAGACAGTGAAAGAACAGCAACAAACACCTTGCATTGATTAAAGCGGAGGATGCAGCATCATAACCTGTTCGTTTTCTGTGGTGATCATATCTCTGGAACCTGAATCGTGTCTGTGTACCTCAAACATAATCTTAAATTCTAGTAGTCCAGTGCTCCTCATGTTTAGTCAAAAAAACCAATGAAGAATTATGAGGGGGAGATGTGCATACAATATGTCTGTATCAAATCATAGGCAGTAATACACATCTCGTGTTGCTTTCTATATACCTGGCATAAGCTCCTTCATGCTAGAATTTCAAAGAAATTCAACATGTGTGATGGATGCACTTGGAAGTATAATCTGAACTGTTTTTAAACTAATCTCAAATTCTCCATTACTGCCAACTTCCTGATGTATTCTGAGGTCTTGCTCTTTGATTTCCATGCTTCAGGTGCCATTGCCAGGCACTACTGGTGGATGTCATGGCCAGCTCTGAATTGCTGCAAAGGGAGAAAATGTCTAAATATTTGTAGAGAAATTTAATCTATACAGTGAGTCCAATTCTTGCAGTTGTTGCTAAAGTCCTCTGAGGGTGTCAACATTGAGCTCAGCTTGTTTTTTCATGGGATGCCTGGAACAGATTTGTACGTATGAAAAGGTGAAATGGAAGTCTGGTACTTTCTGCTCTGCAGAGCTGTGATGACGGAAATCTCACATCGAGACTTCTTCCTTTGAAGAGGTTGATTACTTCTAATGGCTTGGCTCCTCCATGAACTCATTAAGTGATGCTTTCACAACCTGAAAACTTCAGGAAAATTAGTAATCAGCAGATTCATTTGTTATGAATTATTCAGTTAGCTGTAGCAATGAGGACTGCGTTCACCATGTGCTGGAAGGAGCACCAGCAGTGGGGTGGGATGGAAGCCAAAGACAGAAAACAGAGCAGTCCGTTTAAAGTGGAACCAATCTGTGCCTAGGAACTTACCTGAGATGAAGGGAATACTCCATTTGCTCTGGCAGGAGAGGCAGCTGGAGGCAGTTGCTTCAGCTATGGTTATGAGATGGGATCATGAGCAGGGTGGAGAAGGAGTCTAGGGGCCATTTCCTGCCTGGGCAGTGCCTGGAAATGAGATATGTCCTCAGCAAAGTGAGCATCTGTCAAAATTTCAGATTGGGATTGAGACATGAAAACAAGAAGGTTTGGTAAGCATACAGTGAAAGGCACAGATCTCTTGTTATTTTAGCTCCTTCGAAGTTGCCTTTATCTTTTCTTCTTTAAGTGACAGAGAACTATTCTTGTGACCTCTCAGACATCTTGTCACCCAGAGTAGTTTCTTATCTTTGACAACTACACCATGTTCAACTCATAGAAATGGAACAAAACAAAGTCTATTGATTTTAAACTACTACTGTGGAAGCAGCAACAAAAATAAAACTACAAAAAAAGCCTTCTTATCTGTAAGTTTTGTTTCAGTTTTACTTTTTTTTTACTTGTAGTTTCAGTTTATTTATTTATTTGTTTATTCATTTCACATGGTGACACTGCCCAATTGTCACAGAACTAAAAGAAAAAGAGTTGTGGGTAACAAAGTGCCTCAATGGGAATTACTTCTACTGGCTTAAAAATTTGGGCATGAGGGGAGAGATGGAAAGAGGATGGCAAAGTTGAGAGAAGAAAGCAGTTGGAAACCAATGCCAGTGTGTCAAGTAATAAGGGAAGCCCAGAAACAGAAAATAGAAATGGAATAATTGAGCCAGAAGGCTTCAAGACTCACCTGTTCAATGGACAGAGCAGCACAGATTCCGTGCTGAGCTACTCAGTGGAAGGAAAATGTGAAAGAACAGACAGTAATCAATGGAAACTGTTTATGGACCAAGCTTACTGATAAACAAGCATAAAGAACATCTGTAAGCCAATCTCAGTGCATGTTAAAACATGATGCTTCTTCATTCTGCTTTTTAACAAATTTTAAACAGCTTTCCTATGTGCCAAATCCCTACTCTTGGGCAGATCTGGTGCTCTTTAAAGTATAGATCAGTGCTGTGAAGTACACACTTGTATTACCAGAGTGGAAAGATTCTACCAAGAGTTTTACAGTGTTAATCACATCTGCATCTACTGTATTGACCCTGTTTCTTTTTGCTTCTGGGCAGCAACTGTAGAACCATTTTTAATCATTCCATGGCAATATTATTTTGTTTGACCGTGCAAAAGTTGTTAGATAAAATTTATCCCTAGTGCTCCTATATACATTCACTGGAGTTACACTAAAGGAGAAGCTGCTTTATAGTGTTTATAATGTCATCAATTAGCAATGAAGCACAAACATTTATAGAAGACTTCACTGTTGCTCATTTTTAATTATTTTACAAATTGTGTACCAATTTAATTATACAGCTGAGATTAAGCCATAAAAGTGACATTGTTATGCTACAGTCTCTTGAGATTCTGGCTTTTGCAGCTTAAGGGACCAATCACCTTGTTTGGAGAGTTCCTACTGTTATTAGAGCTGAGAATGTTTAGCAACTTCTAGGAGCATCTCAGCTTCATGCAGGATCTGCCTACTGATACTGATTGTCTTTGGAAACATGATGGTGACAGGATCGTTAGACTTAAAGTGACATGCTCTCCAAATCTCCCTGTTCAATTATATTCAAGTTTCAAGCAACCAAATTGTGGAGGGTTTTATTGATGACTGGCTCGCTGAAAAGGGCCACGTTGACAAGATTCAGCTGGATAGGAGAGAATAAAGAGGGCAAAGAATTGTGCGGAGTAGCAAGGACATAACGTCCTTGGGTAAGTAACAGTATGTGAGGGGGGAAGCAGGAATGTGAGAAACAGTTAAGACAATATAACTAAACGCATAGGTCAGGATGGGGCTGGGTTACTATTGTAGTTGAGGAGCCTGTTAGGAGCTCGAGCTTTGCAATATGTATGAGTTTCATTAACGCCATTATAACTGTACGCATCCTTCTGATTAAAGTTGAGACTTATTGATCTATTCTGTGGTCGTGTGATCGTCTCCCGCTGCTCCTACAAATGGTGACCCCGACGTGATACAAGACGGTGCACCACGGCGGAGCGGTGAAGGGGTTTGGGTCCTTAAGCAGCGAGGACGATGAAAGCACCAAGCGAAGAAGCAGGGGTGCCGCGCCCTGGGTGACCTCATCGGAGAGCCTGGCCGAGATGGGCCGCCGAGAGCTTGTAAGGCTGCAACAGCGCTGACTTGATAGGTATGGAAAGGCAAGCAGCTTATGATTTATTTTCTTGCTTTTTACAAAAGCGACAAGTAAAGGGTATAGACCTAAAAAAGGAACTGCCAGAGCTATTGGCTTACGGCCATTCTAAGGGTTTTTTCCAGAATCTGCATCTGATCCATGACCTTACAGAATGGCGAAAGTTTGGGGATATTCTTTGGCAGGCGGTGTTAGATGATGATAAAATAGCAACTAAACAAGGTAGATTGTGGAGGGTGGTTCACAACGAACTTTTGCAACATCAGGCAGAAAAGCAGGCGGCACAACAAGCTAGTGCAGCGTGGGATAAAAATAGTGATTACAGTGGGTGGTCGGATTGCTCCCTCCCTCCTGCAATATCTACGGTGTTGTTGCCACCGTTGCCATCGCCTGCGGTGCCCAGTGCACCACCCCCGCCCCAGCCTCCCGCACGCGAATTATGGTCAGAATCCCCTCTGAGCAATGAGCCGATTCCTGGGGCGGAAAGTGACCTAGCGAGGGCCATTGCATGAGAAAGGTGGGAAGCATGGGCTGCGTTGGCAAAATCTTGTCTGGACTCCAGGGATGGAGAAGCGGTGGAGGCGGTGCAGGAGATGGCTTTCCCGGTGGTATACACACCAATGGCAGAGGGGGGGCTGGCGGCGAGCATCACCGCTTTAGACTGGAAGTTGCTGTCTCAGCTGAGATCCACGGTCAGCCAGTCTGGGGTAAAGAGTGAGCCCGCTAAACAGATCTTAGATTTTATTTGGAGCAGTCATGTCCTGTTACCTGCTGATTGCCGATCGATTGCCAAGCTGATATTTTCGCCGCATCACCAATTGTTATTTGCGCATTGGCAAAACTTGTGCCAGCAAGGCGTCTTGATACAGCGGTAGCAGGGAGATCCCCTGTTTGGTGTCACTCTGGAGGAGCTCATGGGTCTGGGTCCGTTTCTGCGGACCGAGGCACAAACCCTCCTGGGCCCGGATAAATGTCTAGAAGCCATGCACTTGGCTAGGCAGGCAATGGATAGGGTTAAATTGCCCGGCGGACTCCTGTCGTACATGGGAATACAGCAAGGGAGGAATGAGGATTTGGGGTCATTCATAGATATGGTGGCGGAAGCCATTGAGAAGGCTGGCGTGCCAGATTATATGAAGGGGGTTATGCTTAAACAGTGTGCCCTTCAAAATTGTAATGCTAGTACAAGGAGTGTGCTCAACACTTTCGGTAGTAATTGGACTATTGAGGAAGCATTAGAAAGAACGGCTAGTGCTCCTACAGGGCAACAAGCATTTTTAGTAGAGGCACTCAAGAAATTAGGCGAGGGACTAAAAGTGCAGGCGGACGCCTCCCATAGTCAGGTCTTGGCAGCTCCTGCACCCTTACAAGCGTCGGCGATCGTAAAGTCAAAGGTTCTATCGGGAGGTCGGCTCAAATGCTACCGGTGTGGTGGCACGGGACACATCAGACGGGAGTGCCAAGCAGCGGGAGTGTGGCGCCAGACCTGTCAGGCGGGAAACCATAACACCAGCGCTTGTCGACGCCGGTCGGGAAACTCTCAGCCCCCCGCACACGAACTGCGTTCAGAGCCCCCTCCGAGCGGTGAGCCGGTCCCTGAGGCAGAAAGTTCCCTAGCGGAGGCAATCGCAAGAGAGAGCAGAGAGGCTTGGGCACGTATAGCGAAAGCATGCATGGAGCAGGGGATGGCGAGGGAGCGGTGGCGCTGCAGGGACTGGCACGTCCTGTGACTTACACTCCTCGAGCGGCCGGAGGTGAGGAGAGTGAGCGGAGATCTGGGGATTATCTTTGGGATCGAGTTACCGATGAGGACAAGGCAGGGAAAAAGCTTATGAAACCATGGAGGGATGTCATAAATAGCTTGAGAAAATATAAGTTGCAGCACCAGGTTGCTGCGGTAGCTACGCAGCAGGTAGGCAGCCAGCTCACTGGCGCTGAGGGACTGTTTGCAGTGGGAGGGGACGACACCCCGCTGCCTCCAACGGGGG